>JAFIRS010002698.1:0-190682 GCA_018342105.1 Gonioctena quinquepunctata | reverse complement strand
TTGAACTTTCATTGTCTCTGTCTTTATTCGAAATTATCATTAAAAAATCAAGTGGATAAATATATAAGAGATTTCAAAGAACAAAGAAAAAAATAGATTATGAATAGATTCAATTGATGGTCTCACTGAATTTTGGAGATTAAAACTTCGAATTATTCATACAAAATATTCGATCCATGAATAGAAATCCAAAATTAATAATTCCCTCAAAGTACTCATACAATCTGATTTTGACTGATAGTGCTGTCTGAAACTTGGCAATTTGGTGGATATTTCTGTTTTCTAAATTAAACGGATACGATCTCCCTTGTACAATGGATGGTATGACAAACCAAAATGATGGTCTCTGTAATATATGCATCAAACAGATTGTCTTACATATACCAGGATATTGGAAACATTAAAACCATACACCCATTACCAAATTTGAAACGAAATGTATTGCTAACAGCATTAAGGTGGACCCCCAGCCAGTCTTCGCTAGTAGATTCATTTATTGCAGATCTCCACAACTATCTGATGAACTGACGAAATAATTATAAAATCCCAAATTTCAATAGAAGATATAACATCAATATACTGGATGAGATTTGTACGAGAGTGTACATAAGATTATCTTGAATGTAATGGCTGAATTTGGTATTCATCAAATAAACGTATCACAAGTAATAATGATAAGGGTGGAAATCAAAATCGTGTATTGATCTTTCAGTATCCCCATCAAATATGATGAAAAATAAACAGTAGCACTCCAGTTGTGCTTGAAACCACGATCACTGACCACTCTCCGATCGGCTTTACAGATTTCATTATACCCTTGAAAAACAGAAAAACATCCAAAAAGATTGTGCATATAGAAACTCCTGAACGAAGGGAAGCCAAAAAAAATGGGTTAAGAACGAACATTGGCTAGAGGTCCATAATTCGATAATATAAAATTCAGTCGCACAACAACCATAAACCAAAATATCAATCTAAAAAAAGCGACCTGGATCACCAAAGGTCCCATTAAATCTGGAATGGAAAGAATAGTCTATATCCTGAACTCGAAAAAAGAACCCAACCGAAGAAAAAATCGCATCAGAAATATTAGGTATACAGAAATAAACTCCAACGATCTCTGGAAGAATACTAGGCGGCATTATATTACCGAACGAAAATTTTATTCAAACGGCAAATAACTCCACAATTTTGAAGGTGGTAAAGGAACTAGTGGTGACCAAATATCGTGGAAAAGGGGTATGAAATGAAAATTTCATCTGAAATGGATTTCATTGATAATAGATAGCAAAATTGAAATTGCGGATACCGAATATCGGGAAGAATAAGGCAAAAAAATCCAACAAAATCCGGGGATAAGAGAACCAACTACTCGGAATCTACATCCCAAACACTACATTATTTCTGGAAATTAATCATAAGGAAATGAAAGATTTAATTTGAATTGAAGGACAAAAAATAACCTGGGGACGATACATTAAATAGCTGAATCTTGGAATATCTTGGTTGATGACATAAAACACCTTTAGAATTTTATTACAAATCAGTGCACTGATCAGGTAATTCCCCACGCTTTAAATCATTTTGGTGGAAACCATGGTTTAACAGCTGGTTAAGGCTTGAAATGCACCACCTGATTTCATGGATTTCCTGAACTCAGGCAAAATTTTCGGGAAATTATAATTGAAACACGGATCCTACCAACTTGATATTCTAGGAAATAAATTCAATTCATTCAGGGAAAGAGGGTCAACAGGATGACGCAAATCCAATTTCATCTCTCATCAGTCAAAAAAATTAAATTAATGTGAAGTTATCCACACTCTTCCTCCATCCACGGCTTCTGACGTAGAGACTGTTGAACTCGGATGGCCGGGAGAAAACAATGCGCTGCCAGATTTCCTAATATACCGCTCATCCATGCTTCCCGGTCCATGATCCACGATCAACCTCCCGATGAATTTGACAGTGGGTAATATGATAGTGGGCAGTAACTGCCAGGCCACGAATTTCATGCAGAACGATGAGAAATGAACGAAGAAGCCAGCTCTGGTCCAAAATTAATGTCCACCGTCGGTGACATCGAAAACAATTACAATTCGATTCCAGGAGTGCCATCTCCGTTACTACCTTGATGTGTCGACTTCATGCAGAATGATAGAAGATGGAAACGAAAAGCAGTTTCAGCCTCAAATTCATTTTGTCCCACCGTCGGTGATGTCGTGAAAATAATTAACGAATCCTTTTGGGCGCTTCTCCAGTAACCATTCGATGGGTCATGAATTTATCCATGTAGAACGACGAAAGAGGAACGAAAAGCAGTTTTAGCCCCCCGAATTTATTTGTCCCACCGTTGGCGATGATTCGTTAATTTAATTGATTTTGAAGCATCTCTGATACTATCTGATCTTACGCGAATTCTCCATGGTGAATGATATGAAGATGAAACGAAAAGCAGATTCCATTCTACCCATTAATTCCCAGACTGTCGAAGACGCTGAAAATAATTGACCGAATCTTTTTGGTGCTATCTCAATACTTTCTTTGATGTACGCGAATCTCCCACGAATGATATACCGGAAAAGAAAAGCAGCGGGTCTACCAAATCTATCGGTCCCAATTCGCCGGTGATGTCGAAAAATAATTTCCAAATCTGAATTCGTTTAAGTGGTTATTTCGTCACCATTTGACGTGGCCGCGAATTTCCATGGGAATGATAGAAAATCGAAAAGAAAAAAGCAGAAGCCCTCTGTCCCCACCCATTTATTCCACCTCGCCGGTGATAGCCCGAAATAACCAAATCTGAATTTTTTATGCCATTCCAGAACTACTGACGTCATGAATTTCCAATGTAGAATGATGAAGACGGGAAACGAAAAAAGAAGTTTCAGCCCCAATTCATCTGGTCCCAATCACAGACATCTAAAACAATTTAATTCTGACTTTTGGCGCCATTCCCCGTTACTGCTGATGTAACATGAATTCTCCGCAGAACGATATTTAAACGAAAAGTTCTGGTTCGTAAATTCATTTGTTTCATCAGTCGGAGATCGAGAATATTAAAATTCGAATTTTTGCGCCATCCTGTTACTATCGATGCGTCACGAATTTCTCCACAGACGATAGAAATGAAAAGAAAAAGAAGGCTCGAATTATTTATACCCTAATAGAGGATGTCGAATATTCGGCCTCCGGAATTGTTTCTATGTTATGGATGTGTTTGCGACTTTATCCATGTAGAATGATATGTATCTCCAAGAAAAGAAGGTCTTCAATTCATTTGTTCTACCAGCCGAGATGTCGAAATACTCACCCGACTTTTGCGTGCTTTCATTGTTATTGATGTGTTTCATAATTTTCCACGTAGAATGATAAGAGATAAACGGTGCGCTTAGTTTGATTTCATTATACCCGATTATGACATCGAAAATATTTCAATTGATTTTATGTTATTCTGTTTGATGTCATGACTTTCCATGCAGAATGATGAAAGATTTGAACGATAAGCGTTTTGAAGTTCAACGAAACGCAACAGAAAATAATTTAGATTTTTTGGGTGCTATTCTGCTGATGTTCATGAATTTCCACGCAGAATGATAGATATGGAAAGAAAAAGCAGGCAAAGTTGGCCAATTTGAAACAACAGTCGGTGATGCCCAGGCCGGTTAAATCGAATCTTCGCGCCATTTCACTATTGATGCTCACGACTTCTCCACGCAAGAATGACAGAGGAAAGAGTGCCAGCAGCACCGGCCCCAACTATTTTCCGTCCTTACCAAGTCGGTAATGTCGAAAATACCAAATTGAACTGCCTGCGTTATTTGTCACCATTTGATTAACATGAATTTTCCACGCGAATGATAGAAAATTGAAAGAAAAAGGTAATTAACTTCAAATTACCCGTCCTACCAAATGAGATGTCGGCGCCACCAAATTTATTCTTTGCGTTATCTCCGTTGATGCAGTTCATGACTTCCTACGTAGAATATTGAAAGATGAACGACAAAGAAGTTTTCAGCCTCAACATTTTACCGTCGAGACATCGAAAATAATTTTACCGATTTTGGGTGCCATCTCTCAGCCATTTGATGTCATGAATTTTCTCCACGCAGAAGATGAGGTGGAGCAAAAGCAAGTGTTCGGCCTCAAATTATTTCAGTCACCGCAGTATTCGCGACAAACGAATTTTCGCTACTCTGTTATTGTTTGATAAAAGTCATGAATTTTCTCCACGCAGCAGAATGATAGAGGTGGTGCAGTGGTATTCGGTCTGAATTATTTACCTACCGTCGGCAATGTCGCAGTAATTACCTGGAATTGTTTATAAGAGCTTTGTCAATTATTGATGAAATATGAATTTCTTCCATAGGCACGATAGAGTACCGAAAAGAAAAAGAGCCTGGTTCGGTTTTATTCAGTCTACTTCTCGTTGAGTGATGGCACAACAACCTGGAATTTTTGCCATTTCTGCTACTACTTGATGTGTCATGATTTCTCGGACGTCACCGATGGCAGGACAAATGTGAATTTGCGGCTAGAAACCGTTTTTTTCGTTCCACCTTCATCATTCTGCTATGGAGAAATTCCATGACACATCGAAGGCTACAGAGATAGCAAACCAAAAATTTTAATTTAATTATTTTCGACATCACTGACGGTAGGACAAATGAATTTGGAGGCCAAACGGCTTTTCTGTTTCATTTCTATCATTCCACATGGAGAAATCTATGACACATCAAATAGTTACAGAGATAGCAATCTAAAAAAATCTGAATTTAATCATTTTGACATCACTGACTTGCAGGGACAAATGAATTTGAGTAGCTGAAACTGCTTTGTTCCATAATCCTTAATACCCTGGCCATAGAGAACCCATGACACACTGAATACACAGAGATAAATTCCAGAAAATTCGAATTTAATTATTTTCGACATCAATGACTTGCAGGACAAATGAATTTGAGGCTCTCCAAAACTGCTTTTTTCTGTTCCATCTCCATCACTTCCCACATGGTGAGAAATCTTATGCCACCATCAGATAGTTAAGGTGATAGCACCCAAAAAATTGAGTTTAATTATTTCGACGTCACCGACGGTAGACAAATGAATTTGAGGCTAGAACTGGCTTTTTCGTTCCATCTCTCTCATCATCCTGGCTACGGAGAAATCACACACATCGAATAGTTACAGAGATAGCACGCAAAAAAAAATTTGAATTCTACTATTTTCTGACATCACTGATGGTGCAGGACAAATGAATTTGAGGAAGAAAACTGCTTTCTTGTTCCATCTTTTGGTCATTCTCTACATGGAGAAATTCATGACACATCGAAGAAGTTATGAGGATAGCACCTATAAATTCCTGAATTTAATTATTTTCGACACACCACGGTAAGGGACAAATGAATTTGAGGCTAGAACTGCTCGTTCCATCTTTTATCATTCTATGATGGAGAAAATTCATGACACATCGAATAGCCACAGAGATAGCACCCAGAAAAATTCGCTGGAATTCAATTATTTTCGACACTCACTGATGGTAGTGGATGATGAATTCTGAGGCTAGAAACCGCTTTTCTGTTCCATCTTATCATTCTGTATTTTGAGGGTTCAGAGATCGACAGCTGATAGGATAGTGAATTCCTAGTGCACCCGAATTCAATTATTTCTTGATGCCATCACCGACGGCAGTGGGACAATGAATCTCGATGCCAAAACCGTTTTTCGTTCCATCTTTCATCATCCCATATGGAGAAATCCAAGACAATAATCAAATAGTTACAGAGATAGCACCTAAAAAAAAAATTCCTGAATTCACTATTTCTTGACGTCACCGATTTATGGGACAAAATGAATTTGAGGTTGTAGAATTGTTTTTTCGTTCCATCTTCACTGCTACATGGAGAAATTCATGATAATAATCGAATAGTTACAGAGATAGCACCCAAAAAATCTGAAATTAATTATTTTCGACATCACCGGACATAGACAATGAATGAGGCCAGATATTCAAGCTTTTCCCTTTTCTCTCCATTTTCTATCATTCTACATGGAGAAATTCATGACACATCAAATTGTAAATATAGGATAGCACCTAGAAAAATCGAATTGAATTATTTTTGAGCATCACTGACGCAGTAGGACAAACGAATTTGAGGTTGTGAAACTGTTTTTTTCGTTCCATTTTCATCTCTTACATGGAGAAATCCATGACACATCAAATTGTAAATAGAGATAGCAACTCCAAAAATTCGGAATTTACCTATATTTCGACATCACTGTGACGGTAGACAAATGAATTTGAGGCTAAAAGCTTTTCAGTTCCATCTTTCACTCATACATATGGGGAAATCTATGACACATCGAAGAAGTTAAGCAGAGATAGTAAACTAAAAAAATTGAATTTAATTATTTCGACATCACCGATTGCGTGGACAAATGAATCTTGAGGCTAAAACGGCTTTTCGTTCCATTTTCATCACTCTACATGTGGATGAACGGCGACACATAGTAGGAAAGATTTGCTGGTTCTACTTTCTCTCACCAAGGACGTGTGATCTCCAATAGCTGCAGGTGTGCAAATGTGTGTGTTTGACCTTGAGATTTGACTCTGAGACTTCCATTACTGAGGCCTTTGATATTGGCCTATCGACCTTGAGATCTGGACTCCGCTTTGGACTCCTTGAATATGACCTGAGATTCATAACACTAAGCCTTTGGACTTCTGAGATTTGGACCTGAGTTTTGATGTTGGGATTGTTCTTACAACCTGAAAAGATCTTGATCCTCGATGCTCATTCTTGACCTTGACTAAAGTTGTGGTAGGCATACATATTCCTGTGCAGCCAAAGGACCTCCTTCTATGAATCCTTGCACTCTGAAGGAGGAGGCATCTGCATCCCGTGAGAGAGCCATGAATGAACTGGGCAGATTATTGATGAGCCATGCTGGATGTCAAGAGAATCCCCCCACAATACAGATTGGTGACCTAATCGGACCTATTGCATGGGTGGGGGGCATTTCACCGAGTCATCCTGAGGAGAAGAGTATTTCGAACTCAGGCTCCTTCCAGTGAGCTACTGGAAACAAGCTATTGAAATGTATCTGCAGTGATTGTGGGTAAGATTTCACCTGTAGTGATAATCTACGGCCGGCACTGAATGGAATTGAGAGGGAGGTCCCTTCAGTGAAAACGATAAATCTGAAATGAATGCTAAATGACTCACCACCCTGTCCACTCTCATACATGTGTAATTGCTAATGTGACATTTCCATACTAGCTGAAGCCAACCTCCCCACAATAGAACACTCCTATCATTATGGACGAATTCATGATTCAATTTGGAGGTGTGGTGCACTCCCCATTAAATATGCATCTGCCGCATTTCCAGCTACAGAGCATCTATGAGAATATGTATACAGAGTATGCACCTTTTCAACGATATCAAGCAGTACCTTGAGTTATTGAAAATATCAAACTACACAACCCACTGGGTCAACACGGAAGTGTTTCGTGCTGGGCGTCATTCAAACACAGGAACTGACAGATACAAAATCATCCACCCTCCAACCTACAAAGCAGATCGATCAACCGATTTGAATGGATTATTTGACGTTTCATCATAACTGCCCAAAGTACGGAGCTCTGAGGAGCGTGATTCAGGCTTGTAGCCATAATTGCTGCAAATGATGAAAGTTAGTTTGAATTTATAAAGCAATTCTTTTCAGGATGGAGTTGGTGAGTACCATGTCTTGAGGTGAACATAACAAATACAGCTCCACTTTGGTGGATCATCATACATTTTAAAACTTCCTGAATTCATTGAGAGAAGAAAAGGGTAGTTGGTCAACATAAAAAATGAAGACTGAATGTTATTTCTTTGCATGGGCCGATCTGCATTTATTCCCACCACACAATGTATCGGAGGTACTAACCTATCTCACATTATGAGACTGTTCTGAATGTAACAGGTATGGATTTTCCAGTGAACATGTGATAAAAAAAAATGTTTGAGCATTTGAACGATACATCTCCAGCCAACAGTTTATGGTCTGGAATCCAAGATCGAGAATAAGAGTCAACATGAGGTGATTTTCAAGTCTCTATGACACTCCTCTGAGAAAACCCAAGACATGTCAATTCTACTGTTTATCACAGATGAGGTGGAAACAGTCATTAATAAGGATAAAGATATCCTCAAGATTTCAGGCCGTCAAATTCCCCAGCTCAAGTGAACAAAAAATATTTCTGTGCATGGATGTTTATTGTATTTTCGAATGAGGCCGATTACTACTAAGTAAAGCCACCCAGGATGCACGATTGTAACTATATGTACAATATCTTCAAAACTGATTTCCAGAATAAATAAATTTGGGGAAAATGACACTGGCACACATTGAATGGCCTGAAAACCTGGAAAGACAAATGAATGTACCCTCTCTTAGGCATATGCAGATTTTGAATCGGTTCCCAGTTTCCATGAAATCTACTGAACTGAATCCAGAACCTATATTGACGAATAGAACCTTCCACACTAAGCTTACCTATTTGCTTTATCTGATAGGACCGTTCCTTTGATGATAAATTAACAAATCGGTTTCCACATAGAGGTGCTGATGTTGGCAAAGGTTTCATTAAATTTTAATTAGCAGATTTAAGAAATATATATAATAATCCATTTGAGGGTATGTTGAACCAATGACTAAAACAAACCTAAGAGGAAAGGGACTCTTAAGCAATGCTTTACCACTTGTAGTATATGTGAAAACTCACAGAAGGGATGTTAGAGGCCAGAGACCACTGCCATCCTTACGTAGGAGAAAGATATCCACAGCACACTCCCCTGCCTGTAATTTTGAATTCCCAAAACACCACCTCATCCCCATTATATGCCAAGCACATGAGTGTCATGATTTCGCCATGTCTATTAAAGAATCAGCATGAGGAGGGATAAGGTTGATATTCTCAACCAAGGAAAATACATTTCGTTTAATGAAACATCTCACACAATATTAGCCATCAGAAGTAAAGTAGAAGGAAAAATTCACAGTGGAATTAAAACTAGATTTATAGATAGGGCTTCCAAGTCTATGTCAAGTTCATTAGAAAAGTTGTTCGAGGATACAAATGCAGAGATGTTAAAACGTTTCTCCCGATACAGTAATCTGGACTTAATGAGGCAGGCTTCCACATATTTTAGTGGGATTAACATCAATAAATTGATCATCCTAATTTTACCGACAAAAAATCTCAGTTTCATGACAATTTAAATGAGGAACATAATCAGAGAAAGATTATGCATGAGAGCTGAACGTTTGGGAACCATTTGAATGTAAAGAGTTCTGGAGAGAATATCTGATTCTTATATTTAAAATCTGATATCCTTACTACTATGCAGATATTTTCTGAATTTTAGATGGATTTGTTTGGATACATATGAAGTTGGATCCAGTACCCACATTATAATCGCAACCTGATTATCTCTGGGATGCAAATGCTGAAATATATACATAGAACTCTGGAACTGCTAACCGATATTTGATAATATTTGATAAATTTTTTCAAAAAAATAATCCGCAGAGGTATTAGTCAATGTATGTGGATAGTGGTGCTGGTTATATACACAGGGTTTCTTGCCTGATTCTGATCCCACGATAATTACCATTCATTTCCATTTGGATAAGTTAATAATGAGCATGGATATAGTATGTCGCCAAAACCATTAATTTCGTCCAGATTTCCATCATTAACTCGGAGAAGAAATCATCAGACATTATGGCTGTATAAGACAATGATCTATATGGATATGTCCTTGAAGTTGGATATTATGATATCTCGGTG
Source organism: Gonioctena quinquepunctata (assembly GCA_018342105.1). Lineage (NCBI taxonomy): Eukaryota > Metazoa > Arthropoda > Insecta > Coleoptera > Chrysomelidae > Gonioctena > Gonioctena quinquepunctata. The sequence goes on along the minus strand of JAFIRS010002698.1, from coordinate 180,841 downwards.
AATTCAGTAAATGATAAATATCTGACCTTCCTTTCTGGTAGAAAAGTATAGTACACCAAATCTAAAAAAGCAAAATCCAAAATTGATTCCAAATTTGAATGATAAGAAAGTAGCGTGGCTCATTATAAAACTGAAACAGGGTTTCGTCAATAATGGCTTTGATTTTGTTATGCATACCTATAGTAATCCTGGGTGATTCAAGTAGCTTCGCGCTGGATGAAGCTTCAGATCGATCCCAACACTCCAAAATGCGTAATAGATCCAATAATGTTCATTAAGTCTGAGAAAAAAATTTCTATAAGCCGATTTTAAACGGGTTTATGGCAAAACGATGGAAAAACGTTGATACAGGATCGATGTGGGAGGTTTGTTACACATTGGCAGAATACCATAGAAGCGCATGGGGAGCAGGTATTCTGATTGCATCGACCAAACTTCAAAGTTGGCCAATTTCTTTAATGAAAATTCTGCTGCGATTCAAATGGTAAATTGAAAGTGTATTACGACAAAACCACTGTGATTTGGGATTCTGTGTGGTTTTGGAACTATCCAAGACTTTGCAATGCGTACGATTTTTAATTATGTGATGCATAAAGAAAGAATTCATCAGAATGCTTCTGCTCTACACCGATACAGACCTCTTAACTTGAAAGGAATACCGACAATTTTACGGATTTCATCAAGACCAACATAAATAGATTCGACACGATCTAATTACATTGAACATACAATCTCTTGCGATACCTGTAAATAAATTCAAATTTAGTACTCAACATGAGGCTCTCCTAACGATCCAATAATTAGTTTTATATACAGAAAGGAAGTATACTGTTCAATCTCCCAGTGAAGAGAAGCAAAGAGCCAAGGGGTATAGATTCATGATGAAGAATCAATTGACATTTTTCGAGGATCAAGAAAATATTGAGAATTTGTGGTAAAATTCAGGAAGATGAACTTTCAGCATCTCACAATGATATGTATACGGAATTCAGTACAGTAGATCATCATATGATTGATGATAAAAAGATTCATAATCCTTAATGTCTCCCTTTGGTCACACGACATTTCGAGTTCTACTCGCGCGACTCCCAATGAAACTTTTTCATATGTAATATTAGTTAAATCTTTTTCAAGATATGGTATGAATTCCGAAAGTAGATTGATTATAATCGCATAGGGAGGGGCAGAAATAACTGAATTCATTCGCAAAAATTCAAATTAACTGAAAATGCATAGTTGAGTTGTTAAAAATCCCAATAATATATAGATTGACATAAGTAATGAGAAAATGAAAGTATTGAGGCATACCTTTTTGTTTTTATTTTGAATAGAAGTAGTGAATCCTCAAATTTCATTTCAATCGCGTCCGCGAACCAGAATTTGTGAAAAATTCCCTCGGATGAAAACCAACCAGGGGAATTTTCGAATTACGTTGCCGCAGATTAAATTAGTCCGTTGATCAAATCGGTTCGGGTTAAAAATTAAAATTGCGGATCGGGGCGGAATCGTTACATTGCCCAAATCACGATAAGATGTCCCTTAAATGCGCTTCGCGAAAAGTCCGCTTCTGGGAAAGCCCGGGCTTGGGCAAAGAAACGGTTTCGGATACACAATGAAAACGCGCTCGCGGTCTTTTCGAATTGCGAATTATTAATCCGTTTGCGGATTAAATTGTTCGCGGATCGATTCGCGGATCGAGTTTAATTTTAACATGTTTGGGGATTTGTCAGTGGCGCGAATCCATGATCGCGGATTAAATTCATTCATTAAATTGAACGGGTTTTAGTTACACCTATTACGATCGGGAAGTGGGGAATGATCGATGCAACCCCATTTAAATATCCAGAGGAGTGGAGGGATGTCAGAGTGGAATGAAGGCATAGGGGAAAATTGGCTTGATATTTCGAGTCAAAATTTTAAGTCCCAATTTATAAGAATATTTTGGTAGACAAATGTTTAAATTTTTCAACATGATCTTTTCCCGGCTTTAAAGAAGGTAATTGACCCTCGGGACATGTTAGAATTATTCGACCCATATTGCATGTTCCCACCGCCCGGTTCCCAAAACCCAACATGTCTTTGGGAAGATCCTTCATAGTAAAAAAAATATAAGTAGTTAAAAAAAAATTTTTTTTTTGTTATTTGGAAGAAAATTGAAAAGATGCTAGGTTTTATTTTTGAATTTGATGGGATATACAAACTTTGGGGTGACAACTTCCGGGAAAATTAATCGATATCTGACCAGAAGAAAATGCCATAGAAAATAAATTAAGTCAACTATCTCACCATCTCAATACCAAAAAATATTTTAGTTTAAAGATCTGTAAGAAAAATTAGTGATAGGATATTTTTTTCCAAATGATATAAAAAGACTCATGAAGAGAAGATGGCCTCACGCACCATCCCGTGGGCCAACCAATAATTCAAAAAGTACACCCCAATCTGCTTTATGGTCTAGAAAATCAACACTATTCAAAGACAACAAACATTATTAGACATTTTTGAGATATTTATCAGATGTTCCTTTTTATACACCCTCATTTAAATTTAAACAAGCTAAATTTCGCTGATATTGGAGCCCGCGGGTTGGGATTCAATTTTTCCAACCTTCCATCGTTCTTTCCCAATTAGTTTTGAAGGTGTTCACCCTATTCTAAAATTTAACTTGCCTAATTCGTCAAAAAGATGAACGAGAACGTTCCGGGCCCCCCGTCCAGCCTATTTCCCTTATCTCCCATTTGTTGACTAAAGGACAAGAATGTCGGAATTGAAGACGATGATGGATCGACTTTCCAACCCCTTTTTCCCACCTTCCCACCTTTTGGGCGATGTGGTATAGGCCCCGCTGAAGCAACAGAGGTTTTTTGGGTAATTACCATCGATCGGTTAGCCGCCACCTTTCTAGGATTCCACCCCCGATGGCTGTCGGGGGAATTTCATTTCGGGTGCCGCCTATTACGGCGGGGTCAAAAAAATTGCATTGTATGTTTTCATTCTCACACCACCCCAACTTTCAGTCCCGAACACTTGGCAGATCCTTTTGAGACTTTTGTCTATAGGGGCCTGCTTTTTTTAGTTGTTCACCGAAGGAGTCCTGGAATTGCCCTCGGGAACTGAACACTCCGCCCCCATGCCAACTCATGGTCCAGCGCCCTTCAGGGATGGTACGGTGACAAAAGAGTGGAATTTTTTCATTCCGGGGAAAATTGATAATTTATCACCCCGAATCACTCCACTTTCTTTGATGGTCCCCACACTAGTTTCACGACTATCAGTTATCACCATCACCCAGGGGCAGCCATGATATCCATAATTTTAAGAGGGAAGCACCCCGGCGAGGGGGTGGATTTCTTCAAGATGAAAATCTGAAACAAAGCAAAAATGTGATAGATACCAGAAAAAAACCCCCAAAGGGAAAAATGATTGTTTGATCCAGAAACTCGTAAGTTTAGCCTTTCCCACCTCGGGAGGAGGTTCATGTATGCGCTGGCAAATGCAGGATGGGTACGTTACACGCCTTAGGTGAGTATGTTTTGGGGGGGGATATTAGTTATTTCACGACTCATTTCTATTTTCGATAGGGTAAGTTTTGGAGGGGGATTGAGACCAAAATAAAACCTGAACCCTTTCCCAATGGTAGGATCATCAAAATTTGGGGGATCTTTTTTTAGAATTTTTTCATGGGGTTTTAAACGTGCGGGGAAGAAGTTGGGCCAACATGAGGGGAAATTGAATTTTCAAGAGGAAGGCTTCATGGAAAAAAGAGAAGCAGATGCGGGAGGGAAGCAGATGCGCAGAAAAAAGAACCAGCAGCAGCAGGGTGAACCCTGCCAACGATGAGGGAGCTTTTGTGACGAAGACAAGACGAAGACGTTTCATTTGGTTGCCGATGATGGGGGGGTTAGGAGATGACGTCTCGACGACCTGGATGGGGGTGTTGTCCAGAGGCAGGTGATCAATACGCATCGATTGCCCACCAGGATATCCTGACTGTAAACCCAAAGGTATAAAAAGAGGATGACGAGGAATGGTTTGAATTTGTTTGAGGTTTCCACATTCAGCGAAGGGATCATCATCAGCGTCGGCATTGGATCTACACCTGAGGAGGAAGTTGAGAGACACCAAATTTTGAAATTTTGGACCCCCGAAAAATCATTATTAGGAAATAAAGAATATGTGCTATGAAAATAAGTTTCATTTGAAATAATGGATCATGAATGATTGAAAATATATTGTATATTTTTAAATAAAAAATTTATTATGATGTTGACCTTTTGAAAAAAATTACCTTTCCTAATAAAACCCATAATTTTTTAAATTTCCAAACAATAAACATTTCTTTTAGGGTGAATTTTTAATAAAACAGTTTTTTTCTGAATCATTCAAATAAATACGCCCGACCCCTCAAATTTAAATTTTTCCCCTTCTTAATAGATCAGTTGAAATAATAATCATTTAGTCAATAAAAAATCTTATAAATTGAGACTTAGAATTTTTAAACTCGAAATGATAAATTTTCTTACTATGCATTCATTCCCACCTGGACACCCCCTCCACTCCTTGAATGATATTTTTAGGTGCAATCGATATCTCCTACTCTGATCATCAGGCCAGGAACCAAAGCCTGCTGATTCGAGGAATAGGGGTTTGGGAGCGTGGTGATACCACCCCAAGTTTGTAACCAGGTGGACGATGGTCCCATCCAAGTCGGGAGATTAGCTCTACTAGTATTAAAGGGAAGGAAGACCCAAATCAGGACCTCCAGGGGTTGGGGCTTGACCTTTATTCAGATTCCTCCTACCCAAACCCTAGATAGAAGATCATTTTATGGAGATGACGATTGGTTTAGCGATGAGGAAGGTAAAAAACGAAGACCATGTTTGCAATCGGGTTTTCCCGACCCCGTGGAGCGATGGGGGGGGGAAAGAAATGAGAAGGATGAGTTGTGGACTTAATGGTTCCGAGACCGGGACGCAGATCGCGGGCCGTACCGCAAAACCGGGTGGAGGACAATGTTTGGGGGTTTGGGTGATGATGAGATGTCATCAAGGGTAGACTCGGACGATGATGATGATGATGTCATCATGATAAAACTCCGGACGATGATGTCATTGGGAATAGATTAGAGGTGGGGGATATTGGAGGGTAAATTTTGAAGGTAGGACCCAAGGGTGATGCGGGTGGTTAGCACATCCAGGTTGCGCGGGCGCCAAACTCCACTCCCCCAAGAATTAATTTTGAATAATAAATAGTTTTACATCAGAATGATGAAAGTTGAATAACATCGATGCGTCCACAAATGATATATGACAAAAAAAAATTAAATAATTTTGCACCGAGAACAAATGTTAAAAAGTTAAGAATAACAAAAAACTTTATATCTAGTGAAATCACATATAAAATATATATAATATATATATATATATATATATATATATATATATAACAAAAAAAGATTTTCCCCAAATTTTGGGAAAATGGAAAAATGATTTTATATAGCTAATAATTTTTAAAATTTATTCATCAATCAAAACCCCTTTTATGGAATATTTTAGTTCATGAACAGATTAATGTTGGGTCAATTTAAAGTTAGGGAGCTTCATTTATTCCTTTCTTCAATCCTATTCCGATTTTTGCAAACCCCATATTGCCAAAACTGGGGCTTTTCTTGATTTTTATATGCATAACCCCCGGGTTACCAAATAGTAGGTTTCATTATATTTTCATTTATCACCTCTTTTCATAGTGGTGGTACGTGTGTGTGTATGTGATGTGACTTCATTCAAACTACATAATTCAAAATGAAGTGATTATATTAATATTACTATATATATATATTTCTGTTGTGGATTATCTGACACAATGAAGAAAAGGGGATTTTATTACATTTTATTCATACATGTTAAGGATATAAAATCTATGGAATCATCCGAATCATCGTTTCATCCAATTCCAGACATATCACGTTTCATCCGAGTCGTAGACTGAATCTCCTGCATGTGCATTGACTTGAAGATGTTCTTCTTCATTGGGCACCCATCGCTCCAAATTATGGTCCCACATGACGGCGCGAACGGTAGGTTGTTGTCGTCTCCTTCTCGCATCAACTCTTCTATGGCTATGAAGTTGAACTGATTCGATTGTCCTGATAGATGCACATCCGGGAAGGATTTGGTGTAACTTCCTGATGTTGCACGGGACCAGTGTGAGAGTCAGCTTCACATATAACTTCAGACATTTTGATGCTAGTGTGAAGGAATGAATCAGGAAACCATTCAATTTATAGATATCGAATGAATATGAGAATAAGTGAAGTAGGAGTACCTCCTACACATGAGTGTAGATGGAAGGAGAGGTCGAAAATGTGTATAAAAGGTGACACACATGCCTACTACATCAGATTAAAGTTTCAATCTTGATTCTTACATGAGCTTGAAAATATCATTAATAGTTATTGAAATGAATACCGCCGAAAGTTGCAGCATTTTATCAACTTTGTGGGAGTGATGGAGCTAGAAGTATTTGTCAAATGATGTGATTGCAGAATTGGGTCAACCTGAACATTCCAACACTACAAACACCAGATGATTTGCGGATTTTGATATGGCTGAGTTTATCATGATGACTGATGAACCAACAACAGCAGCAGCAACCAATTGATTTTTTGGGAGCGTGATATTGAAATATCTGAATTATTGCCAACCTGTTCTTTCCCCTGCCCAATAAGGAGGAAGAGAAAGAGGCGGGTGAAAATAGGAGGCGAAATACACAATGTTCCCTGACCTGGTGGTTCCAAAGCCCGCTTCTTCCAAGGCTAAAGGAAGGTCAAAAAAAGGCAATTCAAGGAGAACAGCATCATCATCATCTCTACCCCAGATTCCATATCAACGTCACTATTGAATTTCATTGATCTTCATCGTATGCCCCTGCAAAAAATGTGTTGGAATTCAAAAGTTGGTGAAAAGAGGCATCCTTGATAAGAAAGCAGTCCTTGCTCAGTGCGACGAAAAGGATCAAAGTTTCAAGAGGAGGGAAAACCATAGCTATACTTCAGGAGCATTGCAATCATGAAGAGGGATTTGGCAAAGTTGAAAATCAACATGATTCTCTGCTAGCCAAAGCTGATGTGGAGCGGAGAAATAACGATGATTTGCGCAAGAATGCAGAGAAAGAGCTGAATGAATTCCACAACACCAAGGAAGCTGTCATGATGGCATATCAGAAGTGCATAAAAGACTTGAACAATGTATTTTCACAGTGAAGTGAATAGTTTTAATTTAATAAAATGTATTGAATTGAGCATATTGAATTTGAATGCAAATGTAATTGTGTGGGTTGTGGACAATTAAAATAAAAATACTTTGAAGCATAAACTAGTTTATTATTTCAAAACATTATATCATATAGAAATATTACAAAATGGCATTCTTGAGATCCATGAATTATGTTCATTGGAAAACCTAACCATTTGACAAACACTTTTGGCCTTTTTTCTTCAATATCTTCTCGACAAGGTACACGTCCGATTTTTTGAGTTTTCTGCAATTCAGCTTCATAGAAGCAGCCTTTGAATAGGATTCTTATCCATGTCTTCGAGAATGTATGTTGGTGGATATGTACTCATTGGCTTTGACGACTTTGAATAATTCCGTGGTGAAGTATCTTCATAGCCCTTTCGAATAAATTTTATACTTGCTTATACGAACTATGTCATTCAATTGATATTTTGGCTTGATTTTTTTTCATCTTTCTTTTTTTTTCTTTTTGATGATTTTCAACCTTGTAGTGGTTTTAACTTCGATGGTTTCATACCTATTGTGCGATGTTTCTTATGGTTATATCTATGCGTTATGATTGCGAAGGATTTCCAACCATTTATGATTTCCATTCATTGAAAACTCCTTTATAGATCCAAGTTTTGATTGTTCGAATTACTCTTTCAGCCATGGATGCTTTTGTCGTACTAAAAGTGGAATAATGTTTGATATTTTTTCGCTCCATCAATGATGAAAAATTATTGTAAAATTCCTTTCCTTGATCGTTTTGGTACATGTTTCGAGAATATTTGGCATCTTCCAATACCACGCATGGCATCAGTTATATCTTCACCGGTTTTTGTTCTGACTGGTTTTGTCCACAAATATTTAGAGTAACAGTCGATGACCACCAAAATGTATCGATAACCTTTATTAATTTTGGCATACGGTTGAAATTCTGCCAGATCTATTTGCCACTAAATCTCCTTTGCCTTTGACGACAGTTGACCTTCTCTGAAGTTGCGACGAGCTGGCTTATGTAGCTCGTCCACAATATGACGTTTGATATTATTAGCCATTCTTCTTCTTGTTCTCTGGTGATATCACAATGATGAAGTGATTGTTCAATAAAATTGTATCATTATATAATAGCTTCTTCACGTAGCTCCTCTATTATTGATATGATCTCATTTTCATGTCCCGTGTGACCGGATGCTTACGAAGCAATTCAACAATCGCAAACGATCCACTCACTCTTTAGGTTTATTCCAGTATACATAATTCTTCGGTTTCGATGTAAACACTTTCTGTGACTTTATTTTTTTGATTCCTTCACCGCTTTGATTCACAAATGTATTGAAATTATTCTCGATTTCAATAGTGGTCTTAGGACTTCTTGATATTTCTTGATTTTTATATCTTATTCCATTTTTGACTTCATACTTTTTGTACAATGCTTTCGTAAAATCCAAAATTTCGATATATGTGTTTCGAATTTTGCATCACCAACTCCAGGCGGTTTCTTTGAGGAATATCAAGTTATATAAACCAGCTGCCAGGGTATTGACGTAATTGCATAGTACCATCCCAGAAGGAAATATTTCCACTCATCAAAACGGACTTAGATTTCCCATTTTAGTGTTTGTGTTGAAGGATCTACCCTCACACCATAATTCACATCATATGCACTATTGCCATTTCTAATATTTTGCAAATGTTGTTTTAGTCTCCAAACCATTGTGGAAGATTCAAATCTCGTGAACTCGTCATTGATGATGTGGGTGTTTCGAATTGGGTAGTTGCAGCTATTTTCTCTCCATCCATTATTTTGATGGTTTCATTATCAATATCTGAAAATGACATGTCACTGCTGAAAGATTGTTTTTTCCCAATTGGAGTGCTGGTTCGAATGAATCGAGAAGGTGTAGACGGTTTCACAATAGCAGCAGAAGAAAGAGCATTGAGTGGTTTTGTGATAGGATCATAAAGTTTTCAACAATTTTTTCTTCTACATTTCCACTTTGATAGAATTGAATTTTGTCGAACAGCTTCGGTCGCTTGAACTAATTGACGTTTCAAATCCATTTTGGTTTCTCACATTCATCTCGCAAGAATTCATTATTTCGATGACGAGTTTATTGTAGTGACCTTGACGGAGTTCGATGAATGATTAAGTCTTTTCGAATTGAGATATCAAGGATATATGAAGCTATCAAATCCTTTGCGATATCGTCCATCACATACTTTCGATCTTTATCAATGACAAGGAACCCATATTGATCATCCCAACAATCACACACATCATTTGAAATTTTTGAATGTGACATCGGGCGAGACGTGATCAGAGAAAATATGATGTAGGTTCATCTCGTCTGTTTGAATATGACGATGAAGTTGGTATTGTCACGCACTAGCTGTTTGGGAACTCGTGAATAGGTCTGTGCAAGATAGAAGCAATCAACATCTTTATGGCGTCCCATACAAAAAATATGATCGGATAATATCCTGCTTTTCACAAATCACATCATCAAAATGAAACTGAATTTGGTTTGGCATCAGAGGGCTGCAATAATGTTTGCATTATTACTGAATGTGAAGAAACCCAACTTTTATTGGCGCTAACACATTGCGCAAGTATTCATATTTCGGTTGATTCGACGACTTTGAATAGAGATAAACGTTTGCAAATCGCAACTTGTGGATGTGTCAGTAGAGATATCATGGCATTTGTCTTTCCGCAATTTGACGGACCGATGATTAGCGAGCGAACAGATGATGGAAGTAGGACCATGTCTCAATGAGTTCGCCCCATTTAATCCAGTCCCGATTTTCTCATCCAAATTATCTACTGCAAACTCTTTCTTTTTTGACAATGCGCACTTATTAATGCAAGATGTGTAATATGTTTCATTTAAATGTCTACCACCACACGGAGCAGACGTAAAGCAACAGATCGAATAATAAAAAAAAAAATCGAGGATTTGTAAATTCTTTAATAAATAAATTGCCGTTTGAATTGCATTTACCTGGAGGATATCAATATTGTGGACCTGGAACTAAATTACAAAACGATTGGTTCGCAACGATCCAGGCATCAATAAATTGAATAGGGCCTGTAAAACACACGACATTCAATACCGGAGAATCTCGACGATATTGAAGTAGACATAAAGCAGATAAACAACTTGAATACAGTGCTTGGGATAGGGTCAAATCGAAGGACGCAAGTATTCGTGAGAGCAGCCGCTCTACTCGTCACCAACATAATGAAGCAAAAAGGTGTTTCGGTATGGGTTGTAATGTAGACAATGTCAAACGAAGGAGAAAAATGAATCGAAGAAAAAAGACGAAATAAAATCAGAAAAGTAGCATTCGGAGCAGGAATTGTCGAAAAGTTCGGGATGAATTACATAAAGCTGGAGGTAATCAATTCGTGACAAACAATAGAAAGATGGCCACAACAATGGCATTGAAAGCAGCACGTAAATATTTGAAAGCAGCAGGCGGAAAGAAAAAATTCAACACCTCGCATAATACCCATCCCGAAAGTTGGCGGAATTTTACCATTGATACCAATTTTGCTGGATTATCTGCATTGGGTAGTTTGGCTGGTGTGCTGCGGGTATAAGCAGAGCTATAAATTCAGCAAGTGCGAGCAGGAATGATCTGAAAGAGGTAAAACATCATAACAGAAGATGGAGGCGATAGCTTTAGGAAAAGGGTAGCGGTATTTTCTTGAAACCATATCGCAAAGGCCTCGGTATCTATCTCAAACCATATACATCAAAAATTAATTGATGCCCTACCTCTTAAACCTCTCACAGATATAGATCTTACATATTATGCCAAACAATTGAAAATTCCACACTTTTTTGGTGTGTTCATGCGTGATAATTCTGCCAACCTCAGGACCACGTAATCATGAAACGGCCATCATCAATTTGGATGGATTCAGCGGTCGAGGAACACATTGGGTGGCATACAGGAAAATTGGAAGAGTTGCAACATATTTCGACAGTTTTGGAGATCTACCCCCACCAGTGGAGTTGGTCCATTACTTCCGGAAAGGTACACATGCAGTCGAAAAAATTATGTATAATTATGAACGTGAGCAGGAATACAATACAGTTGTGTGTGGACACTTATGCTTGAAGTTTCTCTCTCTTCCAATCACCCGAAAAAGCTAAAATGGATTTCACGCCAGAAATGGATCGAGAGGCTATCAAGAGAATGGGGCATTCCCTCATCGCATATTCAAGATTACGCAGCTTGAAAAAAATGAGTAAAGGTCAACTTGCGGATATGCCCAAAGAGGTCATGATTACTTGTGCAGCTAATGAAATTGCATCTGTTTGGGAAATACTTCCCAAACACCTTCAGGAGGATATTGATATTTTAAAATATAAATATTGCTATGAACATCATATGGACAATGCAAGTGTTGGAACATCAAATTCCAGTGATGTGAATGACGGACCCATACCTCGGAAACTATTTTGTTGTTATTGCACCATCGATGATTGTAATATTGGCGCCAATAACAATCAAGTTGAATTGGGACACACAATGCCACCGAGGAAACGAAGAAAATTATATCGCATGTGTTGTGAACAACAATATGATGATTTGTTATCATATGAATGCAATCAGTCATGTCACGAAAGTTCGAGCTACAAGCTGTTGGAACCAGTGTCTTGAGTGCAGACTTCTACCCACCCATTGAGCTGGATAAGAATAGCCGTTATGGATTGGGGCTTTTGGGATTCTATGGATGCAACACAATGTCACGGAAACAAACAACTTGATCACTTTCTTCATTCCCGCAAATAAAGCCTCCACAGTCAGTTCTAAACGTGTTATAAAAATACCAAGTGGCGCATATGAGATAGAAGAAATAAATGCTGTTATCCAACGAGAACTTGAATTCCACGTATTTCATGGCGCGAAACATGATGACACCACATTGGATGAATTGTTCAGCCTCCGAGCAAACAATAATACATTCAAATGTATGATGCAATCAAAGTAACCTGAAACATGAAAACTCAATAGCATCCCTGTTGGGATTCGAGAAGAAAGAATTCAGTGCAAATCGCATGCATGAATCTACATCTCCTGTGAATATTGTACCCGTGAGACTCATTCGATTGGATTGCAATATCATTTCAGGATCATAGATAAATGAAGAAGAGAATCATATCTTTTTTTTCATTTGATGTTGATGTTGAGCCGGTTATAATATACCAAAGAGCCAAACAACATTATTTATATGCCCATCAGCCCGGAAGGACGTCAGTTCATCGACAACATTACTCTGCGCATATTGGATCATCGAAATAATCTCATTGATTTCGGTAGTGTGGAAGAAATAGTTGTCATATTGGAATTGAAGAAATTACAATAACGAATGTAATGGGTTTTTGCTACAACAAACGACAAAACAGTGAATACGAAATATTTTCACCAAACAAAGATCGTCATTCATCAAATATCATCAAAAAAAGCTTTGCCAGGAAGAAGGTCATTCCACAAGTGTTTGCTGAACGACAAAGACATACATTGTCAGCGAAGATCTTAATTTTCTAAACTCAATTGGACTCCGAATTCGACAATAAAATGGTACTCGAAGCAAACAGTGACAAGTTGAATATTTTCAATGAACCAGTGGTCGATCATTCTCTCATAAGTCTGCACGAGCATACCTATAAGCCGTACGGATCACCATTGTTCAAGAATTCAGATGAAATCCGAATTGCAATCAACAATCAAGATGTAATACTGGACATTGCAGACAGTTTCATTTACATTGAGGGAAAATTCATTCCAAAAGAAGTGAACAAAGTATGCTATCTTTCCAACAATGCTTTGGCATTCTCTTTGATGAGATCCGCTATGAAATGGTGGTGAGAAGTTGCCGTTGTTCGAAAACCAGGTATAACATCCACAATGAAGAATATGGTTTCATTTGGTCAATCACACTCTCACATGCTTTTGACAACTGGATGGGGCTTTCCGACACAAAACAACACATCATTGATGCACCCAGTCATTTATTCAGTGGAAAACTTCCTCTCAAATATTTGATGGGTTTTGCCGAGGATTATAAGAAGAGCATTCTGAATGCAAAACAAGAACTGATTTTGATTATAGCTCGTTCATTCTAGAATTCATATATTGGAGACGTTGATGCCTCTTTGGAAATTACAAAGATTGAATGGAAAATAAAACATGTTGTACCCGATGACAAGCAGAAGCTCAAATTATTCGTAGAATAAATAAGAGTGGTCTGAATTCAAAAATCAAGTTGGCTTATCGTATGTGGGATCTTTATGAATTACCCCATTGCGTAGCACATCTTCAGACATATGGGCAATAAAACGACCAACACTTTGGAAACACCTCGCTTCATAATTATTGGTTTCAAAGTACCACTGCATCCGAAAACAGAACACAGGATATGACAAAATTCATAAATGCAGACATTAATAACATCCGAGTGTATTTGAACTCTGAAGTCTCACCCATATGAGCGTTGGAACCTGGACTTTGATAAAAAACTATTCTCTTCAGCTTACTATGCATATGAGGACTTCCAACGTAGTTATTATGACAAAGATATGAGTGAGCCTCTTATGGACCTTGAAGCATTTCAACAGAATCCCCTGTTCATCATTGATTGTTTACATCAACCGAATGCTACAAAATCATCTACAGTGGATATCAAGCTGGAGTTCGAAACAAGAAAAACTAAATTTCCAGCCAACACCAAAGTCTATGCACTCATTATACACGATACCTTCTTGACTTACAATGCATTGGATGGCTCTGTTCGTAATTCACTTTGAAATGTTCAATATTTTATTTTTGTACTATATCTGAATATTTTTAAGTATATCAATAATGTTTATGTGTAATGGAAAAATAAATAAACAAGATTTTGTAAATATATGTTTTATTTCATATCAAATATCTACATGATCATATTCATCATCATATTCATCATATAGTTGATATTTCTCGATGATGTCATCAGGTAGGAATGGTAAAGGGTGTGGAGAAATCCTTCCAGATCCAATTTGATCATTTCTTCACAGAATTGTTGCAAGTTTAAGGCTCCTTGGTTGAATTCCTCACAAAGTATTGTACCCTTGACGTACTTCTCGGATAAATGTGCACATCTTTGGATTTCATCTTCATCGAAGCAAACATTCAAATCATAGACTGTAGCATGGAGGACATCTTGACTCAAAGCATTCAAGTAGGAGTTCAATCTCCCATGGCTGTATTGATGTCCACGGTTTCCCGTCCAACATTGACTCGAGTAATGCATCCACATATTGAAAACTGAAACGAAAAAAAAGAATTGTTAATATATTCCATTGATATTCAAATAATTTTACTTACATGAGAAAATGTGATGCTCCAAATATAGTACTTCTACACTGAATGTTATTTTAATGGAGAAATATCTATATTCAACATAAAATCACTATATCCTAACTATTAACATATAAACAATATTATCATTTAATGTAGTTGAATTCTACTAGAGGCTGAGTTCTCAAACTCCCTGCTACTTGTGGACTCTGACCCAAATATGTTATTGTATATTTGAAATCTGAAGCATTTATGCAACTGACATCATCCGCATTGAATTCATCCGAAATACTTTTTGACAACCATGATTTGAATAAAGTATCATTATCATCACGTAATGTCATTAGAATATATCTCCCATATCGGGTTATACAAATCGTCATACCAAGTATGTTGAAAGCTTTACCGATGGGTAATGATGATATTGGTCTTGTTCAAAGCTCCCACCCTCTTTTCAATTATTGAAGAATTGATTCTCTTCAAATCTACAACTTTTGGAAGAAAAGACATAGTAAGACTGTATGAAAAAATATAGATTATTTCACCTTATAAAAAATACACTCACTGAATTGAGAAACTTCTCGTACTCTGTATTCACTCTGATGATATTATCTAACATCTGATTTCTCATCAACGACTCCACACATTTTTATAAGAGGCATCCCCACTCCATTTCCAGTAGATGGGACTGTGAAGGTCATTACACACTTAAGCATCAACACACTCATCAATACTCGCAGTTCACTCTTAGCTCTCTCACAGGATGAATGCCCTCCTCGCTTGGAGAGTGCAAGGATTCATGAAGGTCATGATCACACATAATATGTATGCCTACACCACAGCTTCAGTCAAGGTCAAACAAACATCGAGATCAAATCTTTAGGTTGCCGAAACAATCCCAACATCAAAACTCAAGGTCAAATCTCAAAGTCAAAACCTAATGTTATGAATCTCAAGGTCATATTCAAGGTCAAAACTGAAGTCGAATCTCAAAGTCGACCAAACCCAATATCAAAACTCAATGACAAATCTCAAAGTCAAATCTCAAGGTCAAACACACACACATTGCACACCTGCAACTATTCAAGGTCACACGTGACGTCATAGTGGTGGGGGGAGAGCCAGAACCGGCTTAAATCTCCTACTCACATCAAATAGTAACAGAGATAGCACCCAGAAAAATCGAATTAATTATTTCTGATGTCACCGACGGTGGGACAAATGAATTTGAGGCTAGAAACTGCCTTTTGTTCCATCTTTCATCATTCTACATGGAGAAATCCATGACACATCGAATAATAACAGAGATAGCACCCAAAAAATTTGAATTTGATTATTTTCGACATCACCGACGGTAGGACAAATGAATTTGAGGCTAGAAACTGCTTTTCCATTCTATTTTTCATCATTCTACATGGAAAAATTCATGACACATCAAATAGTTACAGAGATAACACCCAAAAAATTCGAATTTAATTATTTTCGACGTCACCGACGGTAGGACAAATGGATTTGAGGCTAGAAACTGCTTTTTCGTTCCATCTCTTATCATTCTACGTCGAGAAATTCATGACACATCGAATAGTTATAGAGATAGCACCAAAAGAATTCGAATTTTATTATTTTCGACGTCACCGACGGTAGGACAAATGAATTTGAGGCTAGAAACTGCTTTTTTGTTCCATATTCCATCATTCTACATCGAGAAATTCATGACACATCGAATAGTTATAGAGATAGCACCCAAAAAATTCGAATTCAATTATTTTCGACGTCACCGACGGTAGGACAAATGAATTTGAGGCTAGAAACTGCTTTTTCGTTCCATCTTCTATCATCCTACATGGAGAAATTTATGACACATCAAATAGTAACAGAGATAGCACCCAAAAAATTCGAATTTATTTATTTTCGATGTTACCGACGGTAGGACAAATGAATTTGAGACCAGAAACTGCTTCTCCGTTCCATTTTCCATCATTCTACATAGAAACATTCATGACACAACATGTAATTACTACTTACTATAATAATACCCACACAATCAAAATTCATCGAAGGGGTGATAAATGAGTCATGGACCAAGAAACATGAATGAAACGCATATTAGAAATCTGGCAACAGCGCACATTATTTCTCGGTCATTCCGAGTTCGACAGTCTCTACGTCAGAAACCGTGGATGGAAAAGTGTGGATAACTTCACATTAATAAAAATTAATGACTATTGATGAAAAAAAAAACCAGTACTCTGTATATTTATCGACTTTGCGAAAGCGTTTGATACAGTCAGCCATAATCACCTCTTGAAAATCTCGGACAATATAGGAATTAGAAGACAAGCGTTTGATTTAATGAAAGATTACTTAACTGACAGGAAGCAGCAAGTCAAAATATATAATATCAAGAGCGATTTGAAATGAGTGGAATATGGTGTGCCCCAATTTTTCTTATATATATATTATATATATTTATTATATATATATATATATATATATATATATATATATTATATATATTTATTATATATATTATATATATATATATATATTATATATATATATATATATATATTATATATATATATAAAAATATAAAATTATATATATATATATTATATTTTACATAATTTTGAAGTTCTATTTCCTTTATTAAGCCTCTGTATAATATGAATAGATAAAAATATCCAAATTATATAACATAATCAATTTCATACACTGTCAGAATGATTACAACCCATAATTCTTCAAAAGACAACAAAAAGTCTAGACTTACAAAATTTTCCTGAATAAAATGTGATCTACAAATTTATAAATTTGAAACATACAGTATATGATATTGTAGCTAACTAAAAGTAGCTAATGGTAGAACAGCAAACTTCTTGATGACAATAGCCAATCAGGGAACAGTATGGTCACATGTAGAATTTGAAATTGTGAGGGAATAAGAACGAGAGAGTGTCAGAGGCAATCATTATTGAAATTTGTACATAGTTAATAAGAATGGAAAAATAGTTTTATGTATAAGTTATGACAAATAACCCCAAACAGTAAAAAAGTGACAATATAGTGCGCGAATTCAAAAATTCGAATCAGAGGAGAGGTACAAAAATGGTATCCAGGTAACAACAAACAAAGCCATAGAGGAGATCGGAAATGAATTCAAAAGGAATGCCACGTTATATTTTGGGAAAAAGAAAAATTGAATAATTCCACATTATAAGAGGAAAACTAACATTACCTTATTTGTACACCATATACAAGTATCCAAAGCTGATTGCTGAATTTGAATGGTTTCTTCTATTTGGTATTGGAGTTCCTGATAGCATTGGAGTGGAAGGGAATCCAAATCCTGGCGTGTATTGAACAGCGGCAGTTCCAGACAGGTATAATCCTTCCATAGTGCACATTCCCAACTGAACAATTTCACTAATAACGCATATTCCATCGGAAGAACTTTATTTCAATTGATTTCGAAAAGAAATTTTCACTTTCAAGGTAAAAGTGAGGTTGTGTATATTTTACCAATGAACTTCTCTCATGATTATCCATGAATATTTGTAGATTCACCTTAGAGTAAGTTATCTTCCGTAGGCCAGGTAAAATTAAGTTTTCCTGAATAAAGGAAATAATTGCTTTTTGATACTTTGTCGTTTGTTTTCTACAATGATCAACAATCATACTTATGACCATTGGATAAATGGAAATTTGACATATCAAGCAGTGGCTAGTGGCTCAATTGTCTGAACCGGCTATCTGAGACAAGGTGGTAAGGAAGTGATAACAATTGGCAGCAACGTGACGAGAGAACAGTGACGTTAGCTAGCAATTATTATTACATCATAAAACATATTATACAGGGCGAAAATACTTATCTATATCATAACAATTTGGCTCACAAAGAAGAGCGGAAAACTATTAGCTATCTTATTATATAATTATAATATATATTTGCAAATTCTCATTTCATTACAAGGTGGCACCCAAAACGTGGGGCGAAATAATAACAAAATAATTTGATATATCATCATTACATTACAAATGGCGCCACAAGGTGAGGGCAATATATCGTTTCAAGGCAAAGTAAGAGCAATATATTATTTCTTAATAACATTTTGCGAACATTAGCGATTGCTATTTCAACGTGTAAGGCTAAATATTGGTGAATATAAAAATGGATTTGAGAGATGGTAAGAAAGTTGGTTTGGAAGAAGGTGCAGAAGGTAGAGAGAGAGGTGATCAGGAACAAGGAGAGAGTAGTAATGTGAGAGAGAGAGAAATAAAAAGTGAGAGTATGCAAGAGCAGAGTCAGCTTAAAAAATTCATGGATTTCATAAAAGATGAAATGAAAGATTTGAATAAAAATATGGGAAGTATGAAAAATGATATGAATGAAAATTCAGTAAGAATTAATGAAAATATGGGAAGTATGAAAAACGATATAAAAGAAATGAAAGAAAATTCAGGAAATATGAAAAATGAAATGAAAGAGCAAATAGAAAGAATGAATGATGGAATGAGAGAAAGTATGGGAAGAATGGAGGAAAGAATGGAAGAAAAAATGGGAAATATGAGGAATTAAATGAAAGAAAGTTTAAAAAAGGAAATGAAAGAGTTGAAAGAAAACACAGCGAGTATGGAAAAAAGATTGAGAGAAAATGTGAAAGAAAATATAAAGGATATGAAAAAAAATATGGAAAGTATAGAAAACAAAATACAAACTAAATCACAACAAAGTAAAAAGGAATTGTTGGAAGCTCATAAACAATTAGAAACAAAAATAGGACAGCAAAATGGGGAGTTTTATGTGGCAATAACACAAGAAGTATCCACTATAAATAATCATGTAGAAAGGAAGGATGAGAAAATAAAAGACATGAAATTAGATATGAATAGTTAACAAGAAAAAGAAAAAAAAAAATTTAAAAATAAAGAAAAGATAAAATCATTAGAATTAAGAGGAACAGACAATAATCTAGAGAGTAGAATCATCAATAATTGTTATGGAATACAAATAAATAATAAATTTGAGGGCAACATAAAAAAATTACATCCCATCACTTTTATTAAAATAATAAAAAATAAAACTAGACATATAAATGATATTGAGGAATTGAAAGAAATTAATAGACAGTATTTGTTTAATCAACCTTGTATATGGTTTAATAGCCAGGAAAAGAATATCAATTCTTTTCAAGAGTTTGAAAATCTATTTTTAAAACAATATTGGGGGGAAAATGCACAATTAAGTATTAGAGGCAAGTTACAATTTGGAAAATTTGACGAAAGAAGAAGTATGAATTACAATAATTATGCAATCCAAATGTTTGCAATGGCACAGTATTAAGATCCGGTTATGAGAGAAGAAGAAATAGTAGGTAACATCAGTAGGCATTTCAAACAAGCAATCTTTGAAGTTATAAACATGCATGAGATCAAAACTATGGAGAGACTTAGTCAATATTCATTGATATTGGAGAGGACATTATCGTATAGAAGTTGAGATAACCAACAAAGGAATTCACAATACAACAGAAATTATTATCAAAGAAGTAATCAAAATAACTATAGAAATGTAAACAATCAGAATAATAGGTTTATGAACCAAAATAATAATAGAAATAATAGATATTTTAATAATAATAACTATGATAGAAATAGAAATAACGATAGGCAAAATAGCCAAAATCAAGGTTATCAAAGAAAGTAAAATTTCAATAACAATTATAGCCATAATAGGAATAATTACAATAATAATAATCAGAATTACCCTCAACAATTTCAAGGACAAAGGACATATTATAACAGACAACCAAAAAATAATGCTGAAATAAATAACAATCAAACAAACGACAATACAAGACGGGTATATTTAAATAGGAGATGTCAAAGTGCGGAAAATTTGCACGAAAGAGAGGGACAAGTATTGTCAAGTGGGGAAATCAATCAAATAAATGTTCCCACAACTAGTCAGACAGAACAAAATTTTTGCTAGGTAAACCATATGTTAGGCTGGAAAACACAAATTACCAACACCCGATAGAATTTATAATGAAAGGTGAAAATATGGAAAATGAACAAAATATAGGATTGATAATTTTGAAAGGAAAAATAGGAAATAAAATAATAAAAATATTAATTGACACAGGGTCTGAAGCATCTTTAATTAAAGAAAATTGTTTAGAAGATTTCATGAAAGTTAAAAATATTCTAGTAAAGATACCAAAAACAAATTTAGTGGGTATAAACGGTAAAAAACTAGCTGAATCAAATCAATGTGTAAATTTAAAATTGGAGATTGATGAGAGGAATATTGAATTACAACTATTAGTAGTTAAAGATATGGAGTTTGATGTAATTATAGGTACTGATCAATTGGAAAAAGTAAAAGCCAAGATTGACTATTATAAAAAAAATTTGGAAATGGATGGAAAATGTTTTGAATTTTATGAAGAAAAAACTGAAATAAGTGAAAATAAAAAAAATTTGTGTACAAAGGGTATGAATGAGAGATATGAAAATAATTATGATGAAGATAAAGATGAAATAAATGAAATGAAATATAAATGTAATGATAAATATAAAAGGTATATTGATAAGTTATTAAATAAATATAATAAGTTGATTATGTATGAATCAAGAGTTGCAAAAGAGTATGTACACAATATAGAAGTAAAAGAAACAGACAAATTCAAATAAAAAAACTATCCAATTCCTTATAAGTACAGAGAACAAGTTGAAGATGAATTAGAGGAAATGGTAAAACAAGGTATAATAGAAAGAAGTAACAGTAATTACATCAACCCTATCGTAGTAGTTGTAAAAAAGAATGGTGAGCTAAGATTATGCTTAGATGCTGGAGAACTAAATAAAATAACAATTCCACAATATGAATCTCCTTTAAATATAGAAACTATTTTTGGTAAAATCACAAATGCAAAAATATTTTCCAAAATAGATTTGAAACACAGTTTTTGGTTAATACCACTACATGAAAATTCTAGAAATTATACGGGTTTTTCTATAGAAGGTGTTGTATATAGATTTTGTGTTGTTCCATATGGTTTACAATCGGCTTGTCCAGCTTTAGAACGAGTATTACATAAAATACTTGACAAGTATGAAAATTATGCTTTACATTACATTGATGACATATTAATATATTCTGAAAATGAAACAATGCATAAAGAACATTTGAAAAAATATTTCAAATATTAGATGAAGCAGGGCTTAAAATAAATATAGGTAAATGTGAATTTTTTCAACAGTAAATTAGTTATCTAGGTTACAAAATAATGAAAAAGGTGTAGAAATGGATCCTGAAAGAATTAAAACCATAAGAGAGTATGTCAGGCCATATAATTTAAGAACTCTTAGAGGATTTTTAGAAATATTGAACTATTTAAAAAAATTAATTCCAGACTTAAGCAATGAAGAATTACCATTATAATATCACTATTGAAAAAGAATGTTAAGTGGAAATGGGGAGATGAACAGGAAAAGGCATTTTCTGAATTAAAGGACATTTTTATTCAAAATTTAAAAATATTCATCCAAACTATGATGAACCTTTTGTATTGAGAACTATGCATCTATGTCAAGATTTGCAGGAGTTTTGATACAAGTACAAAATGGAAAAGAAGTTCCAATATCATTTGTTTCCAGAATCACTAAAAAACATGAAAGAAATTATACTGTTACAGAATTAGAACTGGCAAGTGTTATATTTTGTATTACTAAATTAAGATTTTATTTACTAGGGGCAAAATTCTATATTGAAACTGATCATGAAGCACTTATGTCAATTGTAAATTGCAAATATGCAAGTAATAGGGTACATAGATGGGCATTATTATTGCAAGAATATAAATTTGAAATTAGGCATATACCAGGAAAACAAAATTTCATCACAGACACTTTAACGAGAATGGAGATGGGAAAAACACATACTCCTAGACAGGTAAAAATAGGGATAAATGTTTTTAAAAATAATATAGGTTTGTTTTCTGACAATCAAATTAGGCAAGATCAGTACAAATTAACAAATAAGAAAAAAGAGGAACAATAAAAAAAAGGAAAAAAAAAAAAGGAAAATTAGAAAAAAGAGGAAAATAAACAAAAAGGATTAATTAACTAAAAAAATCGTAGCCATATGTCAAGTTTGTCAATTAAGTAAACATAAAAATAAAATTAATAAAAATGAAACAAAAAGTATTATTACAACAAAACCTTTACAAATAATATCAATAGATTTTGTTAGTAATTTGATACCAACTTACAACAATAATGAACATATATTTGTAATAGTGGATCATTTTTCGAAATTTATTAAAATATACTCTACAAAAAGGACTAATTTTAAAACTGTTAAAAATCTTTTAACAAAATTCATAGTAGAAGTAGGTAAACCTGAACAAATTATTTAAGGCAATGCTACATATTTTACTAATGAGCAAATGAAGAATTTTTCACAGTGTGTGGGAATACAATTAAATTTCACTAGTATTAGACATTCAGCATCAAATCCAACAGAAAGATATATACAGGAGGTAATAAAATATTTGAGATTGACATCGCAGCAAAATCATAAAACATGGGATGAAAACATAGAGATAATAGAAAAATATTTCAATGAAGTACCTAGTACTATTACGAAAGAATGTCCTATATACATTATGACAGGAAGAATACCTGAAAGAGAATGGATTATGAATGAAAGAGATATGCAAGAAATAATATATAAAATAAATATAAGAATTAAAATAAATGCTGATAAATATATAAAAAAGGAAAATAAAAGAGGAACTAAAACGACAAAGTTTGAGAAGGGAGAATCAGTCATTATAAAAGCATTAGGAATACCAAATTAAAGATAAGGTATTTGTGCAAAACTATTAATGCCATTTGAAGGACCCTATGAGGTCGATAATGAGAATGCTATAAACAGCTATAGGTTAATACATCCTCAGACAAGGCAGTTGAGAGAAATTTTCAATATTGAAAATGTTTACAAATATAAGACTTAATATTAGTAGTTGTAAATAATAGTTATCGTTGTAGAATTTGTTTTTCTTGAACTGGTGGGAAATCCAGCAAAGTAGTTTTCTGGAAGTAGAAAAATAGTATCAGTTAAAGTAGATTCAATAACTATAAATAAATAAATTGATATTCAAAATTGTCTAACTAGTAGAAAATCATTGAATATAAATTTAGTAATGTTGTTATGTTATGAAAAACCAGTTATATATTTTTTTTTTTTAGAAAAAACACCATAAAAGGAATAATTAATAAATAGCTATTAGTTTCAAGAGATTGTTTACATAATTTTGAAGTTATATTTTCCTTATTAAGCCTCTGTATAATATGAATAGATAAAAATATCCAAATTATATAACACAATCAATTTCATACACTGTCAGAATGATTACAACCCATAATTCTTCAAAAGACAACAAAAAGTCTAGATTTACAAAATTTTCCTGAATAAAATGTGATCTACAAATTTATAAATTTGAAACATACAGTATATGAAATTGTAGCTAACTAAAAGTAGCCAATGGTAGAACAGCAAACTTCTTGATGACAATAGCCAATCAGGAAACAGTATGGTCACATGTAGAATTTGAAATTGTGAGGGAATAAGAACGAGAGAGTGTCAGAGGCAATTATTATTGAAATTTGTACATAGTTAATAAGTATGGAAAAATAGTTTTATGTATAAGTTATGACAAATAACCCCAAACAGTGAAAAAGTGACAATATAGTGCGCGAATTCAAAAATTCGAATCAGAGGAGAGGAACAAAAACGGTATCCAGGTAACAATAAACAAAGCCACAGAGGAGATCGAAAATAAATTCAAAAGGAATGCCACGTTATATTTTGGGAAAAAGAAAAATTGAATAATTCCACATTATAAGAGGAAAACCAACATTACCTTATTTGTACACCATATACAAGTATCCAAAGCTGATTGCTGAATTTGTATGGTTCCTTCTATTTGGTATTGGAGTTCCTGATAGCATTGGAGTGAAAGGGAATCCAAATCCTGGCGTGTATTGAACAGCGGCAGTTCCAGACAGGTATAAACCTTCCATAGTGCACATTCCGAACTGAACAATTTCACTAATAACGTATATTCCATCGGAAGAACTTTATTTCAATTGATTTCGAACTATAAAACAAATTTTCACTTTCAAGGTGAAAGTGAGGTTGTGTATATTTTACCAATGAACTTTTCTCATGATTATCCATGAATATTTGTAGATTCACCTTAGAGTAAGTTATCTTTCGTAGGCCAGGTAAAATTAAGTTTTCCTGAATGAAGGAAATAATTGCTTTTTGATACTTTGTCGTTTGTTTTCTACAATGATTAACAATCATACTCATGACCATTGAATAAATAGAAATTTGACATATCAAGCAGTGGCTAGTGGCTCAATTGCCTGAACCGGCTATCTGAGACAAGAGGCGTACCAACTGTGCTTAGCTGTGGTGAGGAAGTGATAACAATTGGCAGCAACGTGACGAGAGAACAGTGACGTTAGCTAGCAATTATTATTACATCACAAAACATATTATACAGGGCGAAAATACTTATCTATATCATAACAATTTGGCTCACAAAGAAGAGCGGAAAACTATTAGCTATCTTATTATATAATTATAATATATATTTGCAAATTCTCATTTCATTACAAGGTGGCACTCAAAACGTGGGGCGAAATAATAACAAAATAATTTGATATATCAATATTACATTACAATATATATATATATATATATATATATATATATATATATATATATATATATATATATATATATATATTTTTAAACTACCACTAAACGGAAAAGTTGTAAGTTTGCCGGATAACAATTGGGATTCTTTGAAAAAAAAAGCTGAAAGTTATCTGAATAAAATTCTAAATTGGCCCAAAAACCGCCTATTGACAGTTGATTATGATACGACAAAACATACTTCCTTCCATTCACATCATATCCTTAATACCTACCAAACTATTAATCATTGATGGTCATCATTGATGAACATCAAACCATTTCCATAAATAATGTAGAAAATACCAAGTACTTGGGTGTAATCATCGAAACACCTCGAGGTGGGATGTACATATCAATCATATAACAAAAAAACTTCGAACTATCCTATATAAGTTCAAATATCTATCAAATATTCTTGCCCCAGACCACCTACGGATTTTATATCATGCGCTTGTTCAAAGCCACTTAAATTATGCTATTATAGCGTGGGGAGCTGCTGTCAATAAATATGTAGAAAACCTAAAAAAGATACAAAAAAATCCGGAAAATTATATATCATAAACCTCGTACTTACCCTTCAAATCTATTATATAATGAAACCCATATTCTTGATATACGGCAATTATTTTTCGTTGCAACAGCAACCAGACAACATAAACATAAAAATGATCTAATCAAAATATCACATGAATATAACACCAGATATAGAACAAACTCCTCATACGTCACAAAACCTGAGAAAAACATTTCACAACGGAGCTATGTCTACCTGGGACCCAAACTATACAATACGGTTTCCCCTGAAATAAGACAGTTTCATTCTCTCAAAATGTTCAAGAGTAAATTACAAAAATGGATACTCTCTATACTTCGATAAATGATTCACCAGTATATTGATACAAAAAATACATACTATCCGTAGCAAATATAAGGAATAGTAAATTACCCGATTATTACTTCGTATAAAATGTCTGAAAATAATTATATCTCTGTTAACTTCTTGAAAAATATTAGGATTACTAAAAATTTATTGTGTACAAACTGGATTTATTGTATGCAAACTGAATGAAATGACTGAAAATGCCACATTCAAGGGTCTCCATTTGTGGTCAACTTTTCTATTCATTCCTTATCTGTGTATATGTATTATGAGAATATTTCAGATGAATAAATATTATTATTATTAGTTATAGTAGTAATTCATGAATTTCAGCTCCAAAACCCCCCACTTTTGAATAGAATCCAACTATAATCACAAAAGTCGTCTGCCATATTAGAGCCGCCATTTTGTTTTTCTTTGGCAAAAAATCCGTAATGCATGGTCACTGGAATAATGAAAACCTGCCAAATTTCACGTTGATCGGCAATTAGAAGTAGGTCAAAATTCACTTGCGAAATCTGAACTAAACATACATATATGAATTTAAATGGAAGCTTGTGAGAACATTTCAAGGTGTTACTCGATCGGCCAGGTTTTCTGCAGCCAGCTCTCAGATATGAGAAATGATTTGTTTTGGGACGAATATTCACCCCAAACAAATAATTTTTCAATTTCGACAGAACAAATAAAAAAAAAGCTCATCTTCGCTCCATTTCGTGAACCAGCTCCTAAGACCACTTGACCAACTGGAGAGATAGTAAGTGTCAAACGTATTTCGAACATGTATTACATCTTTATGATTGCTTTTTCCGAAAAAGGGCCATAAAAACTTATGCGCCACTTTTGCCCAGGCAGTCAATGATTTTTCTTATGTTTGCTGTGAGTACCAATATTTTGAAAACATTTCATTCTGTTACTCGATTGGTCAGGTTTTCTGCAGCCCGCTCTTAGCATATTAGTTCATTAATCAAAATGAGCATATTTCTGCGAGCTGTGCGTAATGTTTCAGTTATGAAGTGATATTGGAAATTATGTGACAATTATATTTCTTTATCTTATAAGACCTTCGGACATGGATCTCTATATCAAATATCATTTGTTCAATGAGTAGAATATCCTGTAGAAATTTGAAAACATACTGGAAGAGCCAAAATTACGTTTTATTTAGTTCATGATTGAATCTAGTATGGAAGTTGGTATATGTACGCTATGTGTGGCGAACAAAGGAATTCAATGGAGAAGTCTCAAAGAAACCTCGCCTGAAAAAGCTGAATGTGGATATCGATAGGACTATTGAAATGAATATTTTAATTGTAACACAGAAATGATACCTTGATGAAATCATAATTGAATTTTCTATTGAAATTGGTATAATGTTCTCTGTGTGTGGTGAAAAATGGAATAGAATAAGGAAGTCTTGAAGAAACCTCGCATGAAACGACCCAGTTATTGAAAATATATTTATTGACTCAATAACTTCCACAAGAGTGACTACGGATGGATGTTTTTTTGGGGCTATTTTTCCGATTGTCAATATGAACAACTATGTCGCGGACACTTCGCTGCAAATGCAAGCGAGAGGCGATGTTTTTGGTACATCGCATGCGAGCTTTTAGTCACAAAGTTACTTCCGTAGTACTTCACAGTTAGTTCCCAGTGTTCGCTGGGAGAAGTCGGTCTAGTTTAATTTTTAATTTTCAATAAAAATTTTGCTAGCTATTGATGTGTTACGGAGTTATGCCATGTATTACAGATCAATGCTATTCAGGATAATATGTCGAGTAGGTAATGTTAGTTGCAGTAGTTGTGTCGAGATGGCTTTAGCCAACGGTGTGTCCCATTTGGTTGATGCAATGTCAACGAAAACTGAGAAGTTCATAAATTTTGATAATTTTATTCGAGTTCTCAGACATTAATCATTGTCTGCTTGACCTACCCTGTACTGATGAGGGGCAAATAGCCCGAAACCGGTCTACAGGTGGTCGGACCAAGTGAAGTGGTTATTATTTATCCATTTCGCAACAAACATTCGTACTGTAACCTTGTAGGACTTTACGCGAATATCAATCCGTCGTCGGCATTTGCCAGGGAAGTATTTGTTTTCTGATGAATATTCGACCAACTACTCAAAATTTCATAGGTATTCGTAGCAAGCTGACATTTTTCATTTTCAACGAAAATATCAGGAATAACTACGATTCAAATAGGAAATTTAACTTCAATTAAAATTTGAAGGGATTTATTTCCAACTGAAAGATTATTAATGACGGAGACGCTGGTTCAATCTCATCAAATTCGATGATGCGTGAATTTCCACAATACTTGAAAGAATGACTGAGGATATTTAAACGATTTGAATAAATATTTGACGACGTTTGTATTTATAGCTTCTGATCACAATGCTTTTTAGATATTTTCAAATCAAACAATACAGAATTTTACATTTCATCTTCTGACAATTGTCCTCATCAGTGTAGCTGAAACACCCTAAGAAATGGACCACTGTGAGGAGGAGAAGAGAAAAATTAATCCAAGGGAAAGAGCTAATTGTCTTTCCTCGGTCACATTCGCGTGAGTTTTTCTATGTTTTTTTCCATGATTGGCAAGTATGCATTATTCATCACAAATCAGGCATATATTTTCCAAAAATGTTGATAAATGAATTGTTTTTTATTGTTTACAACATAAAATAGTTGAACAAAATTGAATCAATTGCATAATGAATCAATTACCTGCATCTTCTGTATATATAAAAATTGATATTGGTATATATGTATGACATTGATAAACTCCGACAACCCTTCGACCGATCAACATGAAAGTTGGCACATCTGGGTGTTTTTTCATGAGGATGGTTTTTATATTCGAACACGGAGAATATTTTCGTGCTATCCATTTTGCTTCATCTCGCCTAACGGGATAACGGAAACGGGTTAACGGGATAACGAGAAACGGAGCAACGGGAAACTGATTAAAGGGATAACGGATTGAAGGGAAACAGGAAGCGGGAGAAGTATCAGGCCCAACATAAAAAAAACAATCCTACACGGACGAAGTCGCGGGTACCAGATAGTCAGTTATAAAAATAATTCCAACCACACTGAGATTTTTGGTCGGTGCATACCCCTAAACTGTTTCAACGCTTACTTGAAAAACTCAATTGAACGAAACAAGTGACATAGTTATGAAGTTCAACTGAAATTTATCGAAATACCCAACCTATTCTAACCTTACCTAAACTGACAGAAGTTTTCATTTTCGTAGACCGCAAAATACTCTCGCGGAAGCTACATCGTCTTCTTTCTCTATAAACAATGCCGATGTGGTTATGAACGACTGACTCTACAATGGTTCCATTCCTATCCGCAGTCAGAAAAAGGAAACCAAAAATGAATTTTACGAAAGGTTCGGAACCGTCAGAATAATTTTTGAGGCTCAATCATTCCCAAGTGTACACCAATGGCTAAGAGCAGGCTGGAGAAAACCTAATGAACTGTTTTTAAAATGTTAGTACTCACAGCAAACATAAAAAAAATCATTGACTGCCTGGGCAAAAGTGGTGCATACGTTTTTTATGACCTTTTATCGGAAAAAGCAACCATCCCAATGTGACAACAGATTGCTAATAGTTTCATTACAAATTAACTTCCGAGTGGTTCAGCGGTCTGAGGTGCTGGTTCTCGAAAGTGAGCGTGGTTGAGCGTGGGTTCAAACCCCAGCTCAAGCAGTTTTTTTTTATTTATTTTCTTCGAAATTGAAAAATTATGTGTTTTGGGCGAATATTCGTCCCAAAACAAATCATTTCTCATGTCTGAGAGCTGGCTGCAGAAAAACTGGATCATCGAGTAACAGAATGAAATGTATTCACAAGCATTTATTCAATTTCACATAATATGTATGTGTTAAGTGCAAATCATGTAATGAATTTTAACCTACTTCTAGTTGTCCGAATAACGTGAAATTTGGCAGGTGTTCATAATTCCGGTGACAGTGCATTATGGAATTTTGGCCAAAAAAATATAAAATAACGGCTTTAATATGGCGATGAGTTTTGTGGTTACAGCCCTATTCCAAAAGAAATGGGTATGTGTGGTTTTTGGGGTCAAAGATATTGATATTTTGGTAAGATTCTACGAATTCAAGATGGCGGCTCCAAGGAGACGAAGTGTTTTGTTATCATGGTCCGGAATTGGTATGTGAATTTTTGAGGTCATAGATTTTAAATTTTTGTCAGAATTCAATAGAATAATAGAATGGTGGATTTCATGAATGACTGAAAAGAATTAAATGAAAATGATTGAGAATAAAATTGAGATGAGCTTTGATACAAATGCAGTGAAAAGGAAAAAAAATATTTCCTTATTTGTTTGACCTATGTTACTCGGTGAGTAACAGATTCAAAAGCTTGCCGCTAATCCTTGCGCGAAAAGATTTTGAATCTGTTACTCACAGAGTATCCTGCGCGGGAAGATTTTGAATCTGTTAATCACAGAATAATCTCTTTGTTAAAAGCTTGTCTTAATTTTTTTTTCGATCATTTTTATTCAGGTAATTATTTTTAGTCATTCCAAAATCAGTCATATTATTGAATTCTGACAAAAATTGATAATCTTCGACCCCAGAAAACCCAGATACCAATTTTGAATGGAATCGGACTATAATCACAAAAGTCGTCGCCATCTTGGAGCCGCCATTTTGAATTCGTGAATTTCAACAAAAAATCATGATGTTCGACCCCATGAACCCCCACATACAAATTTCTATTGGAATACGACTATAACCACAAAACTCATCGCCATATTGGGGCCGCCATCTTGATTGTCCCACCAAAAACCCTCACGACCTATGATAACAAAAGTTGTCCGCCATTTTGTTTTTTTTGGCAAAAATTTCATAATGCATTGTCACCGGAATTATGAATACCGGCCAAATTTCACGTTAATCGAACAACTAGAAATGGGTCAAAATTCACTTGCAAGATTTGAACTGAACATACATATGTGAAATCAAATAAAAGCTTGTGAAAACATTTCATTCTGTTACTCGATCGGCCAGGTTTTCTGCATCCAGCTCTTAGAGATAAGAGATGATTTGGTTTCGGACGAATATTCCCCCAAACAAATAATTTTTCTATTTCAAAGGAAAGAAAAAAAAAGCTGCCAGAGCTGGGGTTTGAACCCACGCTCGCCCACGCTCCCTTTCGTGAACCAGCACCTTAGACCCCTGGATCACTCAGAAGTTAATTAGTGTTGAAACTATTACCAATCTGTTGCTACATTGGTATGGTTGTTTTTTCCGGAAAAAGGCCATAAAAAACGTATGCACCACTTTTGCCCAGGCAGTCAATGATTTTTCTTAGGTTTTCTGTGAGTCCCCTCTTGGACTACAAGCATTAATTTGATAATCGGAAAGGAAGGAAAATTTCACGAAATTGTGGGGATGAGGGGTTGGAAGTATGTATAGGATACCGTTACTTTTTTTAAGTTGGGTTCATAAAAATTGGTATTTGAGGTGTTTGTTACAAATAAATAAATACGTTTCAGTGTTTTTGGAAACTCAACCCCCAAAGGGGCGAAATGAGTGGGTTAAATGGGGATTGGAAGTTGGTTCCGTTAGTTTCCAAGTTGAGGTAATAGAAATTGGTATTTGTTGTCTTTGTCACAAATGAAGAAGTACATGTTCCAGTGCTTTCAGAAATTCAATGCAACCTAAAGATGTGAAAGGGGGAAAGAAAGTTTGTATAGAGGTTGAATAGGATAGTTTGTTGGCGGGAATTTGGTCGGAATATTGAAGAAAACCAATTTTTAAATTGTCGACGTTTCGAAATTTTATTGTTTTATCTTCAGGACTCTGAAGTATAATTTTTGTTACATTGACGATGAATGATGAATAAATCCATCAAAACCACATTTGAGTTATTATTTTCTGCCAGTACTTTCCCACCTACGGAACTTCAACTTCAGGATGAGAATGAAAGAATAATGACAGTTCTCTGTCAGAGCGAAGTTGATAGCCTACTATCTAAATCACTATACAATAATTAATTTATTGATTTCATAACATAAATGATTATAACTCACAGAATTGAATAGGAAAATATCACAGCTTTCCAAATAAGTAATAATATTGAAAAAAAATAAGTTTTTTTCACTTCCATGAGTCTACAGAAATCACTTACTTCTGAGCCGCCCTGCACCGCCAACTGTTCTCTGAAATCTGCCGGGTTATCTGGATAGACAAGCTTGCTGAGTCTCTGCACGTCTGCTCCTAACTCCTGCTGACATTCACCAGATTTATCCACTCGTGTTTTCAACTGTTCCCAATATAGCTGTTCTCCATGTTAGTCGCCGTATATCAATTCTGAAGCAGCAATAGATCTTCATACTTGCAATTTTGATCTTCTGTGATGGTCTGTAGAATTGTCAAAGCAGGTCTCCTCAAAGCCATTATGAGTGCAGTAGCCTTTTTTATCGTCTCATCCACTGGCTGTTGCCACCCACACTTTGCTTTTCCTCGTTTGTTATGTTATCGTTGATACCATCCATCGTCCTCCAGACTGTGTTGATTTCGGCCCCAATTTTATTAACATCTTCCCTTATGCTCACGAGCTGATCTTTGGTTTTCTGGATAATCTGTTCGAGAAGGGTTTCTTCTATTTCCACTGTTCCTTCTCCTCTTGTTTTTATCTTACTCGTCGTTCCTCCTCTCTGACGACGTTCCTCGTTCTCTTGATTTTTCTCTATCGGCATTCCTCCTCTCATTATTTTGTCTCTGCCGTCGTTCCATCTCTTGTTTTTCTGTCTTCCGTCGCTCCTCCTCTTATTTTTCTTCCTGCCGTCGTTTCTACTCCTCTTGTTTCTATCTCTGTCGACATTCTACTGCCCCTTGTTTCTCTATTTGCCGCCGATTCTCCTACTCCTCCTCTTCCTCTTCTTTTTCTATCCATCGTAGTTACTCTTTCTCTCGTCGACGAACCGCCTCCGCTTTTTGATCAATTCCATTATGTCCTCTATCTCATCGTGGGGTGTATTTCTCATATTCACCATCAATTGTTCTCGAATAGTCACCAAAAATCTTCACTTTCGACGCCAACTGTCATGAAACTGGGTCCGTTTCCATTAAATATCATCGATGAATTCAATATTCGTATATTACAGTTCGGAAACACAACACGATAATACACTCTGACAATAAAATACTCGATGACAGTTTATTACAGAAATGTATCGCATACCGGTACCGGCTCCCAGAATATTCGAGCAATTCGTTAAAACATCTAAATCTAAATTGATGGGGAAGACCAGCGTGACCCCAACCAGTCAGTCGCCACATTCCTGGTTCTCCGTCTGAATAAGCGACCGTTATATCGTCTGCCGTGTGCGAGATAAACAACGCAGGGGCGTACTGTAAACCCACACTTCTGTCTTTGCTTCTTGTACCATACTGCATTCTTTTGTTATCTTATCGTCGATACCATCTATCGTCCTCCAGACTGTGTGGATTTCGGCCCAAATTTTATCAACATCTTTTCTCATGCTCACAAGCTGCCCTTTGGTTTCCTGGATAATCTGTTCGGAAGGGCTTTCTAGTTCCCATTGTTCGTTATGCTCTTGTTTTTCTCTTTCTCGTCGTTTCTCCTCTTCCTGTTTTACTAGCTGACCGTTTCTCGTTTTCTTGTTTTTTCTCTATCGGCGTTCCTCCTCTTCGTGTTTCTCTCTCTGCCGTCGCACGGTGGGGCATTTGAATGATCTGGGCGGCCAAAAGTATATTTTGTAAAAATGAACGCAAGTAAAAAAAGAGAGCAGCACAGCAAAGATGACTCAGAAGGGAACAATGCACTAACCTTCGTTTCGTCGCCCGCGTAACAACAGGCCCGCACGGGCCAATCGGAACTTTATTGTCGTTTTGAGTGTTCGTGTATTTCTCGGCAACGTTCAATATTTTTTTAAGCTTGGGTTTTTGATAACAGTAAAGTGTTATTGATGTTAACAGAGCAGGTAAGTGTGTATACTTTCTAGATGTTTTTATTGATATAAGGAGTACTATGACTACCGCAGAAAAAATAATTCGATTATAATAATTTTTTGTCCCGTTTTTATACTAATTGGAGATTATTAATTGTACTTCCCGAGGTTTTCCGGCAATTTTTTTTTCTGCCTCAACTACCTTGATCTTTCTACTATACGATTTTGTGAAAACTAGTCCCGGAATCACTTGGTTTCAGGAAGTTGGGGTGATGGAACATCTTAACTGCATTTATTTAGTACTTCAAACTTTTCATTTTATTTTTTGTTTTAGGGTCAGGAAATGATGAAATAATGACTTCAAGGGAGTTGTTCAACATGATGCTTCGACAAAATTCACAAACCCTGAATTTTGTGGACAGTTACCTACTAAATTATTATGACTATAAAGAAGATGAAATTGAGGAAACCGAGCATGATTTTTCCCGTTTTAGGTCCGAAATGTCAATGAACTGCGGCACACAATGAGGAAGGAGCATTCATCATGAATAATACAAATACATTCCCAAATTAGTGAATCGACTAGGGCGGCCAATGAAAAGTTGTTTGTTTTCAACCGCTCTCTTAGTTGTTTTACCAACCCTCAGAAGTTAATAAAAACTTGTACGAGTAGGGATCACGGGGGCCTTACCTTTTATAGTGGGTTCCGGAACCACTCTTGGGGCTTTGAAAATGTTTTCATCGGCTCTGCTGGGAGTCGAACTTGCATCGTCAGGTGGAAACAGTGGACACAAGACTAACGCTCGTACCACTGAGCCACTAGCCCCGTATCTTTTGGTTGAATCAAGTGAGTGATCAAAAAGAAGAAAAACGGAAGAATTGAGAAGCTCTACAGATGTAGAAGTACTTGCTCATGCTGCTCAGGTGAAGTTGGCCAACTTCTGGAAAGAAAAACGCTGCCCACATAGTCAAAGAATTAACTATTACTTCACCAAATCGGGCTAAAAAGTACAACCAAGCATTTGCTAGGTATTATCAGAAGGACAAATCAAACACCCAAATGTCACCATCACAAGCACCTTCAATGTTTGTCAAAGCTGGTCTTTCCAGAGAGCAATACGAAATCAGGGATGTCGAGGAATGTTATCAAAAGCTAGCCAGAAAATTTTCAAGGTTCGTAATCAAGATGTGCTTCACATATTAGTGTTGAGCTAGGATCCATTATTAAATGGCATGAGGCATAAGATACCGAAGAGTCTGATGATAGGGAAAATGACGGTGAATCTGAATTGTCCTCTGACGGAGAAGTTTTCATTTTCTGACTGATCTATTTTGTACGTCATTGTACGTTTTGTATGTCATGTAATTGAATGTAGTGAAAACAAAAAAAACATATTATTCAATGGTAAAATAGTACCTATCACTGAAATTGCTATAAATTAGTTGAATATTACTTACAACCAATTAAACAACAAAAATAATTTTGGCCACCCAGATCATTCGAATACCCCACCGTGCGTCGTTCCTCCTCATGTTTTTCTCTCTGACGTCGTTTCTTCTGATCTTATTTCTCTCTCTCTCTCTCTCTCTCTCTCTTCCCACGTTCTTCTGCTCCTTGTTTTTCTATCTGCCGCCGTTCCTCTTTTGTCGACGTTCCTCTTCCTCTCCTTTTCCTATCCGCCGTTGTTCCTTTTCCTCTCGTCTCTCTTGCTCCGCAAACTGCTGTTTGATCAATTCCATTATGACCTCCATCCGTCGTGAGGTGTATTTCTCGTGTTCACCATCAATTATTCTCGAATAGTCACCAAAAATCCTCACTTGTGACGCCAACTGTCCTAGAAGTGGGCCCGTTTTCATTAAATATAATCGATGGATTCAATATTCGTTTATCACAGTTCGAAAAAACAACACAATAATGCACTCTTACAATAAAATACTCAATGACAGTCCAGTACTAAAATGTACCACATACCGGTACTGCACTAAAAATTCAACCACCCTGAACTCGCTTATAAAGTGCTTCTCAAAAGTCATCTTTGCCCCTCTTATTTTTGAAACGATTATACATAAACAAGTGAAATTTGGAAACTGAATATTGAAGGTTGTAAACTTTCCTACTAGTGATGATGATGACGACGAAATCGTCAAAGATGACGTCACAAGGCCATTGTGACCAATAATTTTGAATGGAACCCTACGGCAAGCGACACCTCTTTTGAAAGGTATCGAAAAAACCTATTCAATGATACCAATTTTGTTTGTGTTCATGGCAGTTTTGATGGCTCATTAGTAAACATTGAAATTTAAATTCCATTCAGTATGATATTAATTACAGATTTAAGAATCATTATCTACTCAAAGAAATTGCTCGAAGTGACCTCCATTCACTTCCTGACAGTGAAATATCCTATTTTTAAACTCTTCTTGTACTTTTGCAAACGTGTCTGCGGAAACAGCCTCACATTCTGCAAAAATACGTTGTTTTAAAACGTCAATATTGTCAGGTTCAGTGGCGTGAACCTCCGATTCAAGGTACCCCCACAGAAAAAAATCCAAAGGTGTGAGGTCAGGTGATCGAGCTGGCCATTCCGTTGAACCTCGTCTTCCAATCCATCTACCACGATACCCCTCATCCAAATACCGTCTTACTGCACCGTAATAGTGTGGAGTAGCACCATTCTGTTTGAATGTTATTTCCATATTGCCGAATTCATCTGGATTATCTTCCAAAATTTCAAGGTTAACGGTTCTATTGCGTTTTGCAACAGCTCCAGATTAACCTCACCAGTTAAATTGGTATTCAAAAAAAGAGGCCCAACGATGTGGTTTCCCAGGATACCTGCCCAAACATTCACCTTCTGGGGAAATTGGGTATGTGTTTCACGAAACAGGTGAGGATTTGCGTCACTCCAATACCTCACATTCTGTGTATTTACATTTCCATTTAGATAGAAAGTACTTTCGTCACTTAAACAAATCGTTTTGACATAGGTTGGCTGTTGGTTAATTTTAGTTTCCATATTTTCACACAATTCTAGTCTTCGGTCTGGGTCGTCGTCTGAGAGTTGATGAACCATTTTTAATTTGTATGGATAAAATTTTTTTTTTCAACACCCTGTGTACTGTACTTCGACTGACTTCACATGTAGATGCAACGTGAGTTGTTGAAGGAGTAGGATTAAATATAACTTCTGCCAGTATATCAATTTTTTTCTCATCAGAAATTTGTGGTCTGCCAGATCATTTCGCATCATTAATACTACCCGTTGTTTCAAACTTACGAAGAAGCTCCCTCAAATGAGTTCTCGAAACGGGGCGATCGGGAAACCTCCCATCAAAAATGCGTTCTGCTGCATGAATATTTTGTCCAGTTTCATCATGAATTAGGATCGCTGCTACTTTATCACCTGAAGCACGTACCGTTTCGCTTCTTGGAGCACCTCAACGTTCGGCTCACAACAGTTCAACGAATTATTAAAATGTACAAAAATATTCAAAGTACCAGAAACTGCTGAAACAATTAAACGTTCGATCAACAATTCACAAATTATTGAATGTACTAAAACTTGGACAATTACAAAAACGTCGAATTAGGGAGACTAACAAAAACGTCAGCTCATTTGACAACTATCCAGAGGCAAAGCTTGAATTTGGAATTTCAGTATTAACTGATATAATTCATCACAGCTTTGCGTTTTTCAAAAGCGAGTTGCCAAAACTGCCATAAACACAAACAAAATTAGTGTCATTGAATAGGTTTTTTCGATACCTTTCAAAAGAGGTGTCGCTTGCCGTAGGGTTCCATTTAAAATTATTGGTCATCTATCATCACTAGTAGGGAAGTTCACAACCTTCAATATTCAGTTTCCAAATTTCACTTGTTTATGTATAATCGTTCCAAAAATAAGAAGGGGGGGAGGGACTTTTGAGAAGCACTGTATAAAAAGTTGCTTGTTGTCTCACAATGCGCGCCACCTTATATATCCTTGCCCTTGGCTTTCAGAATCTTCGAGCAATTCGTCAAAACGTCTGAATCATTCAAGGGGGAAGCCCTGCGTGACCTCAACCAGTCAGTACCCACATTCCTTGTTCTCCGTCTGAATGAGAGATAAACAACGCAGAGGCATACTGAACTCAGGTTCGTTACGATATATAAAAGATCACAAAATAATAATATCACCCTAAAAACATCCATATCACACAATAGAAAAATATTCTATCCAAGTCCCTATGAGAAATTAATCAGTTGTGCAGAGACATAGCTGCTTTCTGAGTCCCAAGATTTGTGAGATGCTGCCTGAAATCATAGAAATCATCATACATTTTAAGAACTACAAACATGAAACCAAATATGGATTAGAAAAGTGAACAAGGACGAATTACAAAATACACACATCAGAAAAGTCCATGATATTCTTTGAATGAGAAGGTATTTTCAAGAACAAGAATTTATATATTTGGTTATTAAATGTTGATTAGTAAGGAAATAATGTGAGAAATTGGTGGAATACAGGGAAAACTGCGAAGGAAAAGAATCGTATAAAAATGTACTATACATAATTCTCTCAAAATTATAAAATCGACACTCAATACGGAGTATGGCCACCTTATTGATTATTCACAGCTCTACACCTATTGTTCTTAGACAAAATGAGATTGTCTATGTCGTCTTGGGGTAAATTGGTCCTTTCGGATGTCAGAAGCTCCCTGTATGCAAATGCATTATGAATGTTGCCCATATGTGCGTTAATTCTTCTGATGCAGGTCCCAAACATGCTACATCGGATTCAGGTCTGGAGATTGCGATTGCCACGGCAATAATACAATTCCTTCGTTATTCAACCCATCTGTCACAATATGAGCGACATGTGGACGAGCATTGTCATGCATCAAAATCAGGGGCGCGCCAAGCCATGCGGCCGCCTCTGGGCGAAATATAATTTTACACCCCCTACCCTTTTTTAGTGAAAATTTATACATGGGTGGGTACACATAAATAAAATTCAAATATGTACCAATACCTATATTCAATTTTGATACTGATACATCAGATAAGGGGATAAACACGAAATTGAAATAATCGCTATTACTTATCTAATTTTGAGATGAAATATGTGTCAATTCATATACCGCATAATGTATAATATATAATTTCAAATCATCATAATCATTTGATGTTTGCAAATGAAGGAAATGAGTATTTCCGAAAGCTCAAATGAAAAACAGTGTACTGATTTTAATCAGCGTGATACCTGACTACTCATCCCCATGACATTCAGAAGATCTTGACAAGTCTCAGACATTGAGATAAACGAAGAATGTGAAAAAAAGCAAAGCAATAACAAAACTGACAAAACAATAAAAATGTTACATGAAAAAAGAAAGAAATAACTCTTTTCTTGCCTTTTTTTCGGCAAAATCTTCAATCAACTAGTCTGAAGGAATACAATCCATAAGGTCACTTTCTATGGACATAATTGCCAAATTACTGAGTCTCTCTTGTGCCATAGATGATCGTAAAAAAGTTTTTATTAATTATAATTTTGAAAAAGACCTTTTTTCCGATGCTACAGATACTGGTAGCGTTGAAAGAATTTGTATTGCCACTGCAGTATTTGGAAATGTTGAAATTGAATTGTTCTCCAAAATGTGTTGAAGAATTAACTGAGGATCTAACTCATTTTGCTTTGGTAAGCGACATTTTGAACAAATAATTTCATCGAATAAGTCATTTGCATCAATATTTGATTCTTTACGTGCTTCATCTTTCAGATAAAATGATAAATTTTCACACGAGTTTCTTGATTCATGCTGAACATTTGATAAATAAATACAGAAATGTTATTAAATTGCTCCAACCCCTTGAATCTTTCATTAAGAGATGATAAGGTCGTATCTAGTATAGAGAAGAATACTTTCACTTTGTAATTCATTTTCAGGTCTGTTATTGGTTCGTCAGTACTTTCATAATCAAACTGACATTTCTTCTTTCTTTGACGAACTGTTTGTGAAGATAAAACATTTGATTCAATTTCTAATTCTTCGGCCAGCTCCCTGGCATCTACAAGAAGTTCGCTAAATCCCTTATTATCGCTTTGGTCTAAAAAAAATGTTTTTATTCTGTTTAGACAGTCTAAACAAGCTTTTAGATTTATACTTTGATTCTGCATTAATTTACTTAGAGAATTGATTTTGAATAAAATATTGTACCAGATTACTACAGAGCATAAAGAATTGAAGTTTTGGATTTTTATTGAGAGCGATCGAGCTAGGTATGATGTACTAAAATATTTTGAAGATACGGATGCATCCATTACTTTTGAGAGAGCATCATAAACCTCACCAATATGATATCTCAAAGGTTTTATAGCGTCTATTCTACTGGACCAGAGTGTATCAGATAGTGGTTTTAAACTTAAATCTGAAGGGCACGTTTTCAAAATTGACCATCTTTTGGTTGACACGGAAAAAAACACATATATCTCTTGAACAATGTCAAAGAATACGGACATCCCAAAATAAATTTCAGCAGCATCGTTAATAACTAAATTCAATGAGTGCGCCGAACAAGGAACAAAAAATGCTCGCGGGTTTATATTTAAGATTCGTGTTTGAAATCCACTGTGTATTCCACGCATGTTTGCTGCTGTATCATATCCTTGTCCTCGCAAATCATATATACTTGAATTTAATTCTACTAATAAATCTGTCACATAGTTATACAAGCCAGGACTAGTAGAATCAACTATAGAGCGAAATAAAATGAAATGTTAACGTATTTAAATTTTTTTCGTCAACTCGTTTAATAAAACAATCCCCAAAAGTACACTTAATTGTTCCGTATGACTCACATCCGGTGTACAGTCGAGGATTATACAGTAATATTTATGTTTTATTATCGCCTAAATAGTTTGTCATACCGCTACCGCTGCCGCTGCATTGATTTTTATGTGTGCGTCGTACATGTTTGCTCCATTACAGAATCGAATTTGGTGAAC
This sequence comes from Gonioctena quinquepunctata, assembly GCA_018342105.1. Taxonomy (NCBI): domain Eukaryota; kingdom Metazoa; phylum Arthropoda; class Insecta; order Coleoptera; family Chrysomelidae; genus Gonioctena; species Gonioctena quinquepunctata. Next base: position 139,589 of record JAFIRS010002698.1, on the reverse strand, counting down.
TCTTCTATTAATTTTAAAAAGTTTTCGTTATTATTTTCATATAATTTGTTGGATCTACCACGCAAAGCTAAACATTGACGACATAAAAACTGCATTGCTGAAATTATTCTTTCAATGACACGATACCAGGATTTTTTTTCTACATGCAATGAACGTAATTGACTTTCATTCATGGTAACTCCCTTAGATAACATACTTGATAAGTTTAACCAAGATCCGATATTTTTTTATGGAGTCGGTCTCTTCGTGTCCGTTTAGCACAAGTGACAAATGTTTCAATCAGAACACCCTTCCTCATCAGACAAGTTGGCCAAAGACTCACCAAAAAGTTTGCAACAGGAACAGAAAAGTTGTTGAGTAAATTGGCCACTCCCTTCTAACTTTCTCTCCATTGGTGAGGTTGCGATAAAAACATCTGGCAGAAAACTTTCGGCCTTGTGAGTTCACTGGATAGATCCAATTCGTAATTTGATGGGGTCCTTTTTCCGTTGAAAATCTGCGGATGTAATTATTTCGGGCCACTCTCCAGGGTCATCAGATACTACGGTGGTGTTAGAAAATAGTAATGTTGCCGCTGCTTGAACGTTTTCAGTATGATGTTCCTGAGTACTATTCATATTATTTCAATCAGAAACAAATGAGGAACTTGAGGCTGAGGAACAACTAGGGCGAGCATCGTCGGTATTCTCAAGTTCAGGAAGAACACTTATTTCTGACGGTTTCAAATATTTCTTCAAAAAATCTGCTGATTTTTCCTTCTCTTCCATTTTCTGCCGTCTTTGTTGGCGGAACTGTTGACCTGACAACCGTTTTCTTTCCTTGCCATTTTCCTTAAAATAGGAAATGTCATATTGGTAGCAATCTTATTTACGTTTTTGGGAAAAAATTTAAACGTTGAATATCTCGAAAAGAGATTAGTTTTGTTTTGTTACATGGTGATCTATTTGAAAAAATTTTGTTTTACATCTGTCTTTACCAACAAATTGGATTAAATTTTTTGAACACCCTGTACAACATTTGTTGAAAATAAATATGTATTAGTATGTATTACAGGACCTTGAAAAAAAATACCCAAAAATACTTCACAATTAGTAGTTGGTAGTTACAAGGTGAAATTATTAGCCATATTGTTAATTGCCTTTTATGGGAAAAAATAAAATTAAAAGTCAAATATCTCGAAAACTACTGATTCATGATGTAGAACAGAAATTTCAATTAGAATTAAGCGTAGAATAGTAAAAATATACCGTATTTAGTTTTAGTTACACTACTTACCATTTTTTACACTGAAATATTCACCTCACTAATTAACTATCAATCAACTAGTCTGATTGGCAGAACAAACTGTAAAGACCTATTTTACGAAATCCAGACATATTTATAATAATTTTTATTTTTTCCGACAGACGACTTTTAAGCCTTTCTCGAATAAAAAAAGCAATAAAAACAATAAAAACATTTCTCTATATTTACTCTCTTTGTTTTTGTTACTTACCGTTACCGCTAAGCCACCTGTGATACTCGGACTATTTAAGCCAGCCGCTAGCCGATATCGCCAATAGCAACGCAGATTGCAATTTCCATTTTTTGCAGCCCTACCATGGATACCCAGTTATTGTTAACTTTTACACATTTGTCTGACAGAAAAACTCGTTTACATAGGTGTTTGAACTGATAAATAGGATATATCTGAAATCTAAGCAATATCAATTGAATTTCTCAACTCTTCTGATGTGTATATTTATATGGTCCAAAGGAAAAAAAAACTATGACCCCGATATAAACAACATATCACTGGTATTATCATGATATTGTCTCATAACATTTGATTTTACAAAAATGCCTAACTCGACAGAAAATCATTATTTGAAGAAAACTTCCCAATTTGAAAAAAAAATCCGATTTGGACGAGTTCCCTGACTTTCACAGGTACTTTAATCAGAAATTCCCTGTTGGGTCGCCAACGACAATGAAATATATACTGAGGATCTTCTCGACAACAACCGAGAAAGATCCAAAGCATTGATGAGCCCCAGAGTCCTGAGTCAAGAAAACGGGGCACTGCAAACTCAGACACTTCAATAAGATACCTCAGTGAGTGAGCGAAGTACATCACATGCATACAGATTCTGCAAAAAAATAAACAAAAAACTGCTTCACATTATTGTGGAGTGCAATGCTGTACATGAAGAAATATTATTCTAGGATGGTACCAGCTGAGAGTAATAAAATACATTGAAAGAAGATCAAGAGAGCATTAGCAGAAAGGAAAATGATATGCCCCATCGAGTTCATGCTAAAACAAAAAGCCGAAAAATGTGCTACATTGATGGAATTATTGAACTTGGAAGAAGGTAAAGTGTTCAATGTTCGGTTATATAGAAGACTCTGCATTATTACTTTTAGATTTGATCACCAACAGTTTCTTGGTAATGTCAATTAAAAAAAATGGGTAATGAAAATGGAAAGCATATTTCCAGAAATAATAAGTTTTCTCTCGTGAATTATAACCAGAAGTTTATTGGGAACACCTTGGGTATACCCCAAAACATAAAGAGTGGAAATAAGTTAACATTTGGAGGGAAATAAGAGAAGAAGGCATCCTTCAACATTTTCCTTGAATGTTCGAAAGAGGTAATTGTTTGAAAAAACTTCCTCAGGTAACGTCTTCGGGCAATGAAATTCATTGATTTCACCGCAAGACAGAACAATGTTTGGCAAGTCGAAAGCTTAACACTGTGAATGTGGGCTGGATGAAACTATTTGTGTTATTGAAACTGCCCGAAGTGAAATGGAGATTCCAGAAGAACATCCGCTGTGGAAGTATTTGCAGAACAGACAAATCTCACATAGTTCTCTACCATGTTCTGGGGATGTGGCTACTCAAGATCGTCGATCAAATGACGGCTCTTTTCTGAATGAAATCCTTAAACTTCTGTATGTGTCAAATCCGGGGAAAGGATTATTCTTGCTCTGAATTAGTCTGGGTTCCATATATAATAAGACGCTGATAGGGCTTGAAATAATTCTTGACGTATACGACGAAATCGAGTGTATGTAGATCTGTTTTTGCGATTCTAGTGATGCCATGCCAAAGAAGGGTTTTGCTGTCATTCATACCCAGAATAGGAATTGAAGAAGACAGGCTGATTTTCATAACAAATATCGTAATATTGGGTCTAAGTTGAGTTGGATCTCTTGGGAAAATACAAACTTGAGTCATGGATGTATTGAACATCACCAAATCCTGCTAGTTTTATTACACTGGATTTTCGTGAGATGCTATTGGAGTTTTGTGTTGATTTTTTTATAGAGGACTATTCTACAAATACTTCGGTTGATCTCAACAGATCGTTCAGGGGAACTCATGAGTTCCAGCGTTGACGATGAAAGTGTTTGATCATAATAATGATAATAATAATATTCATTTACCATAATTCACAATACGAAAGTTTAGAATATGAGGGTGAATAAATATAGAAATCCCACAGAAGGATAAACCTGTGCGTGGAATAGCATTTAAAATATTTTCAATAATTACTCACACAATATATATATATATATATATATATATATATATATATATATATATATATATATTTATATATATATATATATATATATACATAATTCCACTTACATACACATATACCCCTGCATACAACATATACATATTATATACATACACCCACATACATATACAAATCTACATATTTATTGATCTACATGGACATTTTTAGCATGAAGAAAGACGTATTTTTCCAGTCATAATGCATGGTATGAAATCCGAATCAGTTTTATTCACTGCCTGTATAATAATATGTATTTTTCTTCTCAACATATTGGTGTATGTGCATTCTTGGTAGACCCAATATCCAATGGAATGAGATTGTACAGCCGAAGTGCTAAGTATGAATAGGAACTCTGTAGGGTGTTGCTCTGTGATTTCATTACATAGGAGTCATTTATTCTGTGACTAGTTGCATAATGCTGTTCAATTTTTTCGAGCTCATATTCATTTTTATGTTGTCTAATTATGGTATTGTGAGTTGTCTTATGTCTAGAATCGATGTTTTTTTGTATAGTGTTTCTGAGGAGTAGTCCTTTTTTTGAGGTTCTTTTCAGTAACAATTTTTGTATCTGTTGATGAAGTTCACGTCATTGTATCCAATCCAGAGTGAATTGAGGTTTGGTAGGTTCTTGGAATATGACGTAAATGTAATGAAGAAGGTTTTGGTCAAATTAATGATGAACAATTCACCTTCCAACCATCGAATTATTGTGTTGAAGTTTTCTTCAGCTTTTTGTTTCAGTGAGTCCCATGATTCTGAATGATGAACAACTGCTGTGTCATCTGCGAAGCTAATTATGTCCCCTTCTACATTTGATGTGGAAAGGTCTTTCAAATGAATGTTTAAGACCATCGGACCCAAAACAGTACCTTGAGGTACATCGTATTCAACTGTATGAAATTCACTGAGGATATCATTGTTTTCTTTAATAAATATAACTGTACAATAAATGGTAGGATACACCTCTGAATCCAATACTTTCAAGGACTTCTACGAGCTGATCGTAGCTTACAGTATCGAATGCTTTTTTGAGATCCACGAATATACATAATGATGGAAGTATTTCGTCAAAATATTCACTTATTTTGTTATTGCATTTTCAGTTGATTTGCCGCGTTGGATTCCGCATTGATTTTCTGATCAAATTTTATTTTCAGCCAAGTATTCCTCAATACGTGATTTCAAAATAATTTCAAAGACCTTTGCAAAATTCATTATGTCGGATAGTGGTCGATAGTTCTCGACTTTCAATTTATTTCCAGACTTATGGTTTGGTATAATAATAGCACATTTGGAGGGGGCTGGGCATATTCCCCTACTGAAAGACCAGTTCATTATTTATGACGAAGATGTTGCTAGTTCCTTTGCTATAATTTCAATAGTTTCTGATCAAAAAGTATCATTCCGGAGAAATTTTTGTTTTTTAGGTACAAAATAACTTTTTTAGGTACAAAATAACTTCAAAAAGAAGGAATTGATCATTTTAGATTCGAGCTTATTTTTCTTGTAATTTGATGTACTTTGTATTTCGTTTACCAAGTTTTCTCCAACTTTGGTGAAATATTTAACAAACTCATTGGCAATTTCAGATCATATATCACCCCATTTTTTGAATCCTTTTGCAAGATGCACATGCTCATGGGAGCAATATAGGGTGAACTCTTTCGATTCAAAATTATACCAACAAGAATTTGATATTTCAAACAGCTGAGCTGAACAGTTTTACGGAAACTTACAAGAAATCTTGTTTCTCATACAGAATCACCTCTGGTTCTTTCTATATAGAGATAATGATTCATGCTGCCAAGATATCAAAAATTCTTTTTTAAATACTTTTCACTTCACTTCATTTGTGTTTATGTATGTATGAATGTAGGTAATGGAATCTTTGAAATTAATTTTCACCCATTTCCAGATGTCCGAATCATTTGAAATTTTGCACACGTATCAAGAACAATACACTAATTTCATAGCTATGACCTGGTATTCTCACCTATATCGCCAGAATAAAAAATACATTCCAAAGATATGGCGAGCATAATTTACTTTTCAAAGATATGGCGAATGCACATTCGCCAAAATTTTGTCACAGTTTTCATCTTATGTGGATGAAATAATCGAAGAGTTTTTTTCCCGTAGTCTTCTGTAGCAATATGGACTAAAAAATGCTCTTTACTTACTTTTCATGATTATATCAAGCACCTCACGCTTTTTTTACATAAGAGAAAAAATTTATAAGCGTGTTTTTTACTTTTTTTTCCATTATAATTTTCCAAATGGAGCATTCTGTATATTTGAATATGAGTTCCAATGACGTTGAAATAAACAATTGCAAGTAGAATTTATGGCAATATTATCGTCATGAAAGTATAACTCCTCTTGATCTCATTAAAACATAATAATTATTTAAAAAGTACTAATGTTGATATATGACTGACATCGGATTATAAGCATATGCAATGTTTATTCAGACAGATTAGATCTCAATGACACAGCTGAATATTGGGTAGACAAAAATAACGATTGAATCTTCAGAAATATACTGATTCTGATAAAAATGAACGTTTAATTGAATCAAGTCACACCATTGAAAGCCTGAGAATCATCAGATTGTGTGTGCTACTCTATACCACCTCATTAATAACTATGGTAGATATCGGCTCGACATTTGATTTTTTTATTCTGAAATTTCTGCCACTTCTTTCGATACTTCATGAGATGTCTTGCAAACGGATCCACACGCTTTTTTTTATCTTCAGGTATACTGAATCCATGAAACGGTATGTTCTGGTCTTTCAGCATACTGAAAATTTTCCAATAGTTGTCTGGAGAATCTGGGAAGATTTTAATACCATCAAGGATAATTTTGGCTGATTTGGTTGATCTAATGTTGTAACTTTCAAAGAGCGAGTTGACTGTAACCCACCTGTCCTCATCTCGAACAGTGATGGAAGGTATATGTTCTATCTTCTAACTGTTTGTAGAGTCAGGTGAATTGGTCTGGTTTGTGGTTTTCATGTTGATGTCATTTTCGGTACCTATAATTTTTCGCAAAAAATTGCTGGGTATTGGACAGAAAAACAACTGTTTCGCGATTTATTTCTCGCTTCTTCAGAGCTAAAATAATTGAAAAGAAAACGATATCATAATATTTCACCAAAACACTGACACACTTCACCACAACTGTAAATACGGGTAAACTCACCTCAGGCGTAATTAACGGTACATAGTACTCAGTCCTTGTTGATTTGCATTGTGACAATGCATCTTTGAAATAGTTGGATATGGATCAATAAAATAACAATAAAATATTTCAAAGAGGCTGGTCGACTGACTAACATTCAAGTGTGAATGAAACTTATCAGAAACGAAAATGATAGGAGTAGGAAAAGAAAAAAAAATTACAAATGAAAAATATATACAATAAGTTAGTTTTCAACTACAAATAACTTGATGTACATGAACCTTCCAAAGAAAATCAGGTTCATGACCACTATTAACAGATCTGAGTCAATGATGTTGTTGTATATTCTACTGAGATATTCGATATCTGTGTGCCTGTTTACTGAATTTCTTTGGCGATTAATATGGATCATTTCTAAATTCAACCTTCTGCGCTCGATGTATTCATGATTTAATATTTGTGTGTTATCAAAATCGAAGTTGTGACCCATATCATGGTGATGTTCGGAAAATGCTGTTTTTTCGGTTAGTGATTTATTGTTTGAATCTCTTTTCCAATAACTGCCGTGTTTGTCCGATGTATACTTTTCGCAGTTAACGCAATTGATTTTGTATACTACATTCGACTGTAACTCTCTGTAATTTGTCTTTGACCTTTGGGAAAATGGTTTTCAATTTATTTTCATTCATTTCATTGATAATCGTTTCCCTTGTAATACGTTACTGAGTTTCTCTGCTAGCCCTTTTACGTAAGTTAATCTGAAATACTTTGTTTTCCGCCCGGTGGATACTGTGCTAGTGTGTGAGTTCGGACGGTTATGTAGAATTTTATTGATTAGTGCTTTGGGATATTGATTTTTAGATAACATGTTCTTAATTTTTTTGAGGTTTTCTTCGTGGAACCTACCATCACTAAGGGCGAGATATCTGTGTTTCATTCCTTTAATAATAGCTGTTTTTTGTCTGCTCGGATTACTGGGTTTCATGTATCAATTGCTGGACAAACTCCCATCCTCATTTCTTATCATGAGAGTGTCAAGAAAAGGTATTATATTATCTTTTTCATTTTCCAATGTGAATTGAATTATACTATGGAAATCATTTAAAATAGCCAGCATTCCTTTTTCACTGTTTCGGGGGATGGCTGTCAGAATATCATCAACGTAACAAAATAGAAAGAGTATTTCGAATGGCAAGTTTCTAATGACTCTATCCAATGAATCATTCATCACTAAATTCGCTATATTGGGAGAGGCAGGGTTTCCCATGGCTGTACCATCTAGCTGTTGATAGAATTCAAAATAACTCGAGTCAAATAAGTAATTGATGATTTCTAAAAATGAATCCAGGGAAATCTCAGTCATTATTCACAAACTTGGCCAAAAATTCGTTGATAATTTCTAGGACTGATTTTTAGGGAAACAACATCTAGGGATATTATTAGCACATAATCATTTGGTGAAATAATATTTTGAATTCTGCTGAAAAATAATTTGTTACGTGATATTTGAAGTCCGGATATAAGTTGATTGACGTATTTGGCCAACGAGTAGGAAGGTGCCCCTAAGCGCGCTTAGTGGCCTGAGCGCAGTACCACTGGTCTCAAAGGGAATGAATTTTTGGTAAGTCATAAATTCTAGGGGGACATGAATTATACTCCTATGATTTGGCAATTCCTTCTAATATATAACTTCCATCCAGAATATATTTCACTAGTTCATTATTTTTATTCTGAAATTTGTTGGTTGGGTCATTTTTGAGTTTTCTGTATATATTAATTTCACCCCTTTTGTCCTCCAAGATGTTGACAATGCGAGTGTTATAATCTTTCCTTTCCATCAACACTTTTACGTTACCTTTATCAGAATTCAGTATTAACAAATCATCATGTTCCCTCAAAAAATTTTTAGTTTTGGAAACTTCCTTTGAAAAATCACAACTCTTATGCGAGACGTTCTTCGACTTATACAAATAATTAGTTATTATATTCGTTCGTTCTAATCTGAGCGCATTTTGACGATAGGGAGATTTTTTGGATTATGTGGGAGTGCAATATCAGTCATTCTAACTAGATAATTATCTCTAGCTGTAGGAGTGATAGAAAATTGTCGTTCTTTCAATTTGACAATTTTTTCAAGTGTCGCTCTTTAGTAGCTAAAAATATTCTGTTATATTTCATTTTCTCAAACCTCTCAAACTCCATGAGTATATCCTGTGGAATACATTCCTGTGCCTGTGCCTTTAACCAATTTATTGTTTCCAAAATACATTTCAAATTATGAATTGTTACTTTGATTTCAATGTTAAGAATTGATTTGTGAATTCGATCGATCATGGACATCACCTCATTTGTAAAGGGATGTTCAGTAGTTTCCAATGAATAAACACAGGTTATATTATGCTGTATGTGTTCTGGAATTAATCCATTGTATCTGCACTGTAATAAGTAGGTATAATTGCCCCATATTAATCGCCACAGAAATTCAGTAAACACGCAAAAGATATCGAATATCTCAGTAGAATATACAACAACATCATTGACTCATAAATTACTTGAACGTCCGAAAATCTGGAAATGAATTTGTGAGATCTGTTTATAGTGGTCATGAACCTCATTTTGTTTGAGAGGTTCAAGTTATTTGTAGTTAAAAACTAATTTATTGTATATATTTTTTATTTGTAATTTTTTTCATCCCTACTTTTATTATTGTCGTTTCTGATAAGTTTCATTAACACTTGAATGCTAGTCGTCAGTCGACCAGCCTCTTTGAAATAAAAAACTAATTTATTGTATATATTTTTTATTTGTAATTTATTTTATCCCTACTTTTATCATTGTCGTTTCTGATAAGTTTCATTCACACTTGAATGCTAGTCGTCAGTCGACCAGCCTCTTTGAAATGTTTTATTTTTATTTTATCGATCCATATCCAACCATTTCAACGATACATTGTCAACATGGATTAAGTATTATGTACCGTTAATCACGCCTGAGGTGAGTTTACCCGTATTTACAGTTGAGGTGGATTGTGACAGTGTTTTGATGAAATATTTTGAAATATTTGATGAATATTGTTTTCTCTTCAATTATTTTAACTCTGAAGAAGCGAGAAGTGAATCGCGAAACGTTAGCAAAGACGTAGAACAGTTGTTTTTCTGTCCAATACCACCAATTTTCTGCGAATAACTACGATTTGGATGCAATCATAGTAATTACCGGTGATTTGGTTATTGGTATTATTATTATTTTTGCACTCTTTGGTATTCCCTGTCTAATTATGGATTTTGTCTGCTCCTCTGCTAACGGAGGCGCGCTCAGGAGCTGGATCAGCTGGATCCTTGTCTAATTTTCGGATCCTGGTGCATGTAATCTTCTGACACGACGTTCGTGAAATATTTGAACTTATTTGAAAACTTTATATAATAACCGTATTCATTATCTGAACTGTTTGAAATGACTACTCTAGAGTTAGATAAGCGAGATTCGTTATAAAGTTAGTGAAATGACCTTTAGTGGCTAGTAATGCCGGGAATCAATGTGTTCTCTGCTTTTTTTGTAGCCGAGAGATGTTCGTTGGTTCTATCACTGCTTTTTTCAATTTTAATCGAAACTACCCAGGATAGTTCTCTATTTTTCTCTCTCTGTCCAAGAACCTATTTTCCGTTCATTTCACGTCTCAAACGTTCCGCTTGAAAAACGTTACAATCAAATTCAAACTTGAAATTTTAATTTCATCGCGCTTAAAAAAGTTTCATTTAAAAAATTAGGATCTTGCCATATGGATTATTGAAGATGTGCCAATTGCATGGATGATATATGGCAACTACGCAATCGTGCCATCAGATTGCTGCTGACACACATTTTCGAAAGCAAATGCCAAAAAGCACAGATCAGATCGTCTTCAGAGCAGTTTGCGCTAATCAAAATATATTTTTTTTATCATGGTGGGTAACACCCAGCACCTCAGCAACGCGGATGATTCCAGTTTTTCCTGGAAAAACTGCAACAACTCTGCCAATTTTCCAGGTGTTTCTGGGTGAGCTAACGTCAACAATCACAATAATATAATTAATTTTTGAAGAATTCTTATTATCAACCCACTTTGTGAGAGATAGTAAGTATTCTTCAATTCACTTTTTCCAAAAACTGTTTGCAAGCATTTGTGATTCACGCCATTCTTGTCGAAAATGTCCGTTTTCAAAAATTCCACGAGGGCCTTCAGTGTGTGCATATACCAATGAAAAATTATCCGGGCGAGGGCTTTTGTGTCTGATGGATCAATTGATACATGGGTTAGAGGACAAGCATTCACAATGCTTTCCGCATCGGAAAATAGTATTCGTCTATCTCCGAATATAATCGCAGGGCAGGAGGGTTTCATCTATGAGGGACTGCCAATGTACTGCTGTCCCCAGGGCCTTCTTTACTGATCCAATTAATCTTTCCCAAGTTCCACTCATGTGGGGAGCTGCTGGGGGTACCTTTTGATGTGCATTCATCAGAAATCATGGTATCATCAAGGTCTTTGTAAGCCTTGTATAGTACTTCAGCCACTCCTCATGAGTTAATTCCGTTGTCGCTGAATAGGCTCTTAGGATGCCTTCGTCTTGAAATGAATCTCCTTATGCTCATCACTGCAGAATCGGTCGTTCAAGATGTATAGCTCGGATGGCAAGACTTTCTTCTTCTTCGACCTACGGTTACGTGAAATGGTCCGAAGTAATCCTTGCCAGTACTGATGGAGGGTCGCAGGCCTGGTGATACTCTCTGGTAGTTGTCTCATTGAAGGAGGTTGTGGTATCACCGAATGATTTCTACATTTTTGGCATCTCCTACCTACTGACTTCAGCGCTGCATGTCCATCTGAAATCCAATATTCCATCCCAATTTTATTGAGTACAGTTTCTACTCCTTGATGCTTGAATTTTTCGTGGAAGTATTGTAATAGCAACTGTGTATAATGATTCTTGGGGCTAAGTAGGTGAGGATTTTCCGTTCTTGATGTTGAACATTTCGCCAAGTCTGTTCTCCCTGCTAAAAATGCGTGCACCATCTTCATCCAACGCAGGACAAAGTTTTCTTAGTCTGCTTTTATTTTCTAAGATTTTTCTTTTTTTGAGTTGTTCAATCTCTTCAGGAAAACTTTCAGCTTGTGATATCTTCTAGCAATGCCCTCCTGCTTCTTTCAACTCTTCAGCCTTCAAACATTTAGAATATTTTTGAGGTGTCTCCTTTCCAATTTTCTCTTTCAATTTCTTCACGAATCTCAAAAATGATGTTGTGGTTTGTATGAGGTGTGGCCATTTCGAAAATTTTCTGCAGTTTAGTTGAAATGATTTTGTAAAACCATCAATTTTTCCTATGAATTCAGATTTCATATCTTGTACCTCTTCTTAGCATATTTCGAATTTCTTCACCACATTCTTGATTTCATCTAGCCAGTCCTTTTCCTGTTTCTTAAAAAATTCAGGCCCAAATCCATTTTTCTGTAAAAACTGCATGTTTCTTTCAGATTATTCCGAGTCGCCTTGTCTGCAATATTTAAACCTGTTGAAATCCAGTGTCAGTATTCAGTGCTGGTTCATTCTTGAATTCCTCCAATTCGATGGGCTACGAATTGTTCGTATTTTCGCCCATCTCCTTCTATCCAATTCAGCACGTATGCTGGATCCGACCATAACCATACTGTGTGGATTTCAATTTCTAGTTCTTTTTTCAATGAATAACACAAACGACTAGCCAAAACTACAGCCTGCAATTTCAATCTGGGGATAGAAAAGATTTCCATAGGTGTGACCCTGGATTTCGCAGTTACAAGTGGAACCTGTTATTGTTGGAAACAATATGAAGAAATCACTTCGTATATTTGTGTTTTATATATCATAGTAGTTGTATGTCATATTTGTGTTGTTGATTAAAAATAAAAATTATTCAGACAAGTATATTTTTCTTCGTGAAATAATAATTTCAACAGGTTATGGGCCCAGCCCAGTAAAAATATACTTGTATCAAGGTATATAAGTGATATATCCTGCCGAAGACAGAAATGTCTGATTTCACGAAGTTTAGTTTAGTAAAACTGAATGGATCCAACTTCCAAGTATGGAAATATAAAATGGAGCTGCTTCTAACCAGAGAAGAATTATGGGACGTGATATCTGAAGAACGACCTAATCTAGTTACAGCAGAATGGAAAAAGAGGGACAGTAAAGCCAAAGCTACCATAGGACTACTGATAGAAGATAACCAGGTGGCTCACGTAAGAAATGCAATCTCAGCAAGAGAAGCCTGGAATTCACTAAAGAATTACTATGAAAAATCTACCCTGACAAGCAAAGTATCTCTCCTAGAGAAATTATGCAAGCAGAGATTACTCGAAGGTGGAAATATGGAAGAACATTTAACATTGATGGTGGATTATGTTCATCAATTAACCACTATAGGAGAAAAATTGGGAGAACATTTAATTGTAGCCTTTCTGCTCAGTAGTGTACCAGATAGCTACAGTTCTTTAGTGACCGCACTAGAAAGTCGAAAGGAAGAAGACTTGACGTTAGAAGTAGTAAAAGAAAAACTCCTACAGGAGTATAGAAGGAAAAAAGAGTGTCATCAAGAAGTAAATGGCGAAGAGAAAGTTATGAAAACTAAAAGCATCTACAAGGCAAAAGTTAAATGTTTTCATTGTAATAAAGAAGGTCATTTAAAACGTGACTGTTATTTTTATAAGAAATCAGCAATGAAGAGGAGGAACTTTAAAGCAAACAATGTTCAAGAAACCGAAGAAAAGACGGAGAATGAACATTACGAATCCCACGTATGTTTCAATACCTCTGATGGAATATTTACTCATAAAAATGCATGGTTCATGGATTCAGGATGTACTTGTCATATGACGAACAATAGAGAATTCTTCACAAAAATATATGACACTACAAAGGAAATTCAGTTAGCTGACGGAAAGAAGTTGAAGGCGGAAGGTGTTGGTGAAGGAATTTTAGAATGTCTCGTAGGGGATGGAATATTAGAAATACCAATCAAAGATGTGTTGTATGTTCCACAACTCGAAAATGGTCTAATATCTTTAAGCAAATTGGAAAAACAGAAATTTGAAATAACCTTTGCTGATGGAACCTGTAAGGTCAGGAAAAACAATAAATTATATGCTGTTGCAAAACTTGAGAAAAACTTATACGAACTTCAATCACCCGAAAAAGCTTATTCAGTGTGGGATAAGGACACTTGTGCTTGTATTCATAGTTGGCATCGAAGATTTGGACATCGGGATCCAGTAGCAGTGAGAAAGTTGTTACAGAACTTTGAAATAGAAGGTATAAAATTGAAAGAATGCAACGAAAAATTGACCTGCGATTGTTGCTTTAGAGGAAAAATGGCAAAATTACCTTTTTCTAAAAATTCTCATACCAAAACGACAAAGATATTAGATCTTATTCATGCAGATGTTTGTGGACCTATGCAAACAGTCACCCCAGGAAATAAAAAGTACATTCTTACTTTGATCGATGATTTCAGCCGTTATACCCAGATATATCTACTGGAGAAGAAAAATGATGTCTATAAAAAAATCAAAGAATATGTGAGACAAGTGGAGAATCAATTCAATATGAAACCAAAGGAATTCCGTTCAGATCGAGGAGGAGAATTCGTAAATAAAGATCTGAAAGAATTTTTCAAAAATGAAGGAATTGAATCACAACTCTCTGCACCATATTCACCACAGCAGAACGGCGTTGCTGAAAGGAAAAATCGCTCATTAACAGAAATGGCTCGTTGCATGTTGTTCGATGCAAATTTAGGAAATGAATATTGGGGCGAAGCAGTGTCAACAGCAAATTATTTACAGAATCGTTTGCCAACAAAAGGAAATAATGAAAATTTACCTTATACATTATGGATGGGAAAGAATCCTTCATTGAACCATATTAAAATCTTTGGAAGCTTAGTATATGCATTGGTACCGAACCAAAAGAGACGGAAACTTGATGAAAAATCAAATCAATATGTCTTTGTGGGGTACGAAGAAGGTTCAAAGGCTTACAGATTACTAGAAAAGAAAACAAATAATATAATAATCAGCAGAGATGTTCACTTCATTGAAAATTGCCACAATAATAGCATATATATCAATGAGAAGGAAAACGAAAAGGAGGAAGTAAACGTGCAGAAAAATAAAAAGGAGAATGAAGTAGAATTTTACTTGGAAGACGACAACAATAAAAATGAAAAAGCTGAAGAAAGTAATAACTTTGAAGTCGAAAATGACTTGACATATCCAGAAAACACATCAGAAGAATTGAGAAGATCAAAAAGGAAAACTAAAGGGAAATAACCAGAGAAATTCGAAGATTTCTGTTTGAAAACAGTAAAAATGCATGAAAAGATGACGGAAGAACCGAAAAATTACAATGAAGCAATTTCTAGAAGTGACAAAAGTCACTCGAAAAATGCCATGCTCGATGAAATCCATTCAATGGAAGAACATGATACGTGGTCACTGTGCATTCCCCCTGTGAATAAAAATATTGTAGGCTGCAAATGGATATACAAATTGAAAACGGATGAAAACGGAGCCATTGTGAGATACAAAGCTAGGATAGTCGCAAAAGGTTATTCACAAAAATATGGAGATGACTATGATGAAGTGTTTGCACCAGTTGTCAAACAAGTGACATTTCGTATTTTGATGGTGATCGCTGGCCAAAATAATCTAATTGTTCGTCATTACGATGTCAAAACAGCATTTCTAAACGGCACATTATCTGAAACTATTTATATGGAACAACCAGAAGGATTCATAAAGGAAGGTCAAGAGAATTTGGTATGCAAACTTCACAAGAGCATTTATGGTCTGAAGCAAGCGGCCCGTGTTTGGAATATGCTGTTAGATGAAATACTCCAAAAAAATGGTTTTAGAAGGGGAAGCGCTGAACCATGTTTATATATGAAAGAAAAAGAAGGTAACAAAATATACATTCTAACGTACGTGGATGATGTACTGATTGCATGCAAAGAAGAAAAATACATAGAAGAAATCTACGAACAGTTAAAAAATGTGTTTCAAATACATTGCTTAGGAAACATAAAATATTTCCTCGGAATACAAGTAAGGGGACAAGAAAATGGGATTTTCAATATTTGCCAATTGACTTACATAAATAAAATTTTGAAAACTTTTGATATGACAGATGCCAAAGTGTCAAATATTCCTTTGGATACAGGATACTTCAAAATTAAAGATGAAATTTCATTGGAAATTTCTGAAAAATATAGAAAAGCCATCGGAGCACTGTTGTATATAGCTGTAAACACAAGACCAGACATATCAGTGAGTACTTCAATCTTGAGTAGAAAAGTGAGTCAGCCAACAGAAAGAGATTGGACAGAAGTGAAACGCATTTTGAGATACCTCAAAGGTACACGAGATATGATAATGCAATTGGGAAAACGTGGTATTTTTGAAAATATTCTCCATGGTTATGCTGATGCAGATTGGGGTGGAGACACACGAGATAGAAAATCAAATACTGGATATTTATTCAAGTATAGCGGTGGATTGGTGAGCTGGAGAAGCAAGAAACAAGACTGTGTATCACTTTCATCAACAGAAGCAGAAGTCATAGCTTTATCAGAAGCATGTCAAGAAGCAATGTGGCTGAAGCAATTGTTGAAAGATTTTGGAGAAGGAGTGATAGAAATAAAAATGTTTGAAGACAATCAAAGTTGTATAAAGATGTTAGATTCAGAAAGAATAAAGGACAGAACCAAGCACATAGATACAAAATACAACTATGCCAAAGAAATGAAGAAAAAGAATGAAATATTTTTTGAATATTGCCCCACTAATGAAATGGTTGCTGATATACTGACGAAACCATTGGAAGTTAACAAGATAAGAAAATTCAGAGAAATGATGGGTTTGATTTCTTCAGATTGAGAAGGGGTGTTGGAAACAATATGAGGAAATCACTTCGTATATTTGTGTTTTATATATCATAGTAGTTGTATGTCATATTTGTGTTGTTGATTAAAAATAAAAATTATTCAGACAAGTATATTTTTCTTCGTGAAATAATAATTTCAACAGTTATTTCTAAATTTGTAATCCTGAGGTGGGCTACCGCGGAAAATGAATTTTTACTGGCATCACAGAATATGTGCAGCTCAATCCGATCAGCCTTTCGCATCATAAGTGAATAACATATTGGGATACCTATTTCTGAAATTATTTTCAAATCTTTGGTCCACCTTGACCAGGCATCGTGCATCTGCTTGGAATTGCTTCATCCCATCCAATTCCTTTTCGCCATATATCCTGTAGGAATATCTTAGCACGAATGGTAGAACATGGAAGAAGTCCAAGAGGATAAAACAATGACATGACTATCTTCAATATTTGTCTCTTCGTGATTTTCTCAGTCCCACCAAACTCCTAGAATTTGTTCGGTAGACAGCGGATTATCATTGAAACATTTCTCATCTTCCAAATCTTTTCCTGGCTCCCCCATAATTTTTGAAGAGTTGCTTACCCAGTTCACCACCTCAAATTCGTCAAGACGTTGAACTCGTATTATTTCCAAGTTCTTTTCCATCGCTTTCTCTTTCGAATCTGCAAAGTTCAGGTAATCATCTACATGAAATTTACTCAGTATTGAAATATTAATTTTTTTCTGAACATTCCGTTTTCCTTGCATTCTTGTTCTTGATGTACTGTGCAACAGCATGGTGAACATGAGGCGCAAAAGATAAGAAGACCCATGGATCAACCATCCCAACTTACAATTCGTTGCTTGGCATATTTCGAATTTCTTGTTTACCACATTCTTGATTTCATCTAGCCAGTCCTTTTCCTGTTTCTACAAAAATTCCGGCCCAAATCAATTTTTCTGTAGAAACTACATTTGTTCCTTTCAGATTATTTCGAATCGCCTTGTCTGCAATATCTAAACCTGTTGAAATCCAGTGTGTCTTCAGTGCTGGTTCTTTCTCGAATTCCTCCAATTCGATGGGCTACGAATTGTTCGTATTTTCGCCCATCTCCTTTTATCCAATTCAGCACGTACGTTGGATCCGACCATAACCATACTGTGTGGATTTCAATTTCTAGTTCTTTTTTCAATGAATAGCACAAACGACTAGCCAAAACTGCAGCCTGCAATTCCAATCTGGGAATAGAAAGGGTTTCCATAGGTGCGACCCTGGATTTCGCAGTTACCAGCAGAACTTGTCATTCCTAAATTTGTAATCCTGAGGTGGGCTACCGCGAAAAATGAATTTCCACTGGCATCACAGAATATGTGCAGCTCAATCCGATCAGCTTTTCGTATCATAAGTGAATAACATATTGGGATACCTATTTCTGGAATCCTTTTCAAATCTTTGGTCCACCTTGACCAGGCATCGTGCATCTGCTTGGAATTGCTTCATCCCATACAATTTCTTTTCGCCATATATCCTGTAGAAATATCTTAGCACGAATGGTGGAACATGGAAGAAGTCCAAGAGGATAAAATAATGACATGACTATCACCAATATTTGTCTCTCGTGATTTTCTCAGTCCTACCAAACTCCTAGAACTCGTTCGGTAGACAGCGGATCATCATTGAAACATTTCTCATCTACCAAATCTTTTCCTGGCTCCCCCATAATTTTTGAAGGGTTGCATACCCAGTTCACCACATCAAATCTGTCAAGACGATGAACTCGTATTATTTCCAATTTCTTTTCCATCGCTTTCTCTTCCAAATCTGCAAAGTCCAGGTAATCATCTACATAAAATTTACTCAGTATTGAATTATTAATTTTTTTCTGAACATTTCGTTTCCCTTGCATTCTTGTTCTTGATGTACTGTGTAACAGCATGGTGAACAGGAGGCGCCAAAAGTAAGAAGGCCCATGGATCGACCATCCCAACTTACAATTCGTTGCTTGGCATATTTCGAATTTTGTTTTTACCACATTCTTGATTTCATCTAGCCAGACCTTTTCCTGTTTCTACAAAAATTCAGGCCCAAATCAATTTTTCTGTAAAAACTGCATTTGTTTCTTTCAGATTATTTCGAGTCGCCTTGTCTGCAATATTTGAACCTGTTGAAATCCAGTGTGTCTTCAGTGCTGGTTCTTTCTTGAATTCCTCTTATTCGATGGGCTACGAATTGTTCGTATTTTCGCCCATCTCCTTTTTTCCAATTCAGCACGTACGTTGGATCGACTATAACTATACTGTGTAGATTTCAATTTCTAGTTGTTCTTTCAATGGATAGCACAAACGACCCAATCTGGGAATAGAAAGGGTTTCTATAGGTGCGACCCTGGATTTCGCAGTTACCAGCGGAACCTGTTATTTCTGAATTTGTAATCCGGAGGCGGGCTACCACGGAAAATAATTTTTTACTGGCATCACAGAATATGTGCAGCTCCATCCGATCAGCCTTCCGTATCATGAGTGAATAACATATTGGGATACCTATTTCCGAAATTCTTTTCAATTCTTTGGTCCACCTTGACCAGGCATCGTGCATCTGCTCGAAATTGCTTCATCCCATCCAATTCCTTTCCGCATATATCCTGTAGAAATATCTTCGCGCGAATGGTAAAACATGGAAGAAGTCCAAGAGGATAAAATGATGACATGACTATCTTCAATATTTGTCTCTTCGTAATTTTCTCAGTCCCACCAAACTCCTAGAACTCGTTCGGTGGACAGCGAATTGTCATTGAAACATTTCTCATCTACCAAAACTTCTCCTGGCTCCCCCATAATTTTTGAAGGGTTGCATACCCAGTTCACCACCTCAAATCCGTCAAGACGTTGAACTCGTATTATTTCCAATATCTTTTCCATCGCTTCCTCTTTCGAATCTGCAAAGTCCAGATAATCATCTACATGGAATTTACAGAGTATTGAATTATCAATTTTTTCTAAACATTCCGTTTTCCTTGCGTTCTTGTTTTTGATGTACTGTGCAATAGCATGGTGAACACAGTTGGCGCCAAAGGTAAGAAGGCCCATGGATCGACCATCCCAACTTACAATTCGTTGCTATCGAAAGATGACTGTGGATACTTCGTACATGTCGTGGAACTATAATTGCAGCATCATCTTGTCCTATAAGAATTAAAGGTGTTTAATTACTGGAATGTTCAATAGGTACCTGTTAGTCTAATCGAGAAGTAAGTTTCCTGCTAAAAATAGTTCCAAGTCTCTATAGAATATGAGCAATAGCTCATTCGATTCGGAATGCAATTCTGAGAAATACATTTTTTTTGTTTTTTTCTGCTGACGAAAATTGCAATTGGTATCAACAAAAAAAAAGGATTTCCGTGTTATGGGAATAACTCAACTATAAGAGATAACGAAAATCGGAAAGGAGATTCTTGAAAAGGACAAAATTCACAATGAAAAAGTTCTGACTACTTGAACTCTACCTCCGTTATTTATAATTTTAATTTAACGCTGAAAATAGGGCTCCGCGCGACCGCTACGGCATGGTGTGTTTTAAACACTTGAAAGAACAAGGTCCAGTTAGGAAAAAAAAGTTTATTTTTCAACAAGTTAGGCATTTGTTAATTAGTCCTTATTTTTCGGACCTCGGTTTTCATAAAAAACGGCATAAATGTTTAAATAATAACTCTGAAAATGTTTCGCTCCTTGGAGCCCTTCTATATATATATATATATATATATATATATATATATATATACTCAACAAGATCACGTTATGAAAGTTTTTAAAAGTTGTTTATTTTTTTATTATAATTAAAAATTAAAAGAATATTGTAATTTTGTTTTATCCATATATTTTGCTTTTGCTGTTTTAGCATCAAACATAGGCAAAAAAAATGTTTAGGATATTTGTTTATGAACAAATTGGATAATTGAATATTTGTGAATTTTTTTTGCCATTTTGTTGTCTAGAAAATATAATTATTTTATAATCATATTTTTATAGTTCCATTATTTAAATAATTAGTCAAAACATTCTTTTTTCTTTGGTTAATAATTATTGGCATTTCTCAATAGAATAACAAAAAATAAAAAAAATATATAAAAAAATGTATTGTTTTAAGTTAACAATTTATTATAAACAAATTCCAAATTTCATTATATTTTTTCTGCAACTACAACAAAGTGTCAAAAAAAATTTTTTCATATGATTTTTAGATTTTTCTAAATTTATGGTATAAAAAATGTTACAGCGGCCACTTGTTTTTTAAGTAACAAACTGCTGTAAGTTATAACCATTAAAGATATAGTTATCAACATTCAAGATGATCTCTTAAATACACTTTTCACCAAATCTGTATCTGTCATGGTTTCCTAATTATATGCACTTGTTTATGAAAATTCCGTCATCTACTTCTTACAGTCTTTTGGATTATGGAACATTTGTACTTTAGGAGGATTTTGTAGGCTAGTATTTGAAATATCAAAAAAATATTGGTTTCAGTCACCAACATTGATTATTCATGAAATACACGGATTTATTTAAACGGTGTTCAAACACATATTTGTTAATTACTATTCAAGATATACAGTTTTCATGAACTCTTTTTCCAACTATTTTCATAATAAATTATATACCGTTATTTCAGGAAAAACTATAAAAAATAAAAAATCGAAATTTTGAGACTTCGTTGCATATGGTTGTTTTTGTAATTTCCAGTTTTTTCAGATTTTTTTATGAGATTTGAAATTTGTCTATAAGAAATTGTTAACTTAAACAATTAAATTTTCAAAATATATTTTTAATTTTTTGTTATTCTATTGAGCCATTTATTATTTTCAAAGAGAAAACATGTTTCAATTAATTATTTAAATAAGGGAACAATGAAAAACTATTATAAACAATATATTTTTCTAATTTTAATTTTTTTTTTCACTTTAAAAAATTATAGCATATATATATATATATATATATATATATATATATATATATATATATATATATATATATATATATATATATATATATATATATATATATATATATATATATATATATATATATATATATATATATATATATATATATATATATATATATATATATATATATATATATATATATATATATATATATATGTGTGTGTAAGGAGGGCTCCAAGGAGCGAAACATTTTTAGAGCTATCATTTAAACATTTATGCCGTTTTTATGAAAACCGAGATCCGAAAAATAAGGAGTAATTAACAAATGCCTAACTGAAAAATAAACTTCCTTTTTCTAACGGGACCTTGTTCTTTCAAGTGGTAAAAACACACCATAATTTATTAAAATTTTTAAATTGATATTTATTACTATAAAAAATTTATTTTATGTGGTGTACTCTCTTTGGAGACGGCGCGTGGAGCCCTATTTTTAGCGTCAAATTAAAATAGTAAATAATGGAGATAGAGTTTCAGTGGTCGAAACTTTTTCATTGTAAATTTCGTCCTTTTCAAGATTCTTTTTTTTCGATTTTCGCTCTCTCTTATAGTTTCAATACTCATGTCTCGAATGGAAAGGAGACAGTTCAACTTAGATATAATTACCTCAATAATGAATTCAGGCCTACCAAATCGCATTTCCAGTGTTTTCATGACCAATTTCACCTTTTATCCTGCTATCATCATACCTGATACTGCAGATCTTGCATCCCTTCTCAGACTTTCCCTCAATTTTATCAACATTTCTTCATTCTTGTAGGCACATATTTCTATAATTTTTATCTAGGGTGAAAAACTCCTTCTCCATAGCTTGTCTCGCAAATAATCTATCTGAATTTGAAGATGAAGTGTTGACTTTCCGTACCAGATTGGTAAACATTTGACAGAATAACTTCATATGAGGGTTAATATTAGCAGGACATTGGTTTTCAGTGGGTTTATTTTCAAAATCATTGATGACATTGCTAACACTATCAACGATTAATTCATCTTTAGTTTCAGCAGGTCCTTTTTCTGCTCTCATCTGCGACTGTCCATTGTCCACCCTTTCTAGTGTCGCTTTTCTGACGTCTTTGCGTCCCTTGTTCACCCATTAACGTGTTGTTTTCTGACGGCTATGATGTTCTCTTCCGCTTCCTTCATGACTGATATTCTTTTGCTTCTATCTCTGCTTCATGTAGTTTTTTCCTGATGTCTAGTAAGCGTATCTGGTTTTCTAGATCTTTCTGTTCCATCTCGAAATCTCTGTCTCAGGTTTTATCCGTCCCAAATGCTAACTGCTTCTTCCTCAATTTAACCCTGACCTGAGATCGTCGACTCATAGATGATGTCGTGGATTGGACATCCCGGTGAAAAATAATCTCATGGATAGACTCACTACTCGCTTTATCCTTCGGTTGTTTAGCCCCGTCCTTATCTTCATACCAGAGGAAATTCACTGCCAAATGTCTCTTTAATTTTGCACCTTTTTTGTGCTACGCCTTATTTCATCCATTTTTCGATTCATATTCGGTTAAAGGACCAAAATGTTTCGCTTTATTTTCAATGAAAAAGGTGCAATTTTCCAGAGAATCACTTTTCTTACTTCAAAGTTAACAAGGGTCAAGAATTCAACAACCTTCCTTCTTTATGTGAATTGGAGAACAAATAAAATCAATACACATGTGAAATAAACATCGTTTCAATTGATTGCCACCCTCGAAAGAATTCCAACGACTACGCACCGATTCCGTACCATTAATTTAATGGAGTTCGATCTAACAGGAATAGGGAACAGAAAGAGAAACTAATGTTTATAGCGAACGTTTAGAAATGATTTTATCCCTTACTGTTCAAGCTGTGCAAACGAAGTATAACAGCTTGAGCTGAATTTATTGAAGGTTTTATCTTGCACGATTATAATTTTTATTGGGAACATAGAGGTTTGAACTCTGAACCTTTATGTCACTCCGAAATTTTCGCATTGTTTATTGAAATGGAAATAAAAACATTTGAAAGCTCAAAACCAACTATGAAATATATCATATATATTTTAAACAAGATATTATTGAGAAGGAACTATTCGATTTCCAACAAGCCAACAAAATAATTCTTCAATATCCTCTAATCAGTTCCAGATACAATATTATTTTTCTATACAAATGTGTGTGTTTTAGACCTTAAAATGTACAGAATTGAATTGAATTCAATTCATTTACTTTTCTTTGGACATATAAGTGTGTGTATAGGAATCATCTCAATTTATCACCTACAAGAAAGTTAAAAATTCAAATAAAAAAAAGGTTAAAATGTAGTGTCAATCAATCAATATTATTTTTCTATACAAATGTGTGTATTTTAGACCTTAAAATGTACAGAATTGAATTCAATTCAATTCATTTATTTTTCTTTGGACATATAAGTGTGTGTATAGAAACCATCTCAATTTATCACCTACAAAGAAGTTAAGAAATCAAATTAAAAAAAAAGGTTAAAATGTAGTGTCAATCAGGGCTAATGTGGTACACCTTGGAAAGTGGGGAAAATATGATAACCATAAAATTATTTACGTGCTTTAAGCCACAAATAGCAATAACAAAAAATACTGACGAAGTAATACATTCTATTATTGCTGGGCATGACGGAATTACTCATCATTGCATGGTAAGTGGACAATAACAAAATAAATAAATCAGCAGTGATTTTTTTAGCCAAAAAATGTTCAGTGACCGAGTGAAAACTTTTATTCTAACTCCGTTGTTTATTAAAGTAGGAATGTTTTAATTTCTCACCCTTATTGGGAAAGATAGCTTCATGTTTCTGCATTTGGAAACTTCAGAATTATTAACCGTGTCACGAGATTCATGACGTCACATAAAGGATGCTAATTTGATACAAACGAAGGGGCTATTGTGACACAAACAAAGGGGCTTTTGTGATACAGACCAGTTTCTCGTTTGGATCCTGAAAAACTAGCAAGATACAAAGCCAAACTGAAAAAATCAGTCGAAGCAGCCGACAAATCGGACAACGCTGTTCCATCTGTCGAAGTTTCTATGTCAAGTAATGTACATCAGCCTTCGTCTTCCAATTGGTCACAGCCATCAACATCTAGTGATTCTGCATTGGCGGTACCTTTTACTCCAGTAGAATATGGATCTTCAGTTGCTCTAGCTCAATCAGTCACAGCCCGCCCAAGTACAGACATGAACTCTGGTTCCTCCAATAATCCGCACGTCTCCAAGTACCTTCCGTTCGTTTGAGATGTTGCTTCTACAGACACTTAACAAAACCATTGATCCAAAAATGAAAACAGAAAAAAACTAGCTTCTACGACAGCAATCGTTACTAGTGAAGAGTGGATTGCTGCTGAACACAAAAAGAAACAAGAAATGGAAGAGAAAAAAAGCCGAAAAAGACTTTAAAAACTAGCGGGAGAAGTGAACAAAAAAAATAATAAAACAACCACGCCAGGCATCTTAGAAACACAACCAGCTGAAAATTCTACCGAAGAAGGGAACTTGTGTGCTGATTGAATTACAAGAAAGGAAGAGAATCAGAAAATTCAGAAAAACAGAGAAAACAAAAGAAACCCAAGAAAATAATGGTTTTGTCAGACAGCGACTCAGATATCCTGAGTGAAATTGATTTTGCAGATGAGGATAGCAGTGATTACGACAGGGAATATTTTATACAAGACATGCAGAGAGGAGAGTCAGACTTGAAATTTGAGAAGACTTCAGGAAACTGCAATAATAGTGACAAGCATCACTAACATACTACACCTGAAATCAATGACTGGGTTGTAGTTAAATTTGCAACTAGGAAGAAAGTATTGCACAACGTTGGTCAAGTTACGGATATTGAAGCTGGTGAAATTCATACGAATAGAAGAGACACACTTTTTTGTTGGAAGGGCCCGGATGATGTGTCATTTATTGAAAATGAAGATGTGGTAGAAAAACTAGCTGAACCTGCTTTTGGAAAAAGAGGATAATTGATTCTCATCTCGTCTTTTGAATATTATAATATTTATAAATTTCATTCAAGAAACATAGATAAAAATGTGCGAAATGTCGATTTTTTTCAATAAAACTAGGTTAAACTGTGATTTGGTTGTTCTTTCTCAAGGTGTTATTTTTGAGCAAAAAAAAACATGATCAAGACACGCGTATTTTGTATATGGCTCAAGACGAAAATTTGAAAGAATTACTTGTATCACATCAGCCCCAGAGCTGTATCATTTCAGCCTTGTCTTATATTTATTAACGATATCAATTGAAATACAATGCTGTATCACCTCAGCCCCGTCATCGTATCAAATTAGCCCCACGGTTAGGAATGTGGAAATCATGTTTTTGACGTGTATCCATTTCGTGAACATCCCTATTGGTCATGAATTGTTGATTATTTTTGAAAACATGTACAGCCATTTGGAATATATCTTTATATATATAATTCTACTGTACGTCTGTGGCACTGAACTCCTCCTAAACGGCTGGACCGATTTGAATGAATTTTTTCTGTATGCGTTCGGGTGGCGCCCTGAATGGTTTAGATTCACAAATCAGCCTGGCAGATGGCGCTGCAGTCGGTATCATAAACGGCTGGACCGATTTGAATGAATTTTTTGTATGCGTTTGGATGACGCCCTGGATGGTTAAGATTCAAAAATCATCCCCCTAAATTTTAAGGGTGGTCCACCCCTTAATTTTATTTTTATTTTTCAGAAAATTTCTTTTGTTTTTATTTTTTTATGATACAGCATTCAAAAACCCTGAATTTTTATTTTGATTTTGTCATGACTTAGAATAAAAAAAATTCTTATTACTCTTAATTTCCACCCTTCTACGATCAACCCTTTTTTTTTTATTTATATAAAAAACGGGATAACAGGAAAACGGGATATCGGGAATAACGGGATAACGAAAAAACGGGAAAATGGGATAACGGGATGACAGGATAAGGGGAAAACGGGATAACGGGATAGAGAGGAAATGGGATAACAGGAAAACGGGATAACGGGATAACTGGATATATATATATATATATATATATATATATATATATATATATATATATATATATATATAGAATTTTGAATTCTTTGAATAATGTTTCACAAGAAAATTTTCTAGGTGCTCTAACTATTACCGTCACACTACGTTTTTGTGCTATAAATATGTCTGGTACCGCCGTATAGTTACCCCACAGACATATACCATATCTCAACAACACTACTTGAGCATGATACAGGGCAAGGAGTTGATGTTCTGTTATGAATATTGTATTGAATGTTTCTGAGATTTCTCAAGAGATAACACATTGAATTAAATTTGCCTATCAAGTCAGATCAGTGTTTTTCCAGTTCAGTCAAGCATCGATGCTAATACCCAAGAACTTGGTTTCACTTGCCCTCTGAATTTCTTCATCTTTGATGCTGAATTGCACAGATGAGTTTTATTGGCATAAAGGAGTAGACAGTTGGTCCCACACCAAAAAATGACTGACTGAAGGGTATTTTTACAGCTTGCAACCAGTAAATTATCATCTTTAGCAGAAACTATCAGGGACGTATCGTCCGCGTACATAGTTAGATCTAACGGACTGAGGAAGATTTCCAATTCATTGGTATACCCATATTAAAAACAGTACAGGTCCCAGTACGGATCCCTGTGGCACATCCATGGTAGTATTGAGAAGTTCGGAGTTATTTCTGCGATAAGTGCTCTCTTTGATATGAGTTACTAGAAAACAAAAGATATTTTGCGATCAAAATCATCTCTGTAGATTGAAACATACTGCTTCGGTACCACTTATATAGGTAAATAGTGGTCAGAGTACAATATCTGGTTGAAAGGATTATAAATAATAATGATACGTTCATAGGTTGGTCCGAATAATGGCACGTTCATAAGTAGTCGGAAAGTAAATTGGAAACGGTTTGTCTAAATTGATTCTGAGTGAGGAAGAAAATGTCGACTGTCGCAAGTTTATTACAATTTCTGCACTTTGAGTTCATTGGAGAAAAAAATTTATGTTGTGTATTTGGAACGTTGGAATGGAAGGTATTTTGATACCTGGAGGCTAGTCGAGGTATGTTGAAATCGATTAGTGAAAGTAGTGTCGAAGAATCCAAGAAATTGTGCATAAGCTTGTGTATAAATATCAGATCCCCGATATCTCTTCTCTTTTTCAGTGATTGGAACTTAAATTCGTTCAGAAGGAGTTCATAACTATAATTTCTTTCAGGTTAGCGTTTGTATTTTTTGAAGAATAGGTATTTTAAGAAGTTCCTTCGTACCATCGCAATTGCTGAGATTGTTTGTTGGTGATATGGATTCCAAATATGACTGCAGTATTTCAGTTTATTTCTTATCATACAACATATAAAGTGCATCCAGAGAGTTGAATTCGCTACAAGTTCGAAACATAAAACCCAGTGATTTCATAGCTTTTGAGATTATTGTTTCGTAGTGATAAGTGAAAGTTAGTTTATGGTCGTAAACAACACCCAAGTCCTTATGCTAGGTGATTCTCGATAGTGGCTCTTCGTTAAGCAAATAATTGTACAACAGTGGTATTTTTTTTATTCGTGTATATGTCATACCTTCACACTTGAGGGTATTTAATGAAAGTTTATTCACCGAACAACAGTTTTCCAAAGAATTTAGATCGTTTTGAAGTGAAATAGAATCAGTTGGACCATTAATTCGTTTGTATAATTTCATGTTATCAGCAAACAAAAGGGTTTCAGATTTGACTTCAGTGCATATATCATTTACGAATGAAATAAATACTAGTGGTCCCAAACTTGATCATTGTGGCACACCCGATGTCGCAACAAACTCTGAGGATTTTACTCCTTCATATTCGACGAACAATTTACGGTCTGACAGATATGTTTTCAAAATATTAATGAGGTTTGCTGAAAAGCCAGAAGACATAAGTTTTTGTAATAGCCTGTTGTGCGACCAACGGTCGAATGCCCCTCTGAAATCTGTGTAGTGAAGATGCCGTGTGTGTGCAACCATCAAGTCTGCCACAAGGATTTCGAATAATTTTGAAAGGGCAGAAAGCAGAGTGATGGGCCTATAGTTTGTAATTTTGGTGGGTTTCCCAGATTTTGAAGACATAGCTTTTATTTATACAAATGCACCAAAAAGGAAAAAATAATTTATTTCATTGTTTGATCTAGGTTATTCTGTGAGTAACAGATTCAAAAACTTGCCGCGCAACATTACCTATTTGGCAAGCTTTTGAATCTGTTACTCACAGAATAACCTAGATCAAACAATGAAATACATTAATTTTTCTTTTTTAGTGCATTTGTATGATTGAAAACTTGTCTTTAATTTTTTTTTATAATCTCAATTTTCAACTTTTCAGTTCTGTTTTTATTAACAACTAATAAAAGCTTGTTTTTATTTTCTTTTTTCGTTTATTTATTTTTTTATTTTTTAGTATTTATAATGTTGAATGATTGGTTAAGTAATATCAATCTACTTTATTTTTGAATCATAATTTCCGACCCCGAAAACCCCTAGATACCAATTTTGAATAGAATCGGACCATAATCACAAAAACTGGCCGTCATATTGGAGCTACCATTTTGTTTTCTTCCTAACAAATTTCATAATGCATTGTCACCGGAGTTATGTACATCTGCCAAATTTCCAATCAATCGGACGATTGGAAGTGGGTCAAATTTAACTTGCAAGATTTGATTACAGACAGACATACAGATAGACACCGGGATGAGTGAAATTGAAAATAAAAGCTTGTAAAAAAATCTTCGACCCCAAAAACCCCCAAATACCAATTTTGAATAGAATCGTACCATAATCACAAAACTCGTCCGTCATTTTGGGTCTGCCGTATTTAATTTTTGAATTTTGATAAAAAAATTATAATCTCCGACCCCGAAAACCCCTAGTTACCAATTTTGAATAGAATCGGACCATAATTACAAAAATTGTCCGCCATATTGGAGCCGCCGTTTTGTTTTTCTTCCTAACAATGCATTGTCACCGGAATTATGTACACCTGCCAAATTTCAAATCAATCGGACGATTGGAAGTGGGTTAAATTTAGCTTGCAAGATTTGATTACCGACAGACACACAGACACAGAGACACACAGACAGACACCGGAACTTTGGGTGGAATGTTGTCAAGTCCAGATGTCCAGTTGCTTTTGAGCTTCCCGCACGCATTGATAATTTGTTATCGAGTTATTATTGGTATGCGTAGGTTATTACTAGTACTCGTGGTGCTATTTGTCGAGGCATCACTTACAATATCGGAATCCTCCTTAATGGAAACACTTCTGAAGTGGTTTGCAAAAGAGTCAATAATTTGCTGTGAATCAGCGATATTTTTTCCCTTTATGGTTCATTTTACCAGGAATGTGAGGTTTTTTTTTATTTTTTAGATTAATGTAGTTCCAGAAGATTTGGGGATTACATTTTATATTACTTTCCGAAATGTCGATAAAAGTTGGTCTATTTCAGTTTGCATATATTTTAGGAGTTAGGTAAAAGTTGAGTTTATGTTTTCGATACATTTTTAAATAGTGCTTTTTTGATTTCATTTTGGATATTATGCTTTGGGTGAACCAAATAGGATATTTTTTTGGGGCGATTACTAAAAGGTTGTTTTTGTACTTGATAACCAGGTTAGATTCTCCTTGCATACTGCGGTTTTCCAGACCCTTGCGAACGTTTAAGAAAATCTCTTGCTGAGAAATGGTTTGGTCTTGCCTAAAGTAGACATTTATGAACATCTGAGTAGGTCCTGACAGGAGTTTTTAAATTATTTCTCAGTAAGAACGATACGTTATTTTTATCGGGGAAGACGATCTCGATCGGTCTACATTTCATTGTGTCGTTGTTTGCTTTGCCCAGTCAATGGAGTTTCGCACCGTTCATACTGAACGAAGGAATAATGAATTATTTTATTCCCTCAACTTCGTTCTCGGAATTCTCAGGAACTCCAATTCATAATATATTATTTTCTCGGCGTCTGATCTCGTCCATTTCTGAGAAGATATTGACTGTACTATAGGAATTCCCCTTATTGAATTCCTTCAATTTCTTGTCCATTATCCGCATTGTTGGGCTACGAAGATAACATTCTGGCATATATCCCAATTCAATTATTTTTCATCGTTTTATTTTCCGAACTTGTTATTCAACCAGTTACTCTAAAGGCACTTGGAAGACATTCGATATTATTTTCTGATGGCTAACATGATATAAATTAAAATAATAAAGATGATTTCAGGAATGTTCAATATCAGTAAAAGAAAGATATAGAAACAATAACCTGGCCTTGCAGTTCATTCATGAAGTCAACGTTTTGTATAAATCGTGCTCTTTCAGGACGCTACGGTAAAGATATTGCAGCAAGAAAATATTGCTACCATTCAATGTTCAACAAGCGATCGACGGCGTGGGTGGTTTTTTCAACATTTTATTTGACGAATAGGCTTTATATTCGAGTTGTATACATGATTTTTTCAATACTTTGGTTTTTTAATATAAAAATGATAATTTTTTGACGTTCCTAGAAACCAATGGAAACGTTAAATTCAAATCATTCATGAACGTTTTTATTGTCTGACAACCTATATTTTTAACTTGACGTTTGTCATTAATTCGCATGGAAAGTGAGAAATGAATCAACACCGGTTTAGTACAGAATACCACATAAGAGTTCGATAAAGTAGAAAATAATTCTCCAGATTTATTTCTCAAACTTGTTGCCATTTGGCAATAGCCATTCGAGCCCGTCGGTCTCTCGAGTCTATTGCCTGGCAATAAGTTTTCGAAAATCTGTCGAATTATTTTCACTTCATTCTCACTCTCTTGTGATATTACAACTGAAAATACCCTTTATCATTGAAGTTTTGAAAGCAAACGTCCAATTTTTATTGTTTTGGCAGTGACAGTGAAATTAGGCAGACTTATTTCAGTCAATCGCAAAGAATTTGAACAAACATTAGGTTGTCAGGGTGCATAGTAGTCTAGTCAACATGTGCCTTTTAGGTCAACATTTTTCATTCGCCTCGGAAAATTATGATCGAGATGTCATTCGATTCGTCATCGCATCTAGAAACTTTATGGAAAATTTGGAGTGGCACAAAAGTTTGGTTTTTTGCGAATATCTCAAAAAGTATTCAAAATTTTTGAAATTTGAAAAAAAATCCAAAAAGAAGAAGAAATTTCCTAAAAAAAAATTCCACCTCGTGGAACTCTAGACCTATATTTATAATTTTTCTAGAGGGTTGAAAATACGGCCGAAAACGGGAACTCTCGCTTGCGTAAGCTCCGCCCACTGCGGACCTTTAATAAAAAAATATTATTTAAACTTACTAAATATGAAAATTAAAAACTGAAAAAATTCAGGCACCTACAGAATATATCAATGAACAATAATCCACCGATCAAAAAATTTGTGTCGTGATTTTTCAATTAGTTATCCATTAATTAATTAACAATTTTTTGCAGCACGAACATCAACATTGAAAGTGCGAAAATTGTTAAACTTTAAATCTGGGATGTTTTTCCTTTCATGGAGCTATTTTACGAAGGCTATAGAATAGATTCCCGTTGGAAAAATAAAAAAATTGTCAATTTTCACTTTGTTATTAACAATTTACTTAAGTTAAAAATTATCAACCTCGATTAAACATTGAAAAATTTTTTTATAATATTGCTATCGGTCGGTTTTCTTATGATCATAAGCTACTGAAAAATGATTTTTAATAATGTATATCCCATATTGTTTAAAAAATTGTTATAAACAAATGCGTTGCTTATGGGATAATAAAAAAAAATTTCTTGTTAACATAATCCTTGATGGAAATTATGATTTAAAAAAAAATCATTCCTTAAAAAAATGTTTATTGCTTAAAAACGCATTTGTTCATTAAGTATTTTTGTACCACTTGTTATGAAAATTAAGGAACCATTTTTTTTGTAAATCATTATTCATCTTGCTGTCCGATGTCTGGAAA
Source organism: Gonioctena quinquepunctata (assembly GCA_018342105.1). Classification (NCBI taxonomy): domain Eukaryota; kingdom Metazoa; phylum Arthropoda; class Insecta; order Coleoptera; family Chrysomelidae; genus Gonioctena; species Gonioctena quinquepunctata. Next base: position 106,894 of record JAFIRS010002698.1, on the reverse strand, counting down.
AAAACCATTTTCATTCAAATTTTAATTGTTTGTGCAATAAAGAATTTGTTATGAACAATTGAATTTTTTATTTAAATTTTTTGTTGCTCTAAAAAATACAACAAAAACATCCCAGTATCAGTTTTTGAAAAAAAAAATGATTTTTCGATTCTTTATTTAATTTTAAGTATTCTCGTATATTCAAACTTACCTTTCGCGCCTGCTTTTCTTTATTTATTATCAATATTACTTATAAACTATTGCAGATACAACAAATTCATCCGGACTTTTTTTTTTCTAAATTAGCTACTCAACAAATTTATAACCAAACTAAACCTCTAACTTGATTATTTATATAATTTTTTTGCAATTATTTATAAAAATTGAAGGAAATTATTTTTTTTGCTTTCTAAATGGAAATATCTCATTAACTATAACAGATATCACAAAAGGTACTTATCTTTTCCATTCTGCATTAGTTAATGAACAAATTGAGCTCCTAGTTGAGGCTGTAACTTTATAATCTTAGAAATTATGAATAAATGTGTCAGAATAAAAAAAAAACGATTTATTAGTCCTATTGTTCTAAGAGCTAAAAATAATCAAGATATAATTCTAAATTTAGTCATTTTATTAAATTATAACATTTTTACACCGATGAATGTAATTTTTTTAAATTTTTTCGTCATTGTTGGATTTGTTTTTGCACGTTTCTGAGGTGGTGGTTCGTCATTCTCAGTTTCTTCGGTAATTTCTTCATTTCCTGCTTGTGATGTAGTACTTGTTTCTCCTTCTTGTTCTTGGTTTAAACTTTTGACAAATGTTTCGATGAACAAAGCATAATGGGAGATAATTTTCCAAAAAATAATTAACATTTATGGAGAAATTTATATTCTAATGTGAACAAAAAATCCCGAAAATTTTTGCCCAATACATTCTTATCAATAGCTGCTAATTGTTTTATAAATTTTAAGGTTACAGCCTCAGCTAGGAGCTCAATTTGTTCATTAACTAATGTAGAATGAAGAAGATAAAAGTAACTTTTGTCGTATCTGTTATAGTTAATGAGATATTTCGATATTAAAAGCAAAAAAAATGGTTTTCCTTTAATTTTTATAAATAATTCCGAAAAAATTACATAAATAATTAAGTTAGAGCTTTAGTTTGGTTATACATTTGTAAAAGTAGCTAATTCAGAAAAAAAAGTCTAGATGCATTTGTTGTATCTGCAATAGTAATATTAATAATAAATAAAGAAAAGCAGGCGCGAAAGGTAAGTTTGAATATACGAGAATACTTAAAATTAAATAAAAAATCGAAAAATCAATTTTTTTCTAAAAACTGATACTGGACTGTTTTTGTTGTATTTTTGGAAAAAAATATAAATACAAAATTTAATTGTTTATAACAAATTGTTTATTGCATAAACAATTAAAATAAAAATAAAATCAGTCATCGAAGAGCAAGATGAATAATGAAAAAAAAAATGGTTCCTTAATTTTCATAACAAGTGGTAAAAAAAATAGTTAATCAACAAATGCGTTTTTAAGCAATAAAAGTTTTTTTTTTTAAGAAATGGTTATTTTAAATCATAATTCTCAAAAAAGATTATGTTAACAAATTTTTTTTTCCCATTATTCATAAAAAGCATTTTTTTAACAATTTTTTGAACAATATGGGATATAAATTATTAAAAATCATTTTTGAGTAGCTTATGATCATAAGAAAACGGACCGATAGCAATATTATGAAAATAATATTTTTTTCAATGTTTAATTGAGGTTGATAATTTTTAACTTAAGTAAATTATTAATAACAAATTGAAAATTAACAATTTTTTTATTTTTCCAACGGGAATCTATTCTATGGCCTTTGTTAAATAGCTCCATGGGAGGAAAAAATCCCAGAATTATAGTTTAACAATTATCGCACTTTCAATGTTGATGTTCGTGCTACAAAAAATTGTTAATTAATTAATGGATAGCTAATTAATTAATTTTTATCGGCGGATTCTTGTTCATTGATCTATTCTGTAGGTGCCTGAATTTTTTAAGTTCCTAATTTTCATATTCAATAAGTTTAAATATTTTTCTTTTTATTAAAGGTCCGAAGTGGGCGGAGCTTACGCAAGCGAGAGTTCCCGTTTTCGGCCGTATTTTCAACCCTCTAGAAAAATTATAAATATTGAACCTAGAGTTTCGAGAGGTGGGACTTTTGAATACTTTTTGAGATATTCGCAAAATACCAAACCCCCTTTTTTTTTACTAAATTGTTTATAACTTTTGTAATTTTTGCAAGCGCCACTCCAAATTTTTTAAAAAGTTTCTAGATGCGATGACGAATCGAATGACACCTCGATCATAATTTTCCGAGGCGAATAAAAAATGTTGAGCTAAAAGGCACATGTTGACTAGAGTATAGTAACAATTTCAATTATTGAATTTGCCATTACTGTAAAACTGTATTCAGAGAATTTTCGTAAGTTTATGAAATATCGCTTCAATTATGGATGAAGAAAGTGATTCAAGTGATACATCTAATATTCCTGTCGATGTAATGGAGTCAGCGGAAGCAGTTAGCAAATAACTTCTACCAGTGAAGTCAAGACTACTATACGAAAAACAATATGATGCATTTGATAGTTGGTGTTCTCAAAAGAAAATATCTGAGGTATCAGAACTCGTCATTCTCGCGTATTTGGGGGAAAAATCTGAAACTATGAAGTCGTCAACCCTGTGGTCGAAGTTTTCTATGTTAAAATCAACTTTAGCTATTAACAAAAACATACATATAGGTGATTATCCCAAAGTGAAGGCATTTCTTAAAAGAAAAAGTGCCGGCTATAAGCCAAAAAAGGCAAACGTTTTCACGGGAGAAGAGGTAACTAAATTTTTGCTTGATGCTGCGGATGAAATTTTTTATTGATAAAAGTAGTTGCGATCATGGGATTGTCAGGCGCCTGTCGCCGGGTTGTAACTTTCTGAAATGACAATACTGTAACGTAAATAAACTTAACTTGGTTTAACTAATTTATTTAACACTTAAGCTACAACTTAATTTATATTACTACGCTACTGAATAGCTCGATCGTATGGGCTCGTTCAGACTGTTCTCTCCCTCTTGAGGGCTGTCTATTTATCTCCGATACAGCATTCTCGATGTTTCGAATTCTTCCAGTTGGCGACGGCATGTTCCAATTGTTTCCAATATTGACCGTTGCATTACGCGGAAGAACGACTGGATGGTTCTCGAATATCTCCGGGGATGATTTCATCGCTGTCGATGGCGACGCGGGAGGCGACAGGTCCGGCCTAGGTTCGTTACAATACATTATATTGAGGACAAGGATTCTTATATAATTGTTGAAATTCCTGATCCAAAAACGAAAAATACAAATAACATGTGACTGCGTCCTGAGATAGCAGAAAACCCTAGATTTTTTCTTCAGTATAGGAATGGAAAATTTTCAGTTCAAGAAGACAGAATAAATACTTTTGCAAAAATTCCCAGTCCAATTGCATCATTTCTTGGATAACCTAATACTGCAAAATATACTGGCCATAGTTTTAGAAGGTCCTCTGCGTCACTTTTAGTTGGCTCAGGGGCTGATATTCTAAGACTTAAACATCATGGTGTATGGCGATCGTCGACCGTTGCAGAAGACTATGTGGAGCAATCCGTGGAAGAAAAAGTGAAAATTGAAGACGGTATTTTAGTGGTGATATCAAGAAAAGTGGAAATGTCGAAGTCAAGAACAATAATACTTGTAACGTTATACCAGAAAAGCCATTTGATTTAGAATTACCATTATCATCGTTTGGAATTAATATCAGAATAACGGCAATTGTACTAATTATATGAATCTTGTAAAAAATTAATTTGGATGGGATATGAATGTATTATAATATGTTTAATGAAAACGATTGAAATGAGAATGATGTGGTATTGTGTATTACTTGTATTCAAACAACGTAGATCTGTACTTTTTTGCACGCCGTGTAGATTTTTTTTTGGAATCTGTTTAAAAATACCCTAATTTCGACATTCAGGAGTCATAAAAAATTACAGATTTTTGACGTAAGTATTGGAAAAAAATGTTTGCGTATCTCGAGAACTTTTGTTTTTATTTTTTTTCTAATACTGGACCCATTTTTACAAAATCCACTGCAACTCCTTTCATATCTTATCAATTAGACATGGAAAGACGATCCCAAAGAAATACGCATATAGGTATGAAATGAGTAAGTGTGATGAAGGGATTACGTGTGCAAATTTTCTTTGAACGTGTTAATTATGTCGACACACTTGGAAGTTTACAGGAAATTACAGGATGAAACAACCATTTATGTAGTCTTTGGGTTCGATCCTAGTTTTTCCATGGATGCATGAGTTTATTATAAATTCTTATTTGACATCTCACGCGTTGCCAAATTCAATCTCACTTGAATAGTTAAGGTTTTCGTTCCGTTCTAAGCTTTAGTGCAGAATACCAAGATTGCATTTTTTCATAGGAACGTATCTGAAAACTGGTGAATTTGAAAGCCATAATAACTCATATGCTGAATTAATTTCAGAAATTCGGTACCATTTTGATTAACCAAATTATGATTTTTTCATTTGGTTCAAGTTTTTGTTTCTGTTATTAGATGATTCCATTCTGCTCTCGATTATCAAATGTGTAATTGTCATGTTTATAGATATGTCGCGGGTCTGTTCAGGAAAGCCTTCAAAAAGGATCTCGAAGAAGAGGATTTGTATCAAGTATTGAGACAATGCAGTTCAAAAAGATGTGGGGATAAACTTGAAGAGCAATGGAAAATTGAGAATGAAGGAAGGTCAGAACCGTCCGTTGCCAGGATGTTATGGAGGAGATATGGTTATAGGTATTCTGGGATGTTATCATTGGATGTGTTTTTCGAACTATTCAGAACGTAAGTACCCCCTTCGATATCATTATTCGATATCCCGAAATTCTTACAGATTGTTGGATATTGAACAATTGAAATTGTGAGAGCAGTGATTTTCTTTAAGGCAATTACAATGGACTAATAAGAGCTTCTGAAAATTGAAATTCCATTTCAATTATACATTCATAGAATGTTGAATATACAGGGCGGTCCATAGGTATGGAATAAATTCATTTTCAGCGTTGTTTGTATCTGTTTAAAAAACCTGAAACAAGTCGATTGTCAAATCGACAATTCCCAGTATAAAAATATCACCCCCTTCTTGCACCCCCTCTAAATTAAAAGCACCCCCTCGAAAATTTTAAACGAAGAGGCGGGTCGTGTGGAACCATGTTCGAAAGGGATTTTCATTCTCTGTTCAGCAATATTGAGGTTTTCAAATTTGGTGCAATTATAACTGAGAAAATTTATTTTGAAAATGTAAAATTCTGATACTTCACGTAGAACGAAGGAAATAATGCCACATAATGTTTGGGAAGTACATTTCAATTCACTTCACAAATAAATCAAATGTTCAAAATGACGATTTTGGAATTCTCGTACAACATTTTGTAGGACCTCAGGGGTTATGTTATTGATATCTTCCGTTATCCTTACTTTTGAATCTGCAATATTGTCTGGTCTATTATTATTTACTCTTGTTTTTTTTAAAACCCCATAAGAAGTAATCGAAAGGAGTCAAATCGGGGGCTCTAGGCGGCCATTCAATCGTTCCACGTCTTCCAATCCACCTATTGGGAAAAACTTCGTTCAAATAATCTCTAACAATACGTTTGTAATGCTGTGTAGCTCCGTCTTGTTGGTACCGAATTGATCTATCTATTGTGTTTGGATCATTAACATTGGAATTTTTTTTTTATGTAGGCTGTAAAAAGTTCATCATCAAATCTAGATAAACCTCGCCATTTACTGTGCCTTCAAAAAAATATTGGCCAATAATTTTGTCGTTAATGATACCAGCCCAATCGTTCACTTCTTTAGGATATTGTGTGTGAGCCTCACATATCCAATGAGGATTTTGTCTGCTCCAATATCCACAGTTTTGTCTATTAACCGTTCCATTCAAATGAAAAGTAGCTTCATCAGAAAAAACTATTTTGTTTATGAACTGCAAATCTGCTTCCATTCTGTCCATCATCAGTTCACAGAATTGTTGCCTTCTATCAGGATCATCCTCATTTAACTCCTGAACTAACTGAGCTTTATAAGGATGGTATTTTTCTTTATGTAAAGCTCACGGTATCGATGATTTACTTACATCATTAACGGCGTCATATGTAGTCTACTTGTCTACTTGTCATATGCGGATTTTCCTAAATCGTTAACAGTATATCTTACTTTTTTTCCTCATCCAATTTAACATTTCGACCTGGTTTTTGAAAAGTTTTTACATGTCCAGTTTCTCGAATTTTTTTTTCTATTTTTCTGACTGTAGACTGAGACGTGTTAACCAGGGTATTTATTATTAAACATTTCACAAACTTCCTTTTGAGTTCTTGTTTTATTACCGCATCATTCATAATCGAAATGTATATTCTCTGAGTTTCGGATAAATGAGCCATAGTTGAATCAAATAGACACACAAATATTTTTCAATACACTGACATGTGTCAGCAACTTATAAATATGGAAATAATAGTAGTCTACTAGATTGACATTACATTATTCATTTGGGTTTTGTGAATAATTTTTTGGTGTCTTGAACGACTTTTTCCTGACGTTCCAGATAATATTGCAGATTTAAAAGTTAGGATAACGGAAGAAATTAACAACATAACCCCTGAAGTCCTACAAAATGTTGTACGAGAATTCCAAGATCGACTTGCTTATTGTCAAGAAGTAACTGTTGATCATTTCGAACATTTGATTCATTTCCTTACACTTTTCAGTTAGGATTATAAGACGGTACAATTTTTGTGGGTGACTGGCTATTATAACTAAGACGAATTTGATCTCTAACGTGTTGCAAGCGTTTCTGTCTCGATGACGGAGACTGAGTTCCACGACCTGCACTTTCTTTCCGGGCTTTTTCGGTTTTACGATTTGCACACGACCGACGTTTTCGAACTCGTAACATTGTGAGTTATATAATACTCAGGTATACAACAAATAGATGAAAACTCTAACCATGTGTACTGAATCATACACTTAAAAAGTACATGAACAATTTCACTAATAACGAATGAATATACTACAACAACAAAGTAGATGGATAATTTCAGTCACCAACAAGATACAGTCAAATTCGGTTATAACGAACTTCTATTGTTCAATCAAGTGCCGATAATTTGCGAAATTTTGCGACCGCAGTCGACCGGTTTGATTTCCCTATTTCTCTGTTAGAGATTTATTAGATTGTTATGTTCCGCATAGGTTCAGAAAAATCTAACAAAAATAAGTCATTATTATAGACTCTATGAACCGAATTTCGTTTCTCTGAGAAAGGAGTAAAGGATGAATTTCAAATAAAAATTACTTCGGATTTTGAACAAAACGGTGAAAACTCTATAAAAAGATATATACATATTTCAGTACGGCATTCCTAACAGCCGTCACCCTCTCAGAAAGGAGCTATTAAGACATCGTCACCCTCCTAGTTACGCACATCTAAGGAATTTCATAGTAAACAAAGAAACGATATTCAATGCGTGACAACTCCATTAAAAATCACGGAGGCGTCAACAAACGAAATAAATCCTTTAGTTTTTCACACATTCTGTTAGACCCGCATTGAAGAGCCATTAATTACTCGGGTGATTTATTATGACAGGCGACAAATAACTGAATGAATTATAATGACATTACGTATGGGAATGTTAGCGGGCATTATATGGAAGGGGATATGATATATATAGAGCGCGAGACAACGCGAAACGGGGACCAGAAGTTTTAAACTTTCATTCGATTAACATGTAGTACAGAATAACCAGAAGTGCTCGAACTTTCACATAGTAAACATGTAACAATATAACATCTAGAAGTGCGGTAGTCATCTACTAGTTAACAGCTCTTGATAGACAGTCCTCAGTCATAATTCCATTCAAGTCAAACCGAAACTGCACGAGTAATGACTTCACAAAGTGAATACCCAGTTAAACAGTATTTACTATTAATAAAAAAATGTTATCAATGCATCAAGAACAAGATAAGACACCGAAAACCTATAGTTCATGCACGCATGGGAAAATAACAGCAACTCCAGTATCACATACAGTACGAGAGAAAAGTTGAATACGCGAAGCCCGCGGAAATAAATAAATTCTTAATTCAACCAAATTAAAATCGTGTTAAACAAATATCGAGTGGATAAGTGATGAAATCCGATGGTCTGGAGTAAGTACATATTTTTTTCTGAATTTATATTCAGGCAAAAATTGAATCAATTTTCATTTTCATATGTTTTTATATGTACCTCCATATTATATGTTCCCATATTTTTCAAATAATATTTACCAATAGTCTAGTTAACAATTGAGGCATTTTCACTTATATTCCATTCACTGAATTGAGAATGCCAAAACTGACCTAATGTAAAGTATCAACTGTTCTTTGACTATTATTATCTTTTATCAGTATATAGGACTGATGACAATGCTATGTCACTATTATAAAATATTTATGTATATTCTTATGCTTTTCCAAGTGAATTATTTCAACTAACTTTCTGAGATCGGTACGTGCTTCTATTTGAACGCCCCACAATCCCCTGTATTGAGAGAAAGATATATTTTCCCTGTAGGCCGCTCCAGCGAAATAATCTCAGTTCGACCATCCTCAGACAGTTGATGCTCTTTTTACTCAAAGTTTTAAGCTTTCGAGCAAACCTAACCAAAGAAGGAGTGATCAAGTAAAGTGATTTATTCATAATATTTGAAAATTCCATAGCGTTTATTGATCTTCCTTGATGGCCAGTGTCGTAACAATGGTTGGTCAGATGTGGGGTATTAACTTCCCCAACTGTCCCCAGTCTCAACAATGGTGTCATGTGTGACAGAGCATTAGTTTAGTAGTATATTATATATGATATTTTCCATCAAACTAGAATTTAATTTGAATTTTTTCTTAATAATAATTCGGAAAATATACAACTATTTCCAAATAATAAAAGTAGTGAAATTTCGAAAATATATTTGTCTTTCAGTACAACTTCTTTAAAGGTATATATATATATATAGTACAATCTTCTGTTGAAATCACGAGGGTGGAAAATGAATATATATATATATATATATATATATATATATATATATATTGTTATGTTAGGAAATGTTTATAAAATGATGAAAATGATAATTCATTATTATTATTAGGTATTTAAGTTATTGTGGTTCTTGCTATGTTAGTTTTACAATTTTTCTATACTTTTTACCGTTCTACCATGTTCTAGTCAATGCATTTGTATCAAAAAGTCAATCCTGAAGTATCTCTTTTGTCATAAGTATGTTACCAACAATACATTCAATTCGCACATCACACTTGAACTCAACCTCCATTCGCAAGGGTGCAGCTGCAGAAAATGGAAAAAAAGTTAAGATAAAAAAATATCAAAACCTGAGAAATCTCTACATTTTCTACCCTGTAGCTATTGGAACCTACGGAGTATTTGGCCTCCAAGCAACGGAATTCATTAGAGAGATTGGTAGAAAAATTTTTCGAGTGACCAATGATAGGAGATCCACCAGCTTTCTCCTTCAACGCATCAGCATCGACATTCAAAGAGGTAATGCAGCTTCGGTGTTGGGAACCATTCCTGTTGGACGTCATTTGAATGAATTTTTCTACAATCCCCATTCTGAAAAGAACATATCTCAATGTAGCTTGATATCCAATAGTGAAAGTTCGTCAATTCTGGGTTCTATTCCTGCTACTCAACGTTTGGATGATATATTTAATCGTCCACAAAGAACTATTATGTCAAGTAGTATCCATAATTCTGATATTCGGAACCAAATACCTAAAAAGTATAATTTGGATTCATCCACTTCCAAAAAAATAACGTGATCTGTCATATCTTCATCCAACTCGATTTCAAGCAGCCTTCAATCGAGTTCCTTATTGCGGCGCTCCAATGATAGAGAAAATCATCGCATAAGAGACTATTCCTTTGAAGATAGCAGTAGCGGTGAGCGCATCTCCCTCAGTTATAATTCCATCAAACCACTTGTGCTTGGAAGCTCCGAAACTCTCGGACTTAATGGTTTGAAAAACATTGGCAATACCTGCTTCATGAATAGCGCAATACAATGTTTATCGAATACCAAATGGTTGCTCGAGTATCTGAGAAAAAACGAACATTTGAAGGATATCAACACAAGCATATCAAGTATGAAGGGTGCTTTGATGAAAGCATTCGAAGAAGTGGTGAAAGAACTTTGGTCAGAAGATTCGTCTGATGTGGTGGTTAACACTGTTTCTTTGAAAAGCTAGATACAAAGATTTGCACCTTGTTTTGAGGAACTTTTCTGATATTGGAAGGTCTTCATGAAGATGTAAACAGAGTAAGAGAAAGGCCTGAACCTATGTTCATAGAAATCAATGGAAATTTGACCGATAATGAAAATGCAAAATAGTCTTGGTCAAGATAGACAACTAAAAAATTGTCGATAACTTTGTTGGTCAACTGAAATCATCGTTGGAATGTACTTTCTGTGGCCATTGTTCTGTCACTTTTGACCCCTTCTGGGACCTTCCACTCCCTATCTCACAGAGTACTGGCAAGCTCAGTCTGTCACAATGTTCAGACTCGTTTACTAGGGACGAAATTTTGGATGATGACGAAAAACCCACTCGTTCTAAATGTAAGGAAAGGAGAAAATGCACGAAGTCATTATCTATACTTAAATTCCCCAAAATTTTCGTAATTTACTTGAAAATATTTTCGCAGGAGAGATTCAGAGGGAAACTGAATTTCTTCATTGACTTATCTCTCGATGGATTAGATATGAATATTTATGCAGTAGATAACGCAGCTCCGTGTCGCTTCAACTTGTATGCTGTATCCAACCATAGCGAAACAACTTTAAACGGACACTACACGGCTTACTGTAGGCACCCTTACGCAGGCACATGGCACGAGTACAATGACTCGAGAGTATCACCGCTATCACCAAAATCTATTGTGAGTGGAGAAGCATACGTCCTCTTCTATGATCAAGAGGACACCAAATCGCAGCTTTGGAAAAAGCTTCCTACTTATTCACATTATATATTTTATATATATGAAAAAATATATATATTTCCTTCCTCAAAAAAAAAAGACAATTAATTTTTGAATTAAACCCATTTTGTGTTGAGAACAATAAAAATGATATGGAAATTTAAATTCATGAAATAACTTTGGATCACAAGTAGATGAAATGATATACAAGTTGGAACATCCTGTATGCTAAATCATATCAGGAAGAAACTCAACAGCAAGATGTCAGAAACAATGTGAGAAAAATAATGAAATATAAAAATTATGAAAACAGGAAAATGTCAAATATGAATTTTATTCAAATTTGTACATTGAATATAAGGTCTAGAATTAGATATTGTGAATGAAATCATAAGAATAAGTTAGAATAACAAAAAATCAGACAGGAAGTGGCAATAAATTTTAAAATTTGTGATAATAAACAAAATGTGCGTGTTGCCAAGCGAAAAGGTAACAAGCTTGGGTAGATGAAGAATTGATGCAGAAAAGGAAACCACATACCAATATTGGAAGAAAAATTATAACAAAATACAAGGAAAAAATCAATCAAAACTATCTTCAAACGTTATATAACTAATTCAGATACCAATGGGAGAATAAACAAATGAGAAAAATCCACTCACCCTATTAACAAAACAAAAATCCAGTCCATGTCATTACCAGGAACAAAAAGGGGCTTCTTGCAGTGTAGTTGTATTTTCCAGTGAGCACGAACACTTCCAAGAGGCAGGAGAACACTACAAAGGAAGAATAGCAAGGTATTTCAAGAGCTGAACTGAATAAAGTGCAACGTATCAGGTCCAGAAACTTATATTGGTTATCTGATCACTTGTGTGCATTATTTTGAACATTTTATGATTTTTTTTTTCGATGCTCACAGACTTTTCATAACTTTCAAACGTTCATTCATCACACATAAACAAGTTTCCACCATTTCATATTACTGTTCTTAGTGAGATAAGCTAGATTTATGTCAATTTTAATGATTTATTTCAATAAAAACAACTATTTGACTATTTTTCTGCATTCTTTGTTCATCTATTGAACATAATCTTTTCACAAAATAGCATTTTTGACATCAAGCAGCGTACCAAGTTGGCACTACTGAACCTTGCCATGAGAATAGTGATGACTCGTACTCCATAGGCGTACCGACTGAGTTGGGATAAGGTAAAAAGAGTGTTGAAAGGGGTAAGACAACATAGCCGGAGTTTCATATGTCCGGATATAACATGAATTTAAATGGAAGAGCAGCTTCCAACACGCCTCAGGGGAAAGCTGCGCGAGAAATCAAGGAAATAGCAGAAATTACTATTCAAATAGAAAGAGGCAAGATACAATATACTAACCTACGATGAAGGTGAGGAACAGAAAAACGTAATTAATTTAGAAGTAACAGGAATTTTGAGGAACATATCCATAGATATGAGAGCCCAAGTATAATCGGCTCATATTAGTATTGCTAGAGGTATGAAAATGAATTATGATTTGCAATATCACGTCAGGACCGTACAGGGAAAACTAATTAGGTATATTGGATCGGTTATATGACCTATAAAATTGAATGAAGGAAAAGTTATTGACCAAGAGTTCATAATAATTGATACCGATCACCTTAGCACTAAAATAATATTGGGATTAGATTTTTTACAAAAGTACCAAGTGAAAATTGACTGGAGCAAAAATAAAATGTATTTATTAGGGGAAACTATAGAATTGTATAAGGAAATCTAGCATGTATATCAAATGAACAAGAGGAACGAACATAGTAATTGGCAAAATACGTTTGAAGTGGAAAAAAGGTTGAAGAAAGATTGGATGAATATACATTCTGAAGAAAACTAGGATTGAAGAGGAAGGACCCGCCCAAATCAATTTCATGCCATAAAATGAGACCGGCAGGCTCAAATCAAGTAGGGATGTGTGCCAGTAGTGATTTTAAAGAGACACTATATTCAGAAGATGCCACTTCACTGAAAAACATAGAAAGTCGCCTAGAAAAGGAAATAACAGAAATAAAAGTTTAAACAAGCAAAAGGGAAATAATGATTCGGAAGGGACATTATTCAGCGGAATAAAAAGAAATTATGAAGGTAGGAAAATCTCAAACGTAGGAAATGGGAAAACCATGAAACCCAACGAGGGTATTGGAAAAACCGAAACACCATGTACACTAGGAAGGATAGTCATGCGAGACAGTACGGAAAGTTTGAACGACAGTCGAAGTGAAAGAGCCAGTTCGTCCAAGGATGACAGAACAATGGGAATCTGAGAACGATAATCGTGAACGACAGTACGTATCTCGGGAATGACAGTCAACAAGTAGGAATCTATTCGACTAGGGACGAACATTTCTTGCCTAAGGAAACAGAGAGATGGGACGGAAATTTCAAGATGTCCATGAAGCCCCATAGCGAGAGGAAAGAAAATCATATTCGGAAAACGAAAAGCACTATACAGGGTGTGAAGGACCTATCAGGAGATGAAAGTGCCAAGAAAATAAGAGATATACGGCTTGGGATGAAAGTTTTCGAGAATGAAAGTAGTCAAGAAGGTGGCAAGTCATATGCAGAAGATAACGCATCAAGGAATCTAGGAAAGATGACCAATGTAGAATATATAAAATCGTGGAAAGACAATCTAGGAAGTAGATATGAATCACCCAAGGGAAATACTCTATTCACCACGAAGTTGGAAACTGCCGAGTTCTTCGGAATGACAGTCGCCATAGAGAGTACTTTTTCTATAGCCAAAAATCGAAAGGCTGAAAATTATTTGTCTGGGGAGAAGATTTTGCCGCCCAGATTATTTTATTAAATATATGTATAGTTAAAGCAAAGAGTAAAGTAAATTCAGGAAATATAAAATTAATGAGTATGGCAGAAAATGAATTTTTAACACCGTGAAAACGTATTATGGTAGAAGATTTTGAAGTAGATACAGAGGTGAAAAAGGAAGTAACCACGGATGTAGGAAGAATTAGAACCGTAGCCAGTCAGGAAGGAAAATCTAATTTCGAGAAGTCATCGCACGTTGATTTTGAACTCCAACAATTGGAAAAAAACAAAAGTCCAATGATACACGCTAATCGCCTCAAAGCACATAGGAATATGGATATGAATGGAATCAGTCGATAACCGACATAAGAGGAGCCCCAAGAAGAAATTGTGGTAGAAACAGAACAAATCCCTGTACAAAATCAAGAAGAGATATTAGATGAATTACTAGTAGTTAATACCGGAAGTAAAGAGGATTGTAATCCTAGTGAAATATTCGACGAAGATGGAGAAAGCATTCAAGAACAACCGTGGATCATTTTTTTTAAATCAGGTAGACATCAATAATCAAGAATTCTTAAGTGATGCACTCGGAATGTAGTAATGTATATAGTGTAACGTAAATAAACTTAACTTGGTTTAACCAATTTATTTAACACTTAATCTACAACTTAATTTATATTACTACGCCACTGAATAGCTCGATCGTATGGGCTCGTTCAGACTGTGCTGACTCCACTTGAGGGTTGCCTATTTATCTCCGATACAGCATTCTCGATGTTTCGAATTCTGGCATGTTCCAATTGTTTCCAATATTGACCGTTGTTTTCCGTGGCAGAGCGACTGGATGGTTCTCGAATATCTCCGGGGATGATCTCATCGTTGTCGACGGCAACGCGCGAGGCGACAGGTCCGGCCTAGGTTCGTTACATTGCCCCCTTCTTAAAGACATTTCGTCCCGAAATTTCATCCTTGGAGTGTGACGATATCTGCATGACTCCCCATATCTGCACCGTGAAGTTCGATGGAAGTAACACTCCACGGTCTTCATGATCGGTCGTGGAAGAGGGTTACAGCAAACCAAAATCTTGACGCCGCTGGATCTGAATATCGCCTCCAGCATACTTCTTATGACTCTCCAGTCCAACCCATCAATACCACAGGACAATTTTGGAATTGCTAGATCCACCAGATTCTGGTCCACCATAGTAGCTCCTAGTTTGGTGAGACTCTTCCAGACATCTTCATAGGACGGTTTATCTTGGGAATGCCTCTTGGTAACTAGGTAGTAGATGTTTCTCTGGCCTTTCTTCAACTGTAGCACCCCACCAACTTCTGGATTCTGCCCCCGCAGTGTTTGGAGTTGACCAAATTTCTTGGAGAACACTACGGCGATGCCCCTGGACATTCGAAGATCTTCTGCCACACAGTGCGCTAGTGCGTAGTCAGCAGGCACCTCGAAAAGGTCTCGTGACTCCTCTCTAGTAACCCCATGTAGAACTTTCTGCCCGTTTGAATACAAGGACATAAACTTCTCGAACGTCATATCATCCTCCGGTGGCTTGAGGGTGCGAACTTGGTCATGGTTTCCAGCGTAAGGGGCCAATCTGTTGGAATGGACGACCCTTGGTTTCCTTCGGGGTGGCTTATGGATTCGGTACACAAGGTCGTTTATCCTTTTCACGATTTTATACGGGCCTTCCCACGAGTTCCGCAACTTTGGTGATAGTCCACGACGACGTTTGGGGTTGTACAGCCAAACCAGGTCATCAACCTTAAATCCTCCAGCGTCGGCCTTGATGTCATAGGTCTTCTTCATTTTATCGCTGGCACTCTGGATGTTCAACCGGACTCGTTCGTGGATGTCGTCCATTCTCTGCCGAAGTTTGCTGACGTAGTCCTCTCCCGCAGTGTCTTGTCCTGGCGGTATCCCAAACTTCAGGTCACAAGGCAGTCGCAGTTCTCGGCCCATTATAATACTAGCAGGAGTTTGACCGGTTGACTGGTGTACTGCGGATCGATAGGCCATCAGGAACAAATGAAGATACTGGTCCCAGTCTCTTTGATGGTCAGAGACAACCTTGGACAAGTGGCGGTTGATCGTCCTGTTCATCCGTTCCACCATTCCATCGGACTGCGGATGTAGGGCCGTGGTTCCTGTCTTGCGGATGTTCAGCAGTAGACATATTTCTTGGAAAAGGTTGGATTCGAAATTTCTGCCTTGATCCGAGTGCAGCTCCATTGGAATACCGAATCGACATATCCACTCTTTCACCAAGACGTCGGCGACGGTGATGGCTTCCTGGTTGGGCAGGGCATAGGCTTCCGCCCACTTACTGAAGTAGTCCATTGCCACAAGGATGTATTTATTCCCGTGGTCGGATACGGGAAACGGGCCGGCGATGTCAATGGCGATTCTCTCGAACGGGCTGCCTACGTTGTACTGACGCATCGGGGCCTTGGGTCGTATTCGAGGTCCATTGCTAGCAGCGCATACAGCGCACTTTCTGCACCAGTCCTGGACGTCAGCTTGACAATTGGCCCAGTAAAACCGTTGCCTTACTTTCTGCAGGGTCTTCGTCACTCAGATGTCCTCCGGCGACTCCATCATGGATTTCCCGCAGCACTTCCTCTCTTCTGTTCCTGGGAACAATTATTTGGCGTCTGTCTTCTCCACCAATATCGGCCTCCAACACACGTTTCAGGATCCCATTGTCCAGAATAAGAGAGTTCCATTGTGCCCAATAGGACTTAACAGCCGGCGAGTAACCTGCGACTTCCTGCCATGATGGTCTTCGATTGCCCTTCTTCCAGCTGACGACTAAGCCAAGGTCGGGGTCTCTCTCTTGGTCTTTCTGGATCTTGCTGTCATTCCAGTTGTCATCCATTGCCGCGGTTCTACAAAGTGTTGCTTCTTTCTCTTCTGCTCGTCGGCAATGTGAGCAATCATCTGGACATGGTCTTCGCGACAAGGCATCTGCATTCTTATGGCTAGTTCCGGCTCGATGTTCGATCTCGAAATCGAATTCTTGGAGTCTCTCGATCCAACGTGCTACTTGACCCTCAGGATTTTTGAACTGTAAGAGCCATTTGAGAGCTACATGGTCAGTTCTCAACAGGAATCTTCTTCCATACACGTACTTGTAGAAGTGTTCCACTCCCTTTACAACAGCTAACAGCTCTCGCCTGGTGACACAGTAATTGCGCTCTGGTTTGCTAAGCGTCTTGCTGAAATAACCAATGACCTTCTCCTGTCCCTCCTGGATCTTAGATAGGACAGCTCCAAGTCCCACGTTGCTGGCGTCCGTATCCAAAATGAATATCCCTTTGGGTAGGGGATAGCTCAGTATAAGTGCGTTGATCAAAGCTCCTTTCAGCTTCCTGAATGAGTCTTGACATTCTTCGGACCACTGGAACTTTGTTTGGCCTTCCGTGAGCTTGGTCAGTGGTTTAGCGATGTTGGCGAATCCCAGCACATATCGGCGATAGTATGTGCATAAACCAAGGAAACTTCGAAGT
This sequence comes from Gonioctena quinquepunctata, assembly GCA_018342105.1. NCBI lineage: Eukaryota > Metazoa > Arthropoda > Insecta > Coleoptera > Chrysomelidae > Gonioctena > Gonioctena quinquepunctata. The sequence continues at coordinate 89,456 of JAFIRS010002698.1, read as the reverse complement.
TGGTGAATGTCTTTTGGATGGGCCAATTTAACGCTTTGTCTTTGGCCACGCTCCTTCCCCAGGACAACGTGGCCGAGGTATCGTACTTCTTTTTGGAACAGATGGCATTTCTTAGGGCTCAGCTTCAATCCGGAGTTCCTCAGTCGCAGGAATACTTCCTCCAAGTTTTTCACGTGGTCCTCAAACGATCTGCCGACCACAATTATGTCGTCGAGATACACTAGACACGTGTTCCATGAGAGTCCCTTCAGTACTGTTTCCATCAATCTTTCGAATGTGGCGGGAGCATTACAGAGCCCGAATGGCATAACGGTGAACTGCCACAATCCTGAGCCGATGGTAAAAGCAGTCTTTTCTCGATCTTCCTGAGCCAGTTCTACTTGCCAGTATCCGCTCTTCAGATCAAGGGTCGAGAAAATCGTGGAACCAGCCAACGTGTCTAGGGTGTCATCTAGTCTCGGGAGAGGGTAACAGTCCTTCTTCGTGACATTATTAAGTTGACGATAGTCTACACAAAAGCGTGTCGATCCATCCTTTTTCTTCACCAGTACGACTGGAGAGGACCAGGGACTGTCAGATGGTTCGATAACTCCTTCTTTTCCCATATCGCTGACTATTTTGTCAGCCTCTTCCTTCTTGGCAAGAGGAAGTCTTCTTGCTGATTGCCGGATCGGTCGGGCACCCCCAGTATCAATCTTGTGCTGGACCACATTAGTTCGACCTCCTTTTCCTTGTCCGGTATCGAAGATGTCTTGGTACTTTTTGACTAAATCTCTTAGTTTGGGCTGTTGAGCTGGTTTTATGTCTTTGGAAGAGATGGCAACTAATTTTTCTAGTTCTGTGGGCAAGTTGTTGGGTTGGCTAATCGTACCTAGTACGCCCCGGATCATAGATGAAACTGACGAGCAGTGCCCTAAAATTGTTCCTTTCTTCAAGGTCACTGGAAAGTAATTGACATTCATGACCCTTACCGGTACAAATTTTTCAGCACGTAACAGGGTTTTCCCTAGGGCAATCCCTCGTCCAATTTTCTCATCATGAAGTTTGGGCTCGAACATCATCACGTCTCCACTGCTCGCACTCCCGTCCAGGCGAGCCTCCAGGATGGTTTCAGCCCTCTCAGGTACGCTTACATCTTCAGCCAACAGCACACGGATCAACTCTTGACTCCTCCCATGAAGTACCAGCTCTTCTCCGTTGACACGTAGGACGCCGTCTTTGAAATCCAATTCAAACCCTCTGGAATTCATGATGTCCATTCCGATGATTGCATCGTCTTCGATGTCCGCTACAAGTGCCTGATGTTTCACTTTAGTGCTGCCCAAAATTATTTCAATCGGTAGCTCGCCATATACAGTAGCTGGCTCCCCTGTTGCTGTGCGTAGCTCCCAAGTTGTCGGTTCAATTCGAACCGGTGTTCTGGCAAAGGAAGGTCCGAGAATTGTCCTAGTCGCACCTGTATCTAGCAGCATGGTGCAAGGCTCGTTATTGATGAGACCGTCTACGAAAACACCTCTGTTCTGTCGTTTCAGGATAGCGACATATGCGTTGTTAACCGGGGCTTGCTGGACACAGGCCGACGATTGCCCCTTCTCGTCGACCTTCTTTAGTTTTCCTGCATCGGAGTCGTGTTTTCGAATGTTGGACATTTGCTACGCACATGTCCAATTCTGCCACAATTCCAGCATCTTATCTGTCTTTTCTCCGGCAAAACTTCCTTCATCACTTTTCTTATGGCAGCTTCCAAGTCAGCATGCTCCTGTGAGTCTTCTTCAATACTTCGAACTTTACTTTGGTTTTTGCAGGATTGCTTTGCTGCCTCAAATTCCAAAGCGCGTGCCAGTGCGTCTACGAGATGTGTTGGACGAGCTAGTGTCAACGCTTGTCTGGTTTCTTGGTCACGGAGTCCATCCAAGAATGCCTGAACCGCTAATCGCTCCATTACATTCTCCGGTGTGGCTGGATATGCGAGACGAACCAAGCGTGCAATGTCAGCTTCGAATTCTTGTAAGGATTCGCCCGATTTCTGGCAGCGATTTTTCAGTTGGGAGTGGTATACGTGTTCCAAATGGGCGTGGCCATATCGTAATTCTAGATGTTTAATCAGCTGATCATAGTCCTCCTGTTCTTGGGCGGTGAGAGTTTGTAGAATATTTTCGCGCGTGCCATCTCTGGATGGTTCCATCCGTTTGCTTTGGCCGCTGCTTCAAACTGCCGGCGGTAATTTGCCCATGGAGTTTTTCCGTCGAACTGAGGCGGCTTCATGGAAAGCTTCCCTATTTCTGAAATGACCTTGACATCTTTTATACCCTCTTGAACTTTATCCACGTTCAAACTCAAGTCCAGCATTGCATTTTCGTTAACCATCTCTGTGGAGGACGCACTATTAATTTGTTTTTCCAGCTTACTGATCGTTTCCTTTATTTTGTCCATTTCTGCCTCGACCCCATCTTTGATTTTATCTACCTCCGTGTTCATTTGCTCCCTAATTTTATCTATCTCTGTCTCAACGGTTCCCATTCTTTCTTCTAGAAAATTAGCCACACCACACAATTCTTTTTTTAGCCCTTCTGTGTTTTCCAGGAACTTCTCTTCCAGGCTTCTTGAATTTTCTAGAAGCTGTTCTCTTCCAGATTTCTAGAATTTTCTTGAAGCTTCTCTTCCAGATTTCTAGAATTTTCTTCAAGCTTCTCTTCCAGATTTCTAGCATTTTCTTCCAGGCTTCTTGAATTTTCTAGAAGCTTCTCTTCCAGATTTCTAGAATTTTCTTGAAGCTTCTCTTCCAGATTTCTAGAAAGCTTCTCTTCCAGATTTCTAGAATTTTGTTGCAGTTCTTCTTTCACGGATTTAGTAGTTTCTTCGAGTTTATTCATTACCAAACTTAAATCACCTCCGGGAACTTCGAATAAAAATGTTTCGGGGTCCTCACCTTCTTGTATAAGTCCTTCTGCAAGTCTTTCCTGGAGTAATTGCTTTTACCTGTTGTTTCCAGTTCCCTTTCCTCCAATTCCTGTTTCAATTCCGCTACCTTCAAATCCGCAAGGCGCACTTTTCTTGAACACATTTTGTCTTTGACGAGGTATCAGTCTGTTTTACACGAAAAGTTATCAGTTTGTTAAAAATTCACTTCGCGAATTCTTTTCCACGGGCCACCAGTCTATTGTCTGTTTCACGCGAAGAGTGTATCAGTTTATATTCCCACGCACAATTGTCCACTTCGCGAAAACCGGGCCACTGTCTATTTTCTGTTTCACGCGAACAGCGTATCAGTTTATATTCCCACGCACAATTGTCCACTTCGCGAAAACCAGGCCACTGTCTATTTTGGGCGTACAGAAAGGTCTATCAATTTATTTTTCTGACTATCCACTCCACGATCACTTGTTTATTTTCAAAATCTCACTTCCGACACCAATTGTAACGTAAATAAACCTAACTTGGTTTAACTAATTTATTTAACACTTAATCTACAACTTAATTTATATTACTACGCCACTGAATAGCTCGATCGTATGGGCTCGTTCAGACTGTGCTGACTCCACTTGAGGGTTGCCTATTTATCTCCGATACAGCATTCTCGATGTTTCGAATTCTGGCATGTTCCAATTGTTTCCAATATTGACCGTTGTTTTCCGTGGCAGAGCGACTGGATAGTTCTCGAATATCTCCGGGGATGATCTCATCGTTGTCGACGGCAACGCGCGAGGCGACAGGTCCGGCCTAGGTTCGTTACAATAGTATGTACTAATTGAGTGTTTTTAGGAGAAGTAACTGACACTCCAAGAATGAAATAACCCTGAAAATAAATTTGCCAAAGCATATTTCTAACTACTCTGGAATTTCATGATTGGAGTTAATAAGAACTCCCTATAAGCTAGGGTGAATGAATGAAAAATAAATCCCAATTCGGCCGCGAATGAGAACTCCATCGAGACATAAATGAAAGACTGAATTGAAATAATTGAACTGCAGTGCGGGAAACAAACAAAGTAAATCGACTGAACCGTGCCAATCTAAAAAGGCCAATATTATTAATTGTATTCGATACTGAAAACAGTGAAAACTAATTCAGAACAATTCTACCTGAAAACTCGCTGAGAATCTGTTTCCGTGGTATTGCAGAACATTGAAACTAAAAGATCGCCACAGCTAAAATGAAGATTAAGTAATTAAAAATGAAGATACATCTTACCAACAGTGCAACATTGAAATGATACTAGAGGTACATCGTGAACTCAGATGTTTCGACCGAAGAGATTTCTCCTGAAGTAATCACTTGATAATCTGGCGTACAAGGCGAATTTCTGGGACCAGCTAAATCTAGATGGAAACATTTACAAAGCTCACAGTATGCTTTGTTCCAACCAGTCCCACGCAGAATTAGTGGGATAGCAGATATTATCCGCACAAGAATTCACAAAATGTGATTGTTACACTGCATCTCGAAAACAAAACCGAAGAATTTGGACAGCAGCGATAGCACATCGAGTGTCCACTGAAACCGAGGACACCTACAATATTATGCAATACGAATGGGAATTTTGCATAACTAAGCGACACAGACCAATTGTAACCATTCACGTCCCGAGGCAGTACTGAAGGCCTCAACTCCGAAACAGGATGCATAGAAGGTGGGCAAAATAACCACTCTACGACGGTCATAAATTATCACTCTCAACCCGAGGAGAACCCGGTGCAGAATTCTCCGAACACCAGCCAGTCAGTATTATATTCGCTGTTAACGGAATATTCAGACGACCCACTCAAGGAAGCAGGAATAGCGCCCATTCACCCCGGAACGTATGAACCAGGAAAAAACAAGACTCTATTTTTTTGTGATGTTGTTTGCATGAATATTCTCTAGGAATTGCTAGGATTAGGTTAATTGAAGGTGAGGATCACAATTCTGTTTATAAATTATGAATATTACCCATAGTAAAACATATTTTTCTTGTTTTGTGGAAGAAGTAAAAACAGAATACTTGAAAACGTAAATGTCCAGATAATATCAGAATTTTTTCAAAATACAGTTGGAAAGAGTGTTATGCTCCGCATAAGTGTGGAAAAATCTAATAAAAATAAGTCATTATTATAGACTCCATGACCCGAATCTCGTTTCTCTGAGAAAGAAATAGAGGATTAATTTCAAATAAAAATCACTTCGGATTATGAATACAACGGTGAAAACTCTAAAAATAGATATGCATATTCCAGTATGGCATTCCTAAAAGCTGTCAGTTTCTCACAAATGAGCTATTAACAAATCGCCACCCTCCTAGTTACGCACATCCAAGGAATTTCATAGTAAACAAAGCAACGATGAATTCAATGCGTGACAACTCCATTAAATCTCGCTGAGGCGTCAACAAACGAAAAAAATCTCTAGTTTTTCACACATTCTGTTAGACCCGCGGTAAAAAGCCATTAATTACTCAGAAGGTGATTTATTATGACAGGCGACAAATAACTAAATGAATTATAATGACATTACGTATGGGAATGTTAGCGGGCATTACAACGCGAAACGGGGACCAGAAGTTTCAAACTTTCATTCGATTAACATGTAGTAAACAATGATCAGACGTCTTAAATTCTCATTCGATTTACATGTGGTAAACAATGACCAGAAGTGTTTGAACTTTCATCCATCAACATGTAGTACAGAATAATCAGAAGTGCTCGAACTTCCACATAGTAAACAGTAACAATATAACATCTAGAAGTGCCGTTAACTGCTCTTGATAGACAGTCCTCGGTCATAATTCCAATCAAGTCAAACCGAAACTGCATGAGTAATGACTTCACAAAGTGAATACCCAGTCAAAGAGTTTAACTATTAATGAAAAATATGTTATCAATGCATCAAGAACGAGATAAAACACCGAAAACCTCTAACCCATAGTTCAAGCTCGTATAGAAAAATAACAGCAACTCTAGTATCACATACAATACGACAGAAAAGTTAAACACGCTAACCTCGCGAAAATAAATAAATTCTTGATTCAACCGAATTCAACTCGTGTAAAACAAATATCGAGTGAATGAGTGATGAAACCTGATGGTCCGGAGTAAGTTCATATATTTTTCTGGATTTATGTTTGGGCAAAAATTTAATCAATTTTAATTTTTATATCTACCTCCATATTATATGTTCCCATATTCTTCAAATAATATTTAACAATAGTCTAGTTGACAATTGATGGCACTTTCACTTATATTCAGTCCACTGAATTGAGAATGCCAAAACTGACCTAATGTGAAGTCTCAACTGTTCTTTGACTATTATTATATTCTAACAGTATATAGAACTGATGACAATGCTATGTGACTATTATAAAATATATATATATGTATATTCTTATGCTTTTCCAAGTGCATTATTTGGACTAACTTTCTGAGATCGGTACGTGCCTCTATCTAAACGCCATACATTCCCCTGTATTAAGATAAAGATATATTTTCCCTGTAGGCCGCTCCAGCGGAATAATCTCAGTTCGACCATCCTCATACAGTCGAATCCTCATTTTATCCAAAGTTTTTAGCTTTCGAGCAAACCTAACAAAAAAGGAGTAATCAAGTAGAGTGATTTTTTCCTACTATTTGAAAATTATTCAGCGTTTATTGGTTTTTCTTGATGGAGAGTTCCCTCTATGAAAGGAAAGCGGCGTAATAATGGTTGGTCAGATGTGTGGTTTTCACTTCCCCAACTGGCCCCAGTCTCAACAAGATACATGGAGAGATAAGTGCCATGTGAAGTGGAATGAATAGAAAAATCGAATTTAAACGGTTTTCTTCACATAAAGGATTCAATATAAAATTGAACCAGAGAAAGGTAGATCTCAGGTGAAAAACAACTACTTTCCTGGCAAATACCACGCAGAACGTTGAATGATATTCACCTGAAAATCCATGCATACTTCCATATAATATCAATGGACATTGAATGCAAATGTTTCTTTCTGATAAGCTCGATTATGTTTAATTTATGTCGTCAATGCACATTGAATGGACATTGAATGCGGATTGTTAGGTGAACACGACATAAATTAAACATAATCGAGCTTATCAGAAAGAAACATTTGCATTCAATGTCCATTGATATTATATGGAAGTATGCATGGATTTTCAGGTGAATATCATTCAACGTTCTGCGTGGTATTTGCCAGGAAGTAGTTGTTTTTCACCTGAGATCTACCTTTCTCTGGTTCAATTTTATTGAATCCTTTATGTGAAGAAACCGTTTAAATTCGATTTTTCTATTCATTCCACTTCACATGGCACTTATCTCTCACTATATGCTAGACGGGCTTCACATCTACTGAGAAGGAATCTCTTATTCAGAAACCTATCGAGGTGTGAGATTTTCGGAGTGTTTCTTTCTGTCACTAGGTACCGCCAGTTAAAGTTTATCTTTTCCGGCGTACCTATAGGTGTTACAAGATCGATGATGGTTTGTTTACGTTGTGTCTCACTTCAGCCAGAGTTCTTTGGACCTTTGGCTGATTGACTACTCCGCACTGATGAGGGCCAAGAAGCCTGAAACCGGTATGCGGATTGTTAGGTGAACACGACATAAATTAAACATAATTGAGCTTATCAGAAAGAAACATTTGCATTCAATGTCCATTGATATTATATGGAAGTATGCATGGATTTTCAGGTGAATATCATTCAACGTTCTGCGTGGTATTTGCCAGGAAAGTAGTTGTTTTTCACCTGAGATCTACTTTTCTCTGGTTCAATTTTATATTGAATCCTTTATGTGAAGAAAACCGTTTAAATTCAATTTTTCTATTCATTCCACTTCACATGGCACTTATCTCTCACTATATGCTAGACGGGCTTGCCACTCCTACTGAGGAGGAATCTTTTATTCAGAAACCTATCGAGGTGGGAGATTTTCGGATTGTTTCTTTCTGTCACTAGGTACCGCCAGTTAAAGTTTATCTTTTCCGGCGTACCTATAGGTGTTACAAGATCGATGATGGTTTGTTTACGTTGTGTCTCACTTCAGCCAGAGTTCTTCGGACCTTTGGCTGGTTGACTACTCCGCACTGATGAGGGCCAAGAAGTCTGAAACCGGTATGCGGATTGTTAGGTGAACACGACATAAATTAAACATAATCGAGCTTATCAGAAAGAAACATTTGCATTCAATGTCCATTGATATTATATGGAAGTATGCATGGATTTTCAGGTGAATATCATTCAACGTTCTGCGTGGTATTTGCCATGAAAGTAGTTGTTTTTCACCTGAGATCTACCTTTCTCTGGTTCAATTTTATATTGAATCCTTTATGTGAAGAAAACCGTTTAAATTCGATTTTTCTATTCATTCCACTTCACATGGCACTTATCTTTTTTTTTTTTTTTTTTATGTTCTGGTTCCCACGAAAAGGGATATCCTGTAATTTTCAGAGAACATCGTGGGAACCTAGGGAAAGAAGGTAGGAGTTGGTGTTCTTCTTAAATTTCTGAAGGTTGTATGCCTCGGGGAACACCTCCCTAGGCAATGAGTTCCAAAGCCTCGCTGTTCGTTGGATGAACGAGTCTTTGGAAAGTGATGTTCTGCAGGTTTCCAAAGTGACCACGAAGGAGTGTGATGACTGAACTTGACGGGTTAATCTCGAAGAGACTGCCAAAGCAGGAACGATTGTTGATATTTCAGAAGAGCATCGCCCATGAAAATATTTATAAAATAGAGACAAATCGCCAACTTTTCTACGGTGTTCCAGACAAGTGAGCGAGTTTGTAAGCGAGGCATCACCGACGAGACGAATTGCCCTTTTTTGGACAGAATCCAATAGCCTCAGGATATGTTTAGGTGCCGCACTCCAAATATGGGAACAGTATTCCAGGACAGGTCGGATCTGTGCCTTATAGATCATAAGCAGCTGACTGGGGTGAAATAGCTCTTGGCACGAAACAGAAACCAAGTTTTTGGGATGCACTTTTGGCAATGGACCTCACGTGATTTTCCCAGGAAAGGTTATTGCTGATAGTAATACCAAGCATCGATATGGATGGCTTCAGTGGTATGGTTACTCCTGACAAAGTTATGTTAGGCACAGTGAGATCGGCTTTTCTAGAGAAAAGACATGCTTGTGTTTTGTTTGCATTGAATTCTACCAAGTTATTAGATCCCCATTCGAGAATTGTTGCCAAGTCCATATTTATATTATTAACATTTCTTCCTCGTTCATTTCTGGTTTCACGGGCTGATATAGGGGCCCTGGAAGAGAAAGCGGTATGGAGGGTACTATCATCGGCGAAGCTGTGTACTGGACATGAAGTTGCTTTCAACAGGTCGTTGATGTGAAGTAGAAATAGTGTTGGTGCGAGAATGGATCCTTGCGGAACACCAGCATTTATGAGTAGAGTGTCAGATGAAACTCCATCGACCACTACATGGAGAGACCTGTTTGAGAGAAAACTAGCAAGCAGAGAACACAGCTGAGGGGGCAAGCCATAAGACGGAAGCTTGGCGAGGAGTCCCTGGTGCCAAACTCGATCGAACGCCTTGGAGATATCTAATGCCACAGCTAAAGTTTCTCCATGCTTTTCAATAGATAGCTGCCATATATGTGAGACGTAAGCGAGCAGGTCACCAGTTGATCTCTGATGGCGGAAGCCATATTGCCTATCGTTGACAATTCCTGAGTCTTCCAGATATTTCATGAGCTCGATGTTGATGGCTTTTTCCATGACCTTTGAAATGATAGATAGCAGTGCGATAGGTCTGTAGTTGCTAGGTAGGGCCTTTTTGCCTTTTTTAGGGACTGGCTGTACTCTTGCAATTTTCCAATTGGACGGAAATACCCCAAATTGTAAGAGTGGTTGAACAACTTGCAAAGAACAGGTGTTAGTTCGGGGGCACATTTCTTGAGAACAATCGGCGGGATTCCGTCAGATCCACAGGCTTTGGTGGTGTTGAGACCCAGCAAAATCTTTCTGATAGTACGTTGGCGAAAGGTGATCTCGGGCATGTGACTGTCAATAGGTGTTATGTTCGGGGGTTGTTTTCCCGATGAATCCAGAGTGGAATTTCCAGCAAATAGGTGCGCAAAGATATTGGCTTTTTCCTGGGCAGTCGTTGCTAGTGTTCCATCTTCTTTGGTTAGGGGAGGAAATGAGCTGGAAGTGAAATTTCTTCCCACAGCTTTACGAAAGACCAAAATGAACGGGATCCGTTAGGACATTCAGCAAGTTTTGATCTTATTTTGGCTTTGTGGGCATCTTTTGAGCATTCTATTGTCTCTTTACATATGCCTCTAGCCTCGACATATGCTGCTCTGGTCTCAGGGCCCGGATTTTTTAGCCATCGATGGTATGCTGCCTGTTTGGAAGCCACAGCTCTAGAGCAGTTTCTGTTAAACCAGGTCTTATCGGATGATGTTCTTCTTTCGGTATTCGGTATGTAAGTTTGCATCCCCAACATGATGATTTCAGAAATGGTCTCAGCACATCGTGTTGGATCTACTGAAGAGAAACAAACTCTCTTCCATGGAAACGCTGAGAAAAACATACGAAGACCTTCCCAGTCGGCCGAATTGTAATGCCACATGAGACGGGGTGGTATTGTGCAGCTCGATGGTAAATGGAAAGAGCATGTTGTGGAGATGAGGGTGTGGTCAGGTTTCCAAGTGGGGCACAAACTTCTATTCTTTACGGGTCAGGATTGGTGGTGAGGAAAAGATCTAGTGTATTGGCAGACTGGTTGTTGCATCAGGGATGCGGGTTGGTAGTCCTTCGGTGAGGGTGTGGTCGATTCCAAGTGGGGCAGGAAGTTGTTCTAGACCATGAGTGATGGCGAAGGCCTCGGCTTGACGACCTGCATCATCTGTTTTGTTAGAGAATTTGAGCCAGGCAGCGTTATGTACATTAAAATCTCCCATGATTATGGTTTCAGCTGTTGGATGGTTCTCCTGAATGTAGTCCAGTTTGAGTGATAAAACTCAAAGAGGTCGTTATATGAAGGTTCATTAGGTGATAGATAAAGGCAGCAGAGGAACTTAGTCAGTTTGGTATCAGATAGCTTGAACCACATCACATCAAAGTCTTTCGGTTCCAAACTCTCTTCACGCTGGCATGAAAGGTTAGCCTTGGCGTAAAGGCAAACTCCACCTTTGAACCTGAATCGAGAATGGAGTTCGTAACCAGGACAAAGCATATGGACCTTGTTGGTGGACGAGTTTACTTGTGTTTCTGTTAGAGCCAGAATATCCGGTTTTTCCGTCTGTAGGTGATGGTGGACGTCATTGATGTTCTTGTTGAGTCCGCGGAGTTGTTAGAGCCAGAATATCCGGTTTTTCCGTCTGTAGGTGATGGTGCGGAATCGAATGGAGAGGTATTTTACTTCCGGAGTGTTTTACTCTAGGAGACTTCATCATTATTACTATTGTTCATCATTATTACTATTACCTGAAAATAAAGAAGGAATTTGGGAAAAGGAAAGAGGGAGACCGGAAAGTATCGACCGAACACTGAAACATGGAATGGTCCATTTCACAGCACACAAAGTCGATATGGTGGTATTTCACCGGGCGATGAGACCATCTTCCACCTACGGTTATCCTTTTAGTCGCCTCTTACGACAGGCAGGATTTACCATGGGGCTATTCTAAAGCCGACCCCATACGACCACGACCCCATCTCTCACTATATGCTAGACAAGCTTGCCACTCCTACTGAGAAGGAATCTTTTATTCAGAAACCTATCGAGGTGGGAGATTTTCGGAGTGTTTCTATCTGTCACTAGGTACCGCCAGTTAAAGTTTATCTTTTCCGGCGTACCTATAGGTGTTACAAGATCGATGATGGTTTGTTTACGTTGTGTCTCACTTCAGCCAGAGTTCTTTGGACCTTTGGCTGGTTGACTACTCCGCACTGATGAGGGCCAAGAAGCCTGAAACCGGTATGCGGATTGTTAGGTGAACACGACATAAATTAAACATAATCGAGCTTATCAGAAAGAAACATTTGCATTCAATGTCTATTGATATTATATGGAAGTATGCATGGATTTTCAGGTGAATATCATTCAACGTTCTGCATGGTATTTGCCAGGAAAGTAGTTGTTTTTCACCTGAGATCTACCTTTCTCTGGTTCAATTTTATATTGAATCCTTTATGTGAAGAAAACCGTTTAAATTCGATTTTTCTATTCATTCCACTTCACATGGCACTTATCTCTCACTATATGCTAGACGGGCTTGCCACTCCTACTCAGAAGGAATCTTTTATTCAGAAACCTATCGAGGTGGGAGATTTTCGGAGTGTTTCTTTCTGTCACTAGGTACCGCCAGTTAAAGTTTATCTTTTCCGGCGTACCTATAGGTGTTACAAGATCGATGATGGTTTGTTTACGTTGTGTCTCACTTCAGCCAGAGTTCTTTGGACCTTTGGCTGGTTGACTACTCCGCACTGATGAGGGCCAAGAAGCCTGAAACCGGTATGTGGATTGTTAGGTGAACACGACATAAATTAAACATAATCGAGCTTATCAGAAAGAAACATTTGCATTCAATGTCCATTGATATTATATGGAAGTATGCATGGATTTTCACGTGAATATCATTCAACGTTCTGCGTGGTATTCGCCAGGAAAGTAGTTGTTTTTCACCTGAGATCTACCTTTCTCTGGTTCAATTTCATATTGAATCCTTTATGTGAAGAAAACCGTTTAAATTCGATTTTTCTAAGATACATGGAGTAGTGTTAGTACGTGTTCAACTGCATTCTACCAATATCCCTACTACAAAAGCATGCAGGAAGGCTATTACATTGTCGGTTAAGCTGGAAATAATTAGAAAATATGACAGTGGGTCCGCCAATTCACAAATTCGTCGGAATTATGGTCTCAAAACATTTCATAGAGGAAATTGATAATGATAGAAAAGTTGAGGTGAATGGAACATACGTTTTTTGAGACCTGAGGAGTCTTATGCATCCACTTAATCATATTGTATATGGTTTAATCAGTTTCTGACAGTAGTGACTCTGACTGCATGGCAGTGATCAATATTTTCTATATTAACTTTCATATTTGACTACCCTGAATCAATGAATAGTTAACAAGATTGGGAATAGTAATTTACTAACGATATATAGTGGCGACGAGACCGGAGAACAAGAAATAAAATTCCTACGATCTTTCCAATTTTTTTTCCAAATAACTAAATACGCCCAAGCACTCTTCCTTTGAAAACCTACACAGGAGAAGTAATTCAGCCTATTGGATATTGGACTAAATTTGAATTTACTACCTGGTGAAGTTGAACCGATTTTTGGCAGGTAATGGTTACAGGCTATAGAAATCAAATTATAACCGAATTGCGACATGAATTCAGTGAGGTATTTGATTGTGGAATCGTTAAAATGAATTACATTCAAGCAAAGTTACTTCTACAATATGCAAATTTACCACTCCGAAGTGGAAGAGGAATAAGACCGTCTAGAGAAATTGGGTACACTAATAAAAATTGAGTACACTGAATGGGGTGGACCCATTATTCCAATTGTTAACAATTATTTGAATAAAAAAGAAACAATATACCACTAGGGTCTTTTCACGACCTTTTTTTGTTTTTTGCTCCCAACCGAAATAACGCCAAAAAAATAAGAATTTTCTATGAAAATCAGATTCAGTGACTTACAGGAGCATATTACAGCAACGTCGCAAAAGGTACTTTCGTGGAGCATGTAATCCTGAGTAAATCTCGCTTTGGTACGATATGAAAGCAACACTTATTTGAGTTTTCTCAACGAAAGCTACCCGCTACACTCCTATTATCTATTGCATACCCCCCACATTTTTCGTTTTAAATCTCACGAGTATTGCCATAGCTATTAAAAATTCACAATAAATTTTTTTTAGGACAATCTGTATGGGGTTGGGAATCTGTATGGGGTTGAAACTCTGTGAGGAGCTAGGATGAATTATTGTATACTTTTGAGTTCGTTCTAATTACGCGGTATATTATTTTCATTTCAATATTGTTTTTCTTTTTTGTAGTCCTGTAAGTGTGAAATTCTGCAATCAATTTTTAACATCTTGATGATATCATGACAACTTGTTATCATATTACATAAGACCAGATGCAATGCCAGCAACAATAAATATTCCAACATTATGTTCGGCGAACATTTGAAGTTTATCGAATCACTGACATTTATGAAACTTATTCCATCATTTTTCCTATCGCATGAACAGCCATTGAGGGTGCCATTCAAATCATCATATTCAATAAAAAAATGGTACCGAACATACAAACAAACAGATACACAAGATGCATTGTCTTCCAGTTCTGAGCTGTGGTCAGACTCTAGGTCATCGGGAAATTAGTTTAATATCGAATGCAAAATTTTTGAACCGAACAGACCTACAAACAGAGAGACAAGAGAGTGAGTTTGTGATGAAAATGTGTTGAAAAGATGGAACTGGGCACCGATGGCTGGTCAGGTTGACGAGAGTCTTATCGATATCTGAACCAAGCAACGTCGGGCGCGTTTGTTACGTTCATTTTTCACCTTAGAACATTCTCGTCTAGAATAAATGAACTTCACTGTTTTTATTGTACAAAACTCCTATTTTCATTTGGCCTAACATTTATTGAAATCGTCATGATATGTCTAGGAAACAATAGTGTGATACGCCCCTGTTTTTAGGATATAGCCAGCTCTGAAAATAATTTCGTCTCAGCGCAAGTCAGAAATGGATACATGTTGCCAAGCATCCATGATTAATTCCCCGTTGCAGATCGTGCAGGGTTGGAGAAATATTGTTATCTGTTGTATCGTAAGTGTTTGTTATCGTAGGTTCATAAGGTCGAAGAGCGTATTTCACGAGATGAAACACGGGAAATACTCGAAGGGAAGGGTCTAGATCCTGTGGGAATGTCTGGAGCAGCGGCATCGCTAGGCGAGTTTATGAACAATATTTGTGGGGAGTCTACGTTGATTGGACAACTATGACGTTTGTTGAGTGTCAAAAAGGAAAATTGCATTTCCTGTTTCGTGTCGAGAAAGTAAAAAATGGTCGGTGGATTGTGGAAGTAATTGGTTCTGAAAATAAATTGTGACCATCGTCATCCGTAATCGGGATTTCTTTCTATGAGAAGGGTATTTCTAATACAGCGTTTCCATCTATGAGTTTTTTATTTCTGGTTCTTGTTTTGGTGTTGGTTTTTTATTTTGGTCCTGTTTTGGATTTTGGAGTTGGTTTTGGAATCTACAGGGTGAACCAGTAGTATGGAAGTACCACGGAATTTTTCTCTTACCTTGGACACGCAAGTTACATATTGATTTTTGTTGTGGTATTATACTCCACCCATCGTTGTGTTCACTCGCGTTGTTGCTCGTGCTATATATATATATATATATATATATATATATATATATATATATATATATAAATTTTGAGAACTGAAAAGTGTTAAATATGAATTCTAATAAACTTTGAACATATGATATTCGATAAAGGATTATAAATTGTAAATAAAATCATTAGAATAGTTTAAAACAAGAAAAAGTGATACAGAAAGTGGAGAAAAACTCTGAATTAGTGAAAATAAACAAGAAGTGAAGTTTGCCAAGAGGAAGAATAACAAGCTTGGAGGGGATAGAAAAATTATGTGACAACAAAATCACGTATGAATTTTGAAAAAGAAAAAAATCAGAAAATACAAGGAAAAACCAATCAAATCAATCATTAAATGTATTATACTCCACCCATCGTTATGTTCACTCGCGTTGTTGCTCGTGCTATATATATATATATATATATATATATATATATAAATTTTGAGAACTGAAAAGTGTTGAATATGAATTCTAACAAACTTTGAACATATGATATTCGATAAAGGATTAGAAATTGTGAATAAAATCATTAGAATACTTTAAAACAAGAAAAAGTGATACAGAAAGTGGAGAAAAACTTTGAATTAGTGAAAATAAACAAAAAGTGAAGTTTGCCAAGAGAAAGAATAACAAGCTTGGAGAGGATAAAAAAATTATGTGACAACGAAATCACGTATGAATTCTGAAAAAGAAAAAAATCAGAAAATACAAGGAAAAACCAATCAAATCAATCATTAGATGTTATGAAACGCATCCAGAGAGGAATGGAAATATAAACCATCAAGGCAAATCCTACTCACCTGATAAATCCAACAAAAATCATGTCTGTGACGTTGCCAGTAACAAAGGGGACCTTCTACGGTGGAGCTGTACTTTCTCATATATCAAGAACACTTCCAGGAGTCAGGAAAACTCTCATGAAAAAGAATAGCAGGTGTTTTAGACCAGAACTATATAAAGTGAACATATTAGTGCCAGACACTTCTTTTGGTTATTTGGATCACTTGTGTCCATTCATTTGAACATTATTTGACTTTTTCTATGCTCATAGACTGAGCATAACCTTGAAACGCATATTCACCACTTTTACTTTTTATCACACATAAGCAAGTTCTTCACTACTCTATGCCACTGTTTTGATTGAAATGAGTTAGATATCGCAGGTTAGATCATTTTAAGGACTTGTTTCAATAAAAGAATAACTCTTTGACGATTTTCTGAATTCATGGTTTATCTATTGATCCTAACACAAATTTTCCACAAAACAATACTTTTGACTTCAAGCAGAGCAACAAGTTGGCACTACTGAATCCTACCGTGAGAATGGAGATACGTCATACTCCATAGGCGTACCGACTGAGCTGAAATAACGTAGAGCAGTTCAGATAAAGAAGTGTGAAAAAGGGTAAGAACAACATAGCCGGATATTCATTATTGTTATGATAGGAATTTACTTTTCAAAATTAACAAGTAAAAAAGGTAATCAATTAAACAAATCTATCATAACAAATATTTCATTCTGATTACTAGATATTGAATAATAAAAATAAATGAATAGCAATAACAATCATTTTAATAATTAGTGTCATCATAATAATTGGCGTCCAACGTGCGGCAGATTTGCCAAAATAATTTTAAAATAAAAGTTTAATTTGAGAATTCTTGATTGACATATTTGTATAAGTGTGGAGAAAATGGATTTGAGAGATAGTAAAAAAGTTAGCTTGGAATAAGGTGTAGAAGGTAGAGAGAAGGGTGATCAGGAACAAGGAGAGAGTGGTAATGTGAGAGGGAGAAATGGTATACAAATGGGTAGTTATTTTGAAATTCTATGGATTTTATAGGAAGAAGGAAGATAGAATGAATGAAAACTCAGAAAAAATGGAAAGTATGAAAAATGAAATGAAAGAAAACGCAACAAGAATGGAAGAGAAAATAGAAAGAATGAATGATGGAATGGGAGAAAGTATGGGAAGAATGGAAGAAAGGAAGAAAGAAAATATAGAAGGGAATATAGAAGCTGTAAAAGAAAATATAAAAAATGTCAAAGAAAATATGGGAAGTACGCAAGATGATTGAAATGAAAAATAGAAGATATGAAAAAAAAATGGAAAAAATGGAAAGTAAAGTGCAGTTGAAATTAGAAGAAAATAAAAAGGAATTTTTAGGTATGCACAAACAATTAGGGACAAGAATAGGGCAGAATAATGAAGAACTTTATGTATCTATTACTAAAGAAATATTCACTATTGACAATCGAGTAGAACAAAATCACATACAAATAAAAGATATCACAGAAGATATTAGTAGTGATAATGAAAAAGTTTAGAAATACATAAATATGCTCAATAAAAAGATTGACACACAACAAAAAGATACTAATATAAAATTTATCACAGTAGAGAATGAAATTTTCAATATAAAAGAAAAAAGTAACTTGAATCAAAATCAAAATCAGGAAAAATTTTAAAGTTCAGAAGAAAGGATTGAATCTATGGAACAATAAAGATTGGACACTAACATAGAAAATAGGATAATTAATACCTGTCAAGGGGTACAAATTAACAACAAATTCGATGGCAATAATAATGAACTTATGGATGATTTGAACATGATTAATAAGAATTTTGAAATAAAAAAAGGGAACATGAACAATGAAATAATAATAATGGATAGTAAAATGTTGAATATAAAAATAGGAATGAAATTTAAATAAATATGAATATCATAAACGAAAAAAATTTGAAATTATGGAGAAGAAAATAGTTGGAAATGTTAACATAAACTCTCAATTGAAAATTTTAGAAATTAAATTGATGCTTGATATAACAAAACAATTACAATTTCATTGAAGGAGAGATAAGTAATAAATAAAAAATTAGGGAATAATTAATTGTAGGTTCAACAAATTTAACAGGTAAGTTACGGAACAAAAGTTTAAAAATAATTTTGATAGATATTGTTCCAGAAACATTCGAATAAAATAAGATAATGTGGGAAATAATCTCAAAAGTAAAAATATAATCATAAAAATGCCTAAAACAATTTGCTAAGAATCAATGAGAGAAAGAAATGGAGGAAACAAATCAAATATGAATTGAAATTTGAAGAAAGAAAATAATAATATTGAATAACAATCACTAATACTGAACAACATATAATTTGATACAATTTTTGGAACAGATCAGGTAGATAAAGTAAAAAAAAAAAAAAAAGGTTAAAGGAAAAATAAAATATTCTGTGTATAAGAGAATTAATGTGAGAAATGTAAGTGGAAATGATAATAATAATAATAATGAAGTATATAATAAGAAATATGAAGGTGATGATAATAATGAAGGTATAATAATAATCAAAATGAAGGTATATTAATAACTAAAATGAAGGTATATTAATGAATTATAAATGAATATAATGAGTTAATTAAGTATAAATAAAGAATAGCAAAAGAGTATATGCACAAAATAAAAGTAAATAAATTGAGAAGTGAAGATTAATAAAATATCCAATTCGAAATAAATACAAAGAACAACTGAAGGAAAAGATAGGAAAAATAATAAAACAGAGTATAATTGAAAGGAGTACCAATAATTATAAAAATCTAATCAATATTGAAAATATATCATTAAAAAATATATCAAGTGTCATGAGTGATGTTATCTTGATAAGTTTCTCTCTTGAATTGAAGAGAATTCCGAAGTCAGTTAGTTTCTGAAACTGAAAGAAAGTTATATTAGTAATTGTAGATGATCAATTGATATCCAAATTTAACTAACAAGTATCGAAATGTTGAATATAAATTAAGGGAAATTGTAATGATAGATAATGTTTATCAGATGATGAAACTGAATATTCATTATTATTATCAGCAGGTATTTATGTTATCGTGGTTTATGCTATGTTTGTTTTACAATTTTTCTATGCTTTTTACTGTTCTGGAATCTTGTACCATGTTCTAGTCCACGCGTATGTCTGAAAAAGTCAACACTGAAGTTTGTCTATTGTCATAAGTATGTTGAAAACAATAAATTCAATTTGCACAATTCATAAAAATAATATATGAATCAAAATTCATGAAAAACTTTCGATCTCCAGTAGACAAAATGTTATTCAAGTTGGAACATCCTGTATGGTAAATCATATCAGAAGGAAACCCAACAGCGACATATCAAAAAAAATTGAGGGGAATAGAAAATATAAAAATTTTGAAAACTGAAAGGTGTTAAATATGAATTCATTCATATGAACAAACTTTGTACATATGATATAAGATATAGAATAAGAAATTGTAAATACAATCATTAGAATAGTTCAAAACAAAAAAAAGTGATACAGAATGTGGGGAAAAACGTTGAAGTGAAAATAAACATGAAGTGAGGTATGCCAAGAGAAGGATTAACAAGCTTGGATAGGATAGAAAAATTATGTGAAAACGAAATCATGTATGAATTTTGAAGAAGAAAAAAACCATAGGAGGAAAAAACAATCAAATCAATCATTAAATGCTATAAAACTCGCAGAGAGAGAATGAATAGGAAAGATCGATAGTACTTATCAATGGTCATCAAGACCCGTTAACCTTTCACTCTAACATCATCGTCGACGCGACGATTTCAATAAAAGTTTTGGAAGATGATCTCCAACAACCACTGATAAGATTTTGCCAAATATATATATATATATATATATATATATATATATATATATATATATATATATTAATTAAGTGATTGGTATTTGGGTTATGCAGCAGGCCAATAAGTGTACTCTTTTACACGGATTCCAAGCTTTCGATAATATTTATTATCATCATCAGGGATGCTACAAAATAGGAAGACACATAGGAATATATAATAGAGAAAAACAAGACATTCATAACTTACAGTGTAAGTGAGGTTATGCGGCGATGATGTTAATATCATATATAAAGTTATATGAACAAAACGGTGTATACAACTCACAGGAATCAACTACAATCCACATTACATACGTTAACAATGTATTCTTATGTTGAGAATTATGAATCGTGTTTTACTTTGGAAGGGTTGTCAACTAGACATGTGAATGGATGAATTCTCAAATAGACTGACACAACAGATATAGACCACTTGAATTAGTATTACCAAGTGAAATTTACAACGGCATGGAATATTTCCATATATAGATCCAAATAAAAGTCTATTGACTATTGAGAATTTAGATGTGTGAATATAGGATGATGTGCATCGAAAAAATCAAACTATGTTATTAGCATTCATGGGGGTAATCTGCTGATTCTCCCTCACATTAGGATTGTCTACAAAAATTAAATAAGAGTAAATCTCACTCAAATGATTTATATCTGTTTTTTTATTTAGAGGATTTTCTGCCCGTGAAATGTGAACCATCTCTAAAAAGAGTCTCTTGGTACTGTTTCTTTCGTTGGATAAAATTTTTACTGAGTTATAATCCATACAATGTCCTTCCTTATAGACATGCTCACTTAGTGCACATCTCTCCGGGTGCAGTCTACTGTCACTTTTGTGTGCGGTGATGCGGCCCTTCAACTGTCTGGACGTTTGTCCTATGTACTGTTTATCACAGTGTTGACACGGTATACAATAAACTACATCCGAACAGCTGGTGCATGGGGTCTTGTCTTTCAATTTTGAAAAAATTCTACTCAGAGGTAAAACATTTGTATTAGCTATTTTAATGTTTTCTGAAAAAGACTTGAAGGTTCTGGACAGTCTAGATGTGATATCTTTGATAAAAGGTAAAGAGGTATAAAAATATGTTTGAGAGGGTTCTGCAATTTGCATATTGACTGGTGGAATTGGTGGTGCATTAATGAGATGAGCATTGGTTATGTCTTCTATGGATGAAGTATTATATGAAATATTCTTAAGGAAGGAAGCAGGATATGCATTCTGTATGAATAGGTTGTAAATAATGTTGAGATTCTTATTGTGAAAGGAACTATCAGATACCCGGATTACTCTTGTTTTCAACTGTTGGATTAGATTGGACTTTATGCTCTGTTTGTGATACGACCAATAATTGATATGACGGCCAGAGCTCATTGGTTTTCTATACCAATCGATGAGTATGGTATTGTCTGGTGATCTGATGAATAACGAATCTAGAAAAGGCACGCTATTATATTCATTCTCTCTTTCTATTGTAAATTGTATGCGTGGGTCGTAGCTATTGAAGATGAACAATGTTTCATCAACAGAATCTCTAGGTATTGCTATAATAATATCATCAACATATTTTTTAAGGAAGGGTGGTTTGTATGGGAGAACATGTGTGACCTTGTCCAACAAATCATCCATAACATATGCTGCCAATATGGGGCTTATTTTCGCACCCATTGGAGTACCAAATGTTTGTTTATAATATTTATTATTGAATGTGAAATATGTATTATTGAAAAAGAAGGTAATTAAATTCATAAAAGTGTCTTTCGTCAAATTGCAAAAACCACTAATGACGTTCCACTTATTATCTATTGCTCTTAGGCAAGACTGTAAGTACACATTGCTAAACAGAGAAACCACATCCAGGCTCGCTAGTACAAAATTATTTGGTAGTTTAAATTCATTGAACATACTGTTTACTTGAAAAGAATACTTAATGTAATATTCGTTATCCAAGTCATACGCTTTTGTTAATATGTCATTGAGAAAAGATGATATAGGTTCTGTGGGTGCTCCTATTGAAGCCACTATTGGTCGACCAGACAACGTCAGTTTGTGTATTTTTGGAAGTGAATAAAATTTTGGTGACTGAATACGAATTAAGTGATTGGTATTTGGGTTATGCTGCATAACCCAAATACCAATCACTTAATTCGTATTCAGTAAGCAAATAAAACTACAAATTCTGTAACTCCTAGAATGGGTTTCTACCAGAACATCCGGTATACACATGGACAAGACACAGTGATAGTAATGAAGAACTGGTCCAAGATAAATATCAAACTTGCAAAGGAATACAACAGAAGATGCTTCCTCCTCAAATGCAGAACACTAGGGTTGTCACCTGCACACATACAACACTCCATAAAACCAATAGACGATCTATTCCTCAGACAGGACCCTACATTTGCAAATGCATCCAAACATTTCAACTTAAGATTGGGAAATAAGTTACTGAATATAGAAATTGATTTCAATCATAAAATCATTCACAAATATGAATCTATGTTATCAAAATTCAAATCTGACATAATTAATTTGTCAAATGAACTGATTTTTTTTTTTTTTTTAGAATTTTCCAGTAGACAACACAAATCTTTTCAAATAATTTTCCATAGAGTAAAACAAAAAAATGTATCAAAACTACAAAAATTGAAGGATAATC
This sequence comes from Gonioctena quinquepunctata, assembly GCA_018342105.1. Classification (NCBI taxonomy): domain Eukaryota; kingdom Metazoa; phylum Arthropoda; class Insecta; order Coleoptera; family Chrysomelidae; genus Gonioctena; species Gonioctena quinquepunctata. Next base: position 66,749 of record JAFIRS010002698.1, on the reverse strand, counting down.
AGTTTCAAGAAAAATTGAACACTCAGACAAGGTGGGTAAAAAACTTATCTAATATTCATATTCCTCAAGATATTTTGAAGTTTTTATCTCTAGGCCCAAAGTTCTGTATCGAACCTTTGATAGGGAAAGATATCTCTCCAAAGAGTATTCTTGCAGATGTAGACTACATCACCTCATCGATTTCGGATAATCATAAAAGAAATATTGCTATCTCAAAATCTACTAATATTTTTACAAATGGTTTTCATAATTCACAACGAAATTCGTCATTTTTTCACTGCTTATATAATCAATCGAAAAAGTTTCTAAAGAATAATCCAAACTTAATTGTTACCAAGTCAGACAAGGGCAATGTAACTGTAGTTATGAACAGAGATCAATATATGACGATGTCAAATGATCTCATAGTGAGCAACGAATCATACATTGAGCTTCGTTCTGATCCAACCTCATCTATTCAAACGAATAGTAACAAATTAATAAAATTAGCTCATATGAATGACGAAATCGATGAGTTTCTGAGAAAGAAATTAACGTCTTACAATTTAGTTTCACCAAAATTTTATTCACTTCCAAAAATACACAAACCGACGTTGTCTGGTCGACCAATAGTGGCTTCAATAGGAGCACCCACAGAACCTATTTCATCTTTTCTCAATGACATATTAACAAAAGCGTATGACTTGGATAACGAATATTACATTGAGGATTCTTTTCAATAAACAGTATGTTCAATGAATTTAAACTACCAAATAATTTTGTACTAGCGAGCCTGGATGTGGTTTCTCTGTTTAGCAATGTGTACTTACAGTCTTGCCTAACAGCAATAGATAATAAGTGGAACGTCATTAGTGGTTTTTGCAATTTGACGAAAGACACTTTTATGAATTTAGTTACCTTCCTTTTCAATAATACATATTCCACATTCAATAATAAATATTATAAACAAACATTTGGTACCCCAATGGGTGCAAAAATAAGCCCCATATTGGCAGCATATGTTATGGATGATTTGTTGGACAAGGTCACACATGTTCTCCCATACAAACCACCCTTCCTTAAAAAATATGTTGATGATATTATTATAGCAATACCTAGAGATTCTGTTGATGAAACATTGTTCATCTTCAATAGCTACGACCCACACATACAATTTACAATAGAAAGAGTGAATGAATATAATAGCGTGCCTTTTCTAGATACGTTATTCATCAGATTACCAGACAATACCATACTCATCGATTGGTATAGAAAACCAATGAGCTCTGGCCGTTATATCAATTATTGGTCGTATCACAAACAGAGCATAAAGTCCAATCTAATCCAACAGTTGAAAACAAGAGTAATCCGGATATCTGATAGTTCCTTTCACAATAAGAATCTCAACATTATTTACAACCTATTCATACAGAATGCATATCCTGCTTCCTTCCTTAAGAATATTTTATATAATACTTCATCCATAGAAGACATAACCAATGCTCATCCCATTAATGCACCACCAATTCCACCAGTCAATATGCAAATTGCAGAACCCTCTCAAACATATTTTTATAACTCTTTACCTTTTATCAAAGATATCACATCTAGACTGTCCAGAACCTTCAAGTCTTTTTCAGAAAACATTAAAATAGCTAATACAAATGTTTTACCTCTTAGTAGAATTTTTTCAAAATTGAAAGACAAGACCCCATGCACCAGCTGTTCGGATGTAGTTTACTGTATACCGTGTCAACACTGTGATAAACAGTACATAGGACAAACGTCCAGACAGTTGAAGGACCGCATCACCGCACACAAAAGTGACAGTAGGCTGCACCCGGAGAGATGTGCACTAAGTGAGCATGTCTATAAGGAAGGACATTGTATGGATTATAACTCAGTAAAAATTTTATCCAACGAAAGAAACACTACCAAGAGACTCTTTTTAGAGATGGTTCACATTTCACAGGCAGAAAATCCTCTAAATAAAAAAACAGATTTAAATCATTTGAGTGATGTTTACTCTTATTTAATTTTTGTAGACAATCCTTATGTGAGAGAGAATCAGCAGATTACCCCCATGAATGCTAATAATATAATTTGATTTTTTTAATGCACATCATCCTATATTCACACATCTCAATTCTCAATAGTCAATAAACTTTTATTTGGATCTATATATGGAAATATTCCATGCCGTTGTAAATTTCACTTGGTAATACTAATTCCAGTGGTCTATATCTGTTGTGTCAGTCTATTTGAGAATTCATCCATTCACATGTCTAGTTGACAACCCTTTCAAAGTAAAACACGATTCATAATTCTCAACATAAGAATACATTGTTAACGTATGTAATGTGGATTGTAGTTGATTCCTGTGAGTTTTATACACCGTTTTGTTCATATAACTTTATATATGATATTAACATCATCGCCGCATAACCTCACTTACACTGTAAGTTATGAATGTCTTGTTTTTCTCTATTATATATTCCTATGTGTCTTCCTATTTTGTAGCATCCCTGATGATGGTAATAAATATTATCGAAAGCTTGGAATCCGTGTAAAAGAGTACACTTATTGGCCTGCTGCATAACCCAAATACCAATCACTTAATTCGTATTCAGTCAGCAAATAAAACTACAAATTCTATATATATATATATATATATATATATATATATATATATATATTTATATATATATATATATATATATATATATAATACGAGAATGGAAATTGCGTCCGAGAGAAATACATGAAAAAAGGAAATTGTGGCATATTGGACAAATTATTGAATTAAAAAAAAAACATCTTCAAGCGTAAGTCGAACCCACTACCTTCTCATCTCTAGTCAGACGCTCTACCAACTGAGCTATTTGAGGACATAGGAACCGCCGCATAGTTGTGAATCATTTTCCCCCATAATTAATGTTAGTGTTAGAATGAATAGAAAAGATCGAAAGTACTTATCAATGGTCATCAAGACCCATTAACCTTTCACTCTGACATCATCGTCGACGTGACGATTTTGATAAAAGTTTAGGAAGATGATCTCCAACCACTGACAAGATTTTGCCCAAAATATAATAGGAAAATGGAAATTGCATCCGAGAGAAATACATGAAAAAGGAAATTGTGGCATCTTGGACAAATCATTGAATTGAAGAAAAAAATGCATTTCCAAGCGGGAGTCGAACCCACGACCTTCTCATCTCTAGTCAGACGCTCTACCAACTGAGCTATTTGAGGACATAGGAACCGCCGCTTATAAATTGTTGGAGATGATCTTCCTTAACTTTTATTAAAATCGTCACGTCGACGATAATGTTAGAGTGAAAAGTTAATCGAAAGTACTTATCAATGGCCATGATGAGTACTTTCGATCTTTTCTATTCATTCTAACACTAACATTAAATTATGGGAAAAAATTATTCACGAATATGCGGCGGTTCCTATGTCCTCAAAAAGCACAGTTGGTAGAGCGTCTGACTAGAGATGAGAAGGTCGTGGGTTCAACTCTAGCTGGGGTTTTTTTTCTTTGATTTAATAATTTGTCTAAAATGTCACAATGAACTTTCATGTATTTCTCTCGGACGCAATTTACATTTTTGTATTATATATTTGGCAAAATCTCATCAGTGGTTAGAGACCATCTTCCTGAACTCTTAATGAAATCGTCACGTCGACGATGATGTTAGAGTGGAAGGTTAACGGGTTTTGATGGCCATTGATAAGTACTTTCGGTCTTTTCTATTCATTCTAACACTAACATTACATTATGTGAAAAAAATATTCACGAATATGCAGCGGTTCCAATGTCCTCAACTAGTTCAGTTGGCAGAGCGTCTGACTAGACATGAGAAGGTCGTGGGTTCGACTTCCGCTTGAGGAGTATTTTTTCTTCAATTTAATAATTTGTCCAAGATGCCACAATTTGCTTTTTCATATATTTCTCTAGGAAATTTTTTTTATTATATATATATAAATATATATATATTCATATATACATATATATATATATATATATTTATATATATATATATATATATATATATATATATATATATATATATATATATATATATATATATATATATATATTTTATATTTTGTTGAAGAAGTAGTCTCATATGACTGGAATAAGTTGAAAATACACTATGAATTTGAAATAAACTTTGTAGAGAAGGATATTCCTTGAGGTTGCAGTCAAAATAATGGCCTATGAGAAAAAGAAAAACTCTTTCTTATTTAGTCAAGCTTTCGAAAATGTTTATTTTCATTATCAAGACAAGCTGTGGAGAAAAAAGAAAACACAATTGTGAAATACGATTTTAAACAAATCTATAGAACTTACTAAGGTGAGGTTAAGTGAAGACAGCGAACTAATCACCATTTCGTGATTGAGGAACTTTTCAAAATCATATCACTATGACCCACTACTAGTAATATATATAAAAATTAAACAATGGCACTCGCACATATTGTTTTAGATACTTAATTTAAACACTTTAAAATTTGAACAGGCACAGTAATTACCACATGGTTGAAGCATGACTGAAAAAGGAAAATGGTGGCTGACAAGTCATACATGACATGAAGTGTCAAGTGTCAAATGTCATCTGTCCAAAAATAAACAGTCAAGGGAGAACCATGTGTTTTGTCCACAAGACAAAAGGAATAGTACCAATCTATATGAGAAAAATTGTTAAATGAGAGAAAAAATCAAAAAATACTAAGCAATTTTTAAATTCAATTGGAATCAAGTTTCAACAAGTAATTGTAAATGACACTAAGGTTGGAAATATCAGATCGTTTATTCATGCTGTTTGGTTCATTTTTTATGAAAACCATTTCTAGGAAATTCCACGAAAGGAAATTGAGAACAATGATGAGGTAGACATTGATAATGTAACGAAGTTACTATTTCACCGTTTTTATAAACAACCAAGAGCCCTGAAAAATAAATAAAGACTCTGCGAATTAAAACTATTCAAATCCTAATTTTCATACCGCCACCTCGATGCCGCGACGCGTGTATATCATCTTTGATATCTGCGCGAGCCAACGAATTGAGACAGCATTTCTGCATCGAGCCAGTCCGTGCTGTAAACAAACGTCGCCAAGAATATTCAGTTCCTCGATAGCATCTGGAAAAATCAGACCCTTCGGTCGAAAGCGTCCGCTGCCATTGACGTCATCCGGCCTACGTCATAGGAGGATTAGAAAACCTGCCGTGGGAACGATTATTGAAATTTAGTCGTGGTCCAACAGGTGAACAGGCAAGTCGTGCACGGAGAAGCGAAGCGGTGCTAGAGAAAAATTTCATAGGAGTGGTGAATATAATGCTCAGAATATAATTTGAATAATATCATTGCGAAGTCCCCAAATCGGCGAGAGCATGAACGTCACCTACTTGGTATCGAGGGAGCAGTAAAAGAGGAGGAAACCGACAAGAAATCATTTCAGAACGATTTGGAAGTAGAGTATATCACCGAAATCAGTCCGAAGAGTCACGCACGCGACAACGAGAACCTGTAGTGAACGAGTGCTACTGAACTCGTGGAAATTAACCGGTGAACCTAATTATTTGTAAACGATAGTCGAAGAGGTTTCGTGTGTGGGAATTTTTGGTGGATGTTCTGACACAAAAGGCATTTTAAGTTTCATTCAACAAGAGTCTCTGTAGGTTGGAGTAGAAGAGGATAACCCCCACGTTACTTCTGAGGTAGGAGACGGCTCGTTAGTCTCGCCAAGTAGAGTCCCTGGCGTAGGAGAGGATAACCCCAGCGTAACTTCTGAGGCAGAAGATGGTTTGTTAGTCTCGCCAACACGAACCCCTGTAGATTGGCAGAGGATAACATCAGCGTTACCTCTGAGGCGGAAGACGGTTTGTTAGTCTCGCCAGATAGGACCCCCTGTATGTAAGAACTATTAGGAAGGCGCTATGAAACGAGACAGCTCTGAAAGAGCGAAATAAAGCCCCGCTCATACGAGACATCAAAGACTATCAACTAGACGCGTAACTGTGGTCCGTCCGTAAAAAGTCTGCTTTAAATAAACGCTTTCGTGCTTCAATTCCTGTTGCTTTTTGCATACGTTGTTTGACCTTTGTACTTCCACCGATACTTCTGGTCCCCAGCATGAGCTTCTGGCTGTGGAAATAAGCTTGTTGATCTAAAGTTGCACACCCCTCCCCGCTTGTCACCTTGATGTTTGCTTATCACGCATAATACTTAACCCGGACATCAGCCCTTTACCTATATAACTCCCTGCGTGTTTGCTTGCCCTGTATAAAAGTTCAAAACGGCCGTCAGCCGTTGTGTTTGTACATAAGCTCATTTGGTGAAGTAAAAAAAAACCTGTTGTAGAAATTGACTATTATTTTAATAACCTTACTTATAACTTTTAGTAGATATGAGTAATTTTGAGTAGAACCATCTAGTGTGCAGTTAACACTCAGTTATTTAGCACAGTCAAGGGCAAATAAAGTCTGCCCTTCTGGCCCCGTTGAGCTTTGTCCATACTATAGTGACCTCTGGAGTGTTTTATTTCTTCACTGAGACTGCCAGGAGTAGTGACCCTTCCACTATAACGGAAGGTGGCGCCCGAGACAAATCCGAAACAGTGACAGGCGCCAAAGTTTGCTTGCAGAGGGATAAGACCCTTACAATAATGATGGACAAAATGGCGAAAAACATTAGAAATGTACGGGTCAAACTGCCAACTAATCAAAGAGTTTGTTGCGTGTGTGGTGATATTATAAGGCAGCATATTTCGAGAATAGCCGTTCTGAAGTTATGGATTCAAAACCAAATGAACTTCAACTTGGAGAATCGATCATTTCCGCAACATTTGGAGAATGGTTACTTTTCTGAAGCAGCTGTTGCTCTAATGCGATTGCAGACTGCTCCTAGGCAGTTTACACATGGTGACAGTGAATGTTTAATTATTCTGCTCACTGATCGCGTAGAAGCTCTAGAAGAAAAATGCAAGATATTTCATTTTGACAATGAAAATATGAATGATGATTAAGTAATGCGCAGTTTGCAATGGTTGTGGGTACCTGCAATGACTTGACACCTAGGAAAAAACTTAGAAGAAACTGCGTAGCTATTTATTTTATGAAACTAAGAATTGAGATCCAACTCAAAAAATTATAAGCATGATGTTTGGCATAAAACCGAAGCAGCAATATCTTGTTAGCAAAATATTCCACGATGTTCTTGATTTAATCACAGTTCACTTTGTTCCTCCTCACATACCCAACACATAAATTGTCAAGAATACGATTCTAATCACAATAGTACTAAAGGAGTAGACGGATTTATTGACCTCCAAGACTTTCCGATTTTATAGGTAGATGAAATTTAGAACTCAACACTCGCTACATACTAGATTCAACTATCTTACGGAAGGCATCAGCCAGGAATTCAATACCCGACAACAGATATGGCAAATAATTCAAATGACGTGGCTGTTACTAGACCAGTTGAATTGTATTTTGATTTGATTCAGTGGAGTAGGTAGTATATTTGTATGCTCACTTATATTCAGCTTTGTGAAAAAATAACTATAATTTTTAATTATATATAATTCTTGTACCTGCTTTTGTACAAAAAATGCTCATAGATTTTCTAATGGTGTTCGCTTGTTACTTTGGTAGGTACTAAAACAAATATAGGTTTTCTAATAATGTTTAAGAGTCAGCATTGTAATTTACATAGTTATTTGAAAAATGTAAGTGCGTATTTCTGTCCTACATGATAAATTAATGCTTGACTTTTGTTGTTTTTCGTCTCTGTAGCTTAAGTATAGCACTATGCTGTAAGCATGCGGGATTTTTTGAAGAACTTTTGAACTGCTTATGCTATTTTGTGCTGCCCACTGCCATCAACACCATTATCAATATCCTGAACTTAAAAATGAGAAAAGAATGAAGTTACAAAATCGCAAAAGTAAACCTTTCTGTCAGCTGATTTTCACTGACATCTATCTACCTTTATCGCTAGATTGCGCCTGCTATCAGTGCTATCAACACCGCAAGAACTTTTGAGATGTTCAAAACCTCGCCTAGTTCAAAACGCTTCCATAACACTGGGTACTTTATCGATTCAGCAACAAGTACCTATGTATAAGCCAATCGATAGAAATGTTCTACTCTATTGATTCTGTGACAAAAATACTACCAGGAAACCGACTGTGCAATTTCACAAAATACGGTTAGTAGTTATATCCTGTTATGTTTCCTACTACCAACTGTCATTGCTTAATTTGTTATAAACATTTGAAAGCATTCTTCTTCATTTTTCATCGTTTTTGACTTGTAACTTGAAAATCAATGAAGCAATCAGCTTTTAAAATAAATTCATAACTCCGCCACTTTCTAAGTTGTAGTGCATGCTTTTCACGACATAGTGAAGATTAATAGGTACTTTATGTGTGGAAAACTCAGGCACTGTCGCATCATTAGTTTTGGCATAATTGCAATCTGAATTTTTTAATGCACTTTATTGGTCCAATTCCAATTTAGAAGTATAGTACTACAAAATGCTTATTTTTATTTCGCATTAAAATGATGTAAAATAGATGAAAAATACTTGCAAACATGACTGAAAATGGGCAAGGAGGTGAAAGCGGCTGGGTAGTGGGGGTGAAGCAGCAGACGCGGGGAAGCGTATGTATATCAAAACGTGCTGCGCCCGTTATGAATTTGCTGCTCTACCCCCACGCCTGAGCCGCTTTCATGATACGTTTGCAAGTATTTCTCACCTATTTTGCAGCATTTCAACGCAAAATGAGAAAGGTCATTTTGTAGTACTATACAACTCTCAAAATCTTCTAGAACCATTGAAATCGGACCACCTATGACGCATCCAGGTCTGCTGCAATGAAGTCCATTGAAAAAATCGAATTGCATCTGTGCCAAAACTAATAACCCAACAGTTCCTGAGTTTTCCACACATGAAGTACATATCAATTACCACTATGTCGTGGAGAGCCAGCTTCAAAACTTTAAACGCAAAAAATAAACGCAGATTTTTTCCGGTTTTTCTCTGCTACTAATGATCTGATCGAGTCATACCTGGGCTCATTTTCTTTGCCCTTCGATTCTCTACAATTCATCCATCAAAAGTATCCAGATTGCTTCATCAATTTTCAAATTACAAGTCAAAAACGAAAAAACAAAACAAAACCTAATAAACATTTTTAAATGTTTGTAACAAATTAAGCAATGACACTTGGGAATAGGAAACATAACAGGATATAACGACGGACCGTCTTCCGTATGATAGCACAGTCCGTTTCGTGGTAGTATTTTTGTCACGAAGGAATCTCTATTGATTGGTCTAGTATTATGTCGAAATCCAGAATACGCACATAAGTTGTGTTGCCAAAAGGTCTATTCTATCATTTTTTGCCTTCAAAAACTCTGCTGTAAAAAAACTTATTTGAAGATGTTCCGGAATGGTTTAAGAAAATTTTTTTTTTATGGATCTATAAGTGTGCAAAATCTTATGACCTGGAGCATGGGACCCAGGAAAGCATACCTTCCTTCGCCAGTAAAACCATATGAATTGCCAGAAACATTCCACATTGAAAATAATATTATAATTCGATGATACAAATTATATTTCCTTTGATGACGTTTTGGATATCTTCTGTTCCCTCCCTCGAATCCGAGTTTTTCTAATATTTACAATATTGAAGTTCTGTGAATTCCATTTAGACCAATTAATAGAGATCTTTTCGCGACAAAAATACTACCAGGAAACCGACTATGCCATCATACGAAAAACTGTCCGTAGTTATATCCTGTTATGTTTCCTACTCCAAACTGTCATTGCTAAATTTGTTATGAACATTTGAAAGTTTTTTTAAATTATTTCTGACTTGAAAACTAATGAAGCAATCTCGATACTCTCAATTGTAGAGAATCAAAATGCAAAAGAAATGATACCAAACACAAGTCGATTGGATTATTAGCAAAGAAAAAAAGCCGGAGAAACCGGAAAAAACTGCCATTTTCAAAAGAATTCATAACACCACCATTTTTCAAGTTTTGAAGCGGGCTCTCCACGACAAAGTACTGATTGATATGTACTTTCTGTTTGAAAAACTCTGGTACTGTTGGATTATCAGTTTTGGCATAACTGCAATTTGATTTCTTTCAATGCACTTTATTGGAGCAGACCTGGATGCGTCATAGGTGGTCCGATTTCAATAGTTCTGGAAGATTATGAGAGTTGAAGTAGTACTACAAAATGACTATTCTCATTTTGCGTCAAAATGCTGGGAAATGGGTTAGTAATACTTGCAAACATGACTGAAAACCGGCGAGTGCACGAAAGCGGCTCAAGAGTGGGGGTAGAGCAGCAGATTCATAACGGGCGCAGCGCGATTGTATCAATATACATACGCTTCCCCGCGTCTGCTGCTTTACCCTCACTACTCAGCCGCTTTTACCGTCTCGCCCATTTTCGGTGATGTTTGCAAGTATTTTACACCCATTTTGCAGCATTTCAACGCAAAATGAGAATGAACATTTTGTAGTACTATACTTCTACTCTCGAAATCTCTTAGGAAAATTGGAATCGGACCACCTATAACGCATCCAGGTCTGCTGCAATGAAGTGCATTAAATTATTCAGATTGCAATTATGCCAAAACTAATGATCCGAGTTTTTCACACATAAAGTACAGATTAATCACTACTATGTCTTGGAAAGTTTGCACTACAACTTAAAAAGTGGTAGAGTTATGATTTTTGACAAAAAACTGTTTTTCCCAGGTTTTTCCTGTTTTTCTCCGTTACTAATAATCTGATAGAGTTGTGCTGGAACCCATTTTCTTTGCATTTAGGTTCTCTACAATTCGTATCGAGATTGCTTCATCAATTTTCAAGTCCCAAGTCAAAAACAGGATATAACTACGGACGGTCTTCTGTATGATGGCAGAGTCGGTTTCCCGGTAGTATTTTTGTCACAGAATCAATAGAGCAGAAAAATTGTGGCCTAATTGACGATTGTAGGTTTTGATAAGAGAATTCAAAATCGTAAAACTTGTATTTGAAACAGGAAAAGAAGTGATTCTCAAAACGTAATCAAATGTATATCTTCATATTTTTCAGATATTATTTATTTTCTCAGAAAAAATAAATGCATTAATTTCAGCATTATGGAGCCCTACGCAATGAGTAATCTGATCTCGTACTTCAGACCTGGGCAAACGCAACTCGCCAAATACGACGCATATTATTATGGATCAGTTTTGATAATGGTACACCTTTCCTATCGATTTTTCATCCACAATTATATTCTTTGGATGAATCAGATAGGCATCGAGATAAAAACGTCATTTTCCTCGTTGATGTATAGAAAAGCTCTAAAGCTTACTCCAACGGCGATTTCGCAGATATCATTGGGAAATATCGTGACTTTGGTGACCAAAGATGTACAAACATTGAAGGATTCTGTGTGGATATTAAATGACGTTGGATATGGTGCTCTACAGGTGTGCATCATTTGCTACTTGATATATTCAAAAGTTGGACTGACTTCCTTTCTCGGAATTGGAATATTGTTTACAGCATTGCCCATCCAGGGTAAGTATCAATTAAACATAAATTTTGGTAACAATTATGTTTCTTTGAATGTGATGTTGAAAGTCATGTATAAATTGTCTTCCCCCATTAATAATCTGGGGAATTGAATGAAAAGCACCTTCAGAATACTCTTTATAGGACAATAATTGTATTGTATGGGAAACGTACAATGTGAAGAAGCTCCGTCTAGTTGGTACCAACAGTTTCGATATTTTTCGAGTGGCAGATTGTCGACAATGTTCTCTAAAATATTTTCTAAAATATTCATGTATCTTCTGGATGTTGATGACTCTCCGTATATCATGTACCTTACTTGGTTATCCATCAACATGCAGAAAATTTTAAATCTTCATTTTCCTTGAAATCCGGCTTCTTTCGTGACGTGATGATTTTCACTGCACCAAAAAATACGATTTTTTTGTTGAAAATCCCTTCCTTTGAAAATTTTGATTCGTTAGTTCAAATCATTTTATTAAGAAAAAATCTTCTTGGGTGCATACCAACATCGTTTCACAAAATTCAACTCTCCGTTGAGGGTCTTGAGGCTTCATTGCTTGAACTTTGGTGAATTTATATTCATGTTATGTCTTTGCACGATTCTTTGACTGAAGAATATTTCATACCTAAATCTTCTACGGCACTTCTTATCGATGAGTTGGAAAATGCGTGAAAAAGTGCCAAAACAACAATCTGGTTATCTTCGGACGTTACGGGTTAAGGCAAGTTTTTGGCACTTTTGAAGTTGATCCAAACGCATTGAAATTGTTCTGAATTCGTATAAATTTCCTAAGGTTTATTGGTGGTAGATACGTTCCGTTGAACTGTCTACATGTCCTGCTGATAATTCTATTACACTGTCGAAATAAAATAATCAAATTAATAAGAACTTCGTTTGAATACTTTTGTTCGATCGTTTCCGAAGGTATTTCCATCTTCTGAATGCTCGAAAATGTCGATATCATTACGATAATGGCACAACGTTAATATCAAATGGTAATCACGGCCTTCTTATCAAAAACCGAATGAAGATATAATTTTCAAGGGACACTTTCACAAATAAATGCTCATAAGTCAGAGACACGACCAGTTAGGTATGGGTACGATATCCATTCATGAATAGCAAATTTCAGCAGCTTCTCATATTAGTATAATATACAGGGTGTTCCATTTGGAATAATTCATTTTTAGTTAATTTTTCGAGCAAGCGAAATAACTATATATTTGAACCACCCTGTATCAAAGTAACTGGGATTCAGTTTGGGCGTGGGAAGCCCTCAAGAATCACCTTACTCTGAACCAAATTTCGGTATGATTGTATCACCGAGCTCGAAGGTATCAGCATATTCAGAGATCATGTTTTTCGACGAAAACAATTGAAATTGATTTTTATTTCGAAAACGGTTACAACTAGGTGTAGGGAAATATCAAAAGAAGGTGTCAAGAACTTGATGTAGATCCTAAAATTGATATATACAGGCTGTTCTCTTTGAAATATCAAAGATGCTAATACTTTCTGATAGAAGTGGCAGCACCGCATTGTCGAAAATATTTTTGTTCGGTAGATAATTTCCAAATATGCTCTGCGTCGAATTTTCCGAGAGATCTTTTGCCCGGTTTACCCGAAACATCTAATGTACCATCCACCGTGAATCAGCCTGTATCCATAAACTATCAAACTGATGGTATTTTGTAACCTGGGAACCCTGATTGGTGGAGATATACCATTTTTTCTAATCGCAATGGCTAGTATGGTTATGAAATCTATCTAAAAGTGAATCAATATTTTGAATAGGGAAGCGTCATCCTTCTCTGCTGATGATTGCACTCAACCCAGTAATATAAAAGCCATTTAAATTACTATTTGTTTCCAGTATTGCTTGGGAAGTGGATCAACAGGCTCAGGTTGGAAACAGGAGAGAAAACTGATGAGCGATTGCACGCAACACAAGAAACTTTATCGACTATCCGCACAATAAAAATGTACACCTGGGAAAAGTTTTTTGGAGACAGAATAACTACTGCTAGACGGTAAGGATTTGGTTAACAAATTTGAGCATCATTGGTTTGCATATAAAATCGAAAGCATCACTTGCTTATATAGCAATAAAGTTCATCGGGTTTATTATAACTAGTGCTATCATTATTATCGGTGATAGCGACCGATGATAATCATAGCGTTGAAAATGATGATGGTGCCATTTTCTCATGGTTCCAACGAGTGAGTGCTATCACTGACGAATACTCATTGCACGACTTATATTTGGTGGGAGAAGATAATGAACGTTATCAGATTAAATAAACGTATTTACGTCAAACTGACAGTATACAATCGGAGGGCGCCAGATACCCCAGAATTCGCATAATCGTAACCCACTAGTTATGCAGACTTCGGCTTATGCTGTTTCACCTTGTACCGGGTTATTAACTATAAATTACCCACCCGTGAACAGAAAGAAACATTGGACCTGAAATTAATGACCACTGATGATTGACTGCAAAATCATTGTCCCAGTGTATTTTTCCTTGAGGCAATGACAAAACATAATGAAAATCAGTCCATTTTTATGCTCATATAATCAACGAAATCATTACAAAGAGGTTATCATGTCCATTACGATAACGTTATTTCATGATTAATTTAATGTTGAAATCATTTCCACGATGAAAATTTGCCTTAAAACAAGGAAACAAATGCATTGCGCAAACGAACATGAGGTTATTAATACTATGTAACACTAATCATCACACTTCCTTGTAACAATACATCAGGGATGGAAACATTAGCCAATACATCCATTTATTGTTATTAGTACTCAATTCATCGATCAATTATTCCCAACATTACCCAATGTACTTGGTCTTGTTGTCAATGTTTGAGTGCCTTGTGTGAATGCTGAGATTCAACTCCACCACTCCACCTCTTCCATCCCAAACCACGCTTGAATCAATCAAGAATTTCAATCCAATTTAATATACATGTTCGGGATCCCAGTATGAACGGTTCTGGGAACTGTCCTAACTCTGACTCGACTCTGACTCGAAGTCGCGAGTACATCGATAATCATCGTTTCACGGGAATTCACATAGGTTATAGAAGTGGACGTTTTAAGTGTTGAGTGTCACATGTGTCTGCTGGTAAGATATAATTTTCATAGCTTCATTACCATATATTAAATCGGAATTTTTTAATAACCTAACCACGCCACAATGACAATGGTACAATTTCAACTTTCAAGTAGGTAAACGTACTAAATACTGAAAATGTATGGGTCGATCTGCCTCTTTCTCGTATTTCGTGAAAAAATTTCAATATTTTGATGTGGGGTTTCCAACATTTTTCCGATAAGTCTGTTAATAAATTAATCCCGAGGAATAATAAAGTGGCAGGTAATTGCAGCTATTCAGAACTTCATTTCAATTTCATCTCATCTACACCAGTAGCGTTCTATTTGTTCGTAAAATAAATCCAAGCATTTTTAAAGCTTTTATAGATACCGAGTTAACATGGTTGTTGAAACAAAGCTTGCTATCTAACAATATACCCAAATCCTTACACTCTGGTTTACATTCCAAAATCTCATTATTTAAAAAGTAATCAAAATTAACAGGTGAACGAGATCTACTAAATACCATTGAGTAGCATTTCTTCGTATTGAGGTGAAGGCAGTTTGCTTCACACCAATCGGAAATGCAATTTATATCACTCTGAAAAAGATTGGCATCATGAGCACTCTCTATGACCTTGAAAATTTTCAGATCGTCGGCAAATAGTAGGAATTTTTAATTATTAATATTTGAATTAATGTCATTTATAAAGAGGCAGAACAACAGAGGCCCGCAGTGGGATCCCTGTGGTACACCTGATTTCACCAAAAAAGGTACTGAAACTGTACTATTTACTCTAACTGATTGAGAACGACCAGTTAGATAACTGCTTATCCATTCTAGCATATTACCAGAGATACCAATGGCAAATAATTTTTTAATCAGTAAGTTATGATTGACCCTATCAAAAGCTTTTGAGAAGTCTGTGTAGATAGCATCTACCTGCACAGACCTCTTAAGTGCTTGAGTTATGTAGTGCTGATACTACAATAAGTTTGATACTGTGGATCGTCCAGATGTAAATCCGTGTTGCTCAGGTATTATCAGAGGTCTACAAACATTCGTTAATATTTTTGCAACAAGGCAATCTAAGACTTTGAATAAAATGAATAAAAAATGAATAAAATGTCATACAACAAACTTCACACAGAATATATCAATGTATATGGACTTTTTACAACTACAAATTGCAGAACAGGTGAATAAATGAAGAGAAACCCCAAAAAAGCTCGGTGAGAGCTTGTCTATGGGTAATTCTTTATTTTTGAAGTTGAAGTTGCAAGCCTGCTTTGAAGGTTCGTACTGCAAATCTATACAAACATAAGATATTTACTATAACTATCGATACAAATTAATAAATATGGATAAATGGCAAGCGATTCAACAAGATATAATATTGAAATGAAAAATTCACTAGATTAATAATGAATACCTATACGTTTTAACTAATTTATTTCATATGTGTGTAAATGAAGGAATAATTCAAATGATTTCGATTGAGCTTTCTCAATCATCGATCAACTATATAGAGTGGTTTGATTGTTGCAATCTTGAGATGGAAGGGTACTTTTCCTTATTGCAAAATAATGTTGATTATAAAGCACAAGGGTTGCACAATATACTTGTAACTGACCTTTAATGTTTCATTTGTGATAGAATCTGGACCTGGTGCTTTTCCATTTTTTAGTTCATTGATCATATTTTCAATTTCTGATGTTTCAGTATTCTCAAGATACATTGATTTTGTCAGAGTACGTTCCTGGACGTTATAATTATCATTATTTGTCAAGCTAGCAGATAACGTGTTAGTAACATCCGTGAAATAATCAACATAATTATCATAATATCCAGGGGATCATTTATTTCAACGTTATTTTCGTTTTGATCTTAGTTACTTATTACTCGATGCTCTGTGATTTCGTTCACTACTTTCCATAAATATTTTGATGATTCGATATTATTATCTATTAGGAATTCATAATAATCGTTTTTGGCATTCCTAGTGAATTTATTCAATTTGTTTCTGAGATTGATATATTCTATTTTGAATATCGAGTTGTCAGTATCATTGATATATTTTTGGGAATGTTTATGACGTGTCCTAATTGATATTATAAGACCATTCGTTATCCATGGTTCTTTTTTCATTTTGTACGTGAATTTGATCTCCCTGGTTGCCGCATTTATATGTGACAAGTATGTTTTATAGATGCATTTTCTGAATCTTCACATTCAAATACATTCAACCAAGTTTCATTTTTGAGATAACCTACTAATTTTGTTGAGACTTGCTTTATTATCTTAGTATTTGTGTTACTTATTGATACATCTAAATTGGCTAAAGGTGTGAACATCAAGGTAGCATAGTGATCCAAAATATGAAATTTCAAAATTACTGGGGTGACATGTTCATATTTTTTTTTATTCCATATGAAAATGTGATCAATGCAAGGGGAGGTCTCAGATTTAACCCTTGTTTTTCATTTATGGTTGATATGAACCCTTTTTCTGAGAGAATATTCAAATAATCTTCTACATAATCAACATCTTTAGAATTTATATTCATGTTTATATCACCTATTAAAATGAAGTTTTCGTATTTTCCTAGTTCCAAAAATAGTTGTTTGAATGGATATTGAAATCATGCGCATCTGTTGAGGGTGATCTATAAATGGCAATGATTCCAATTTTGCCATTTTGAATTTGAAAATCCATGTAAATACAATTTGACGCCCCTATTTTCATTCTCACTGAATGATAGTCAATTTCAGTTCCCACATAAATCAGGATACCATCATTTTTATTATTTCTGTCATTGTTATTATGTAAAATATTATAATCATCTAGTTTAAAAAAAACATCGTCCCTTATTTCCCAGGTTTCCGTGAGAATTATACAAGAAAAAGGAAATTGAAACTGGGAAATATTGGCCTGAAGTTCAAAATGGCAATGTACACTACTTCTATTATTGTGAAAAATTTAGAACATGTTTTTGTATTCCATTTCAGAGTATAAATTGTTCACTTTTTGAGTAGTGCTTAGTTCAAAGGCATCGATAGTAGGTATCTACTTTTCATTCCCTGATATATTGATCCATAATTTATTGACAAAATTAATCCACTGAGAAACATGGAACTAAACGATACAATGCTTTTTTATTCACCGAAAATGCTTTTTTACATCAACGAAGATTGAAAATTAATCGCTGGTTTTTTGGTTCCTTAGAATTCTTGAAGTAGCACGTGAGCCGAACTCTATTTCTTTCTCAGATCATCTATGTCTCAAGTGCAGATGACACTTCAATTTAGTAATATAACTATGCTCACTGATTATTTCGACTATACTTGAAGTAATGATTGGGTGTATAATTTAACTCACTGTGGTTGGATTTTCGCTTCAACTTCTCAGATTTCCTCCTGTGGATCTACTCTAAAGCGACTGTTGATTTTTCACACTTTTGAATAGACTTTTTCGACTACTTCCAGCCGTTTATTCAAGAGCACCTTCAGAACATGTATTGATGTTATCTATGCAATGATAACTGATTACTTCAAGATTTCCATTACCAATTATCTTCGTGGTGTATTTTGAAGTTTGAGAAAAGCAGTTTCCTTGAAAGTACTTGATGAATTATCGCAGTGAGATATAAATAATAAAAGTTAGTTCAACGGAATTTTGAATTGATGGTAGTTTTGGAGCTATCTTGCCCCAGTGTGCGTCGGATGCTCAATATACTTCCGACAGCAACTAGGCAAGGATTGGAAATTATATTACCAAGCATCTGATCTTCCATCGTATTAGACCAAAATATTCCAGAGTTCTCTATAAAATCATTGAAAGTATACAGTGAGAGCTGAGGAAAGCTTAAATGATCCTTTCTGGTGCATTGTGAATGAGATTATGTTTTTTATCATTACATTCATTACGAACATGCATGCTATTTGTTCAAGCTCAGTGTTGGAGGTTGAATTTTCTCTTCATAATTTGATTTGGATCCATCCTGAATATGTTTTTTTTAGGGGAGAGATCAATAAAATGCTGCGAGGATTTTACCTGAGAACAGTATTGGTCTTAGTTGGGATGCTAGCAACAAATGTTGGTTTCTACGTACTGATGTTAGCCTTATCCTGGAGAATGGACTCAACAACTGATACAACTATAGTTTTCTATTTATTGTCCAATTTCCAAGGACTCAGAACGACACTCGGTAAAGGAATTCCCTTCAATATAGGAAAGATGGCAGAACTGATGTCCGCATTAACTAGAGTGAACAGATTGATCAAAGCCGAAGAATTAACTCCCACGAATCATGACAGTGACCATACCCCAATAGTTGAACTTGAAGAAGCAACAGTTCATATTGGGAGTAAAGAAATCCTGAGCGACATTACTTTGCAAATTAGTATAGGCTTGACTATAGTGACAGGTTCTGTTGGTTCTGGAAAGAGTTCGCTTCTCAAAGCTATTTTGCAGGACTACCCGTTGAAAAGTGGAAGACTTATTTCACATGGTAGTATTTCGTACGCCTCCCAAGATCCTTGGTTGTTTCCATCTACGATAAAGCAGAACATTCTGTTTGGTGAAAAATTCGAGGAGAAACGGTGAGTTATTTCTTATGTGAAAAATATTGATTTCTATGAGCTTTTCTGCAGAAAAAAAATCTTAGAGTTCCGTTCCATTGATTCTTTTTGTCTATTCATTCCACTCTGAGTAATATGTATTACTACTACCATTTCCATACTGTCACATCAATTTCAAAATTTGGTTCAACAACTCATGCCAAAATCTGGATCAGAGAAAAAATTTTAATATGGAATTTTAAATAATACTAACCTCAAACTCAAAATTATCTATTTTGAATTGACTTTAATACTTTACTCTTCACAATGGAGTTCGTTGAAATGAAATGTTAGAGATTTCGTTGAGTTTAAGGGTAACGTGATTTTTTTACACTCTATAAAACAAAATTCATAGACTGATTGCAAAACCACCATTAATACAAAAATAATTTCACGAACTATATATTCCATCAGAAAATAGTTGATCTTGTCTCCTTCGAGCTCATGAGCTGAGAGACACCCCTCTTCAATGAAGGATCGAAATATAACACATCTGACAATATAAAAAAATACTTGGAACTCTTTGCTGTAGGTTGTGAAAGAAATCACAAACGAAATCCAAATGAGATCCTGAATATCATCACAATTAAATGACCTTTCTATTTAAAATACTCACCTGCCAAAACAAAATCGGAAGATTTTCTATCCTCAGAGGATTTCCATATTATCAACAACAACCCAACACCAAATTTCAGAATGAACTGAAGAACGAGTTAAAAATCACAAAACCCACTTCAGACAATTCAGCATCGGGTTCCAAATTACATGAACTCTCTGGCCCCTCTAATTCATGGACTCCTTAAGTTCCATAAAATCAACAAACCAATAAGACCGGTCGTTTTCACCTGCTTCAAATCTGGCCAAATGGCTCAGTGAAACTCCCCCTATACTAACAGACTTCCATTACCCTGGATGTTTGGGAAACTCATGATTTGTGTCAGAAATTTAAAAAACAACTTATACCTGAAAATTCTTTTTTGATATCTTTTGATGTTGAAAACTAGTTCCCAAGTATCTCACCAGAAGTCGTTACTACGTACACGAAGAATTTGCTTTTTGAAAGTGGATTATCCACTTCTGGAGTTCTAGTAGATGTAGTTCTGAAACAAATATTTTTCCAGTTCAATTCTAAGTTTTGAGAACAACGATCGAAATGAGCAATCGTCTCCAAAATCTTTCTGTTCAACCTTAAAGAAATTATTTTCAAATACCTAGACTTCTAAAAACAGTATCGTTATCTGCATTTCAAGGCTCAGAAACAAAACTATCAAAACAAATATCGTATTCTGGTATGTGTACGACTGCATTATCCTATCCCAAGGCTCAGACACTAAACCAAATGAATTTTCTGTTTTTCATTTGTTCACATAGTTTCATAGTGTTCATTTATAATCGATTGCCCTTTCTTCTACTAACCAAAATCAAACACCATATTGAATTCAGTACATACAGAAAACCTACATCTACTGACACAATTATACCAGAGACATTCAACTATCCACACTGCCAAAAACAAGTCTGCTTCCAGGACCTTTTCCACAGACCATTCACCATCTCCCTATCTGAAGAATTTTTCCAAGAAGAACTCAACATAATCAAGCAAATCGCTCATAATGTCGTTCAAAAAATTCACAACAAATGTAACACCAAATATCTTGATGAACAATTGTTGACTTAATCCGAACCTACAAGACCAATGTGCCACAGAGTCTGATTTTGAGTTTTCAATTGAGTATAGATCTATAACTGTAGATGAGTTTAAGGTTACAATAGTCTGTTTGTTTGTTTGTTTGTTTATTGTGTTACTACATTTCTTCAAATATTTACACTTGTCAAAAATCTAAAAATAAAGATAAAGCTATGTACATAATATGAATAAATATATATATATATATATATATATATATATATATATATATATATATATATATATATATATATATATATATAAGGTAGAAGATCACAGATGAAGATAAAAATATGTAAATACCCATGAAATAAATTGAATTGTATACTGCGGACAGAAAACGTATACATACATAAATACACATACACATACAATTTTGGAATTTGGAAACTACAAATCAATTGTCGCAGTATTTATAAACTCTTGAATGGAGTAGAAACATTTTTTGATTAAATATTGTTTTAATTTGCTCTTGAATATTTTTATATTCAATATTTTCATATCATCAGGTAGTTTGTTGAAGAAATTTGGGCCATAATAGTTAACACCTTGTTGTGATTTTTGGAGTCGGATTGCAGGAATAACAATACTACCTCTATTTCTTGTATTATAGTCATGAGACTCACTGTTTTGTTTATAGGTATCTACGTGTTCTTTTACATAGACCAAACATTGATATATATATATACATGCTAGGTAGGGTAAGAAGATTATATTGAATAAATAATTCCCTACAGTGTGTCCTTGGACCAACACCGGATATAATTCGAATTGCTCGTTTTTGTAGCGTGAAAAGGTTTTTTATGTTGGTACTGTGACCCCAGATCAAAATTCCATATTGTAGGTGACTATTCATAAAAGCAAAATACGCCATTTTCATCATATTATGGGACACAGACATTCTCAATCTTCGTAGCAGAAACAGACTTGTCTTGAGGAAAGTTTTTTTGATAAATTTTCAATATGCGAATTCCAAGTGGATTTGCTGTCAATATGAAATCCCAATAGTTTAACCGGATCTGTATTTGTGCTGTTCTGTCTAGTTGAAATAGTTATTTTTTGAGTTTTTTCCGCATTCATTTCTACAGCATTAGAAAGTCCATGAACAGTATTGATTTCCTTATCACAGCTCATGAAAGTAGCGTCATCGGCATAAAGAATTATATTACTATTATGTAACTGGCTGTTGATATCATTAATATATATTATAAAGAGTATTGGGCCCAGTATAGATCCTTGAGGGACACCATAATTAGTATTTTTCTGTTTGGACTTTTGTCCATTTATATCAACAAATTGTCCCCTATTACATAAGTATGAATCAATAAATTCTAAAGCTTTACCACCAATTTTATAATATTTCAATTTCAAATTCATTAAATGATGGTCTACACAATCGAATGCTTTACTCAAGTTGCATAGGCTCACATCAGCATAATTTCCTTCTTCAATTGCCGCAGTTACTATTTCTACAAATTTAACCAGTGCAAGAGTTGTTGATTTTCCTTGCCTAAAACCGAATTGTTCGGGGGATAGTAGATTGTTTGTCTCGAAGTAATAAATTAACCGATTTTTTATTAGAGCTTCTATTATTTTTGATATAATTGAAACAAGTGATATTGACCGGTAGTTAGATGTGTCTGTAATTTTTCCTTTCTTATATAAAGGTATAACTTTAGAACATTTGAGAATGTTAGGGAATACGCCCTGTCTGGAACATTCATTTATAAGATGAACTAATGGATTTACGATACTCTCTATTATGACCTTTAACAGACTGTTGCTCATACCAAACATATCCTGTGCATGTGATAGTTTTAAATTATTCACCACGTCTATTACTTCTTCTGCTGTGACAGGTTCAAAAATATTCAGATGGACCTCGTTTACCATGTTTAAGGGTTCAAGCAGATGATTTGGTGTATTTGAATATGGAATGGTGTTGATAATACTTCCTGCAATATTAGCAAAGTACTCATTGAAGTCTTCTGCTGGGGGACATTCTGAAACTCTAGTTGATTGCTTGTTTACTGTTTTATTCTGATTTATAATCTGCCATGCTGCCTTTACTTTATTACTTGAATTCTCAATAAACTGTGTGTTTGCTGAAATTTTCGCTTTCTTGATATCTATTTTATAGTTTTTTCTAGTACTTTTAACCTGGTCCTTTAGTTCCTGACAGTTTGTCGATTTAGCAAGAACTTTCAGAGAATGAAGTTGTTCTCTCATATTGCGCAGATCATCATTGAACCATTTTATTTTGCTGCTTCCATTTCTGTTTATTGGAACTTTTTTTATTGGAAAAGATGCCTCATAATACTGATTTATTCTCTACGTAATCTTACAGATATATGTGATGAATATCTCAGATCACTATCCAAGTGAACTCCAAGATTCTTAGATCTTTCAGTAAAAGCGATAATATCTTGGTTCGCTGCAATACGAACCATATTTTTGCATCTTCTTTTGACTGCCGGTCTGCCAATCAGAAGAACATTGGATTTGGTGGCATATATAGACAGATTTGGATATAGATAGCAGATAGTTGAGGTCGTCGTTGATGAGTGAGCAGACATACTCAATATCTTTTTCTTCGAAACTAAAGAACACCTGAGTCATCAGTATCAAAATGTGAGGAGCAGTGAGTAGGTTTTCAGGAAATTCATGCGTTTAGAGGATTAATAATAGTGTAACGTAAATAAACTTAACTTGGTTTATACTAATTTATTTCACACTTAAAATCTACAACTTAATTTATATTATGCCACTGTATAGCTCGATCGTTTGGGCTCGTTCAGACTGTGTACTCCCTCTTGAGGGCTGTCTATTTATCTCCGATACAGCATTCTCGATGTTTCGAATTCGGACGGTTGGCGCCTAGCATGTTCCAATTGCTTCCAATATTGACCATTGTTTTTCGCGGCAGAGCGACTGGATGGTTCTCGAATATCTCCGGGGATGATCTCATCGTTGTCGACGGCAACGTGTGAGGCGACAGGTCCGGCCTAGGTTCGTTCATTGCCCCCTTCTTAAAGACATTTCGTCCCGAAATTTCATCCTTGGAGTGTGACGATATCTGCATGACTCCCCATATCTGCACCGTGAAGTTCGATGGAAGTAACACTCCACGGTCTTCATGATCGGTCGTGGAAGAGGGTTACAGCAAACCAAAATCTTGACGCCGCTGGATCTGAATATCGCCTCCAGCATACTTCTTATGACTCTCCAGTCCAACCCATCAATACCACAGGATAATTTTGGAATTGCTAGATCCACCAGATTCTGGTCCACCATAGTATCTCTTAGTTTGGTGAGACTCTTCCAGACATCTTCATAGGACGGTTTATCTTGGGAATGCCTCTTGGTGACTAGGTAGTAGATGTTTCTCTGGCCTTTCTTCAACTGTAGCACCCCACCAACTTCTGGATTCTGCTCCCGCAGTGTTTGGAGTTGACCAAATTTCTTGGAGAACACTACGGCGATGCCCCTGGACATTCGAAGATCTTCTGCCACACAGTGCGCTAGTGCGTAGTCAGCAGGCACCTCGAAAAGGTCTCGTGACTCCTCTCTAGTAACCCCATGTAGAACTTTCTGCCCGTTTGAATACAAGGACATAAACTTCGAACGTCATATCATCCTCCGGTGGCTTGAGGGTGCGAACTTGGTCATGGTTTCCAGCGTAAGGCCAACCTGTTGAAATGGACGACCCTTGGTTTCCCTCGGGTGGCTTATGGATTCGGTACACAAGGTCGTTTATCCTTTTCACGATTTTATACGGGCCTTCCACAGAGTTCCGCAACTTTGGTGATAGTCCACGACGACGTTTGGGGTTGTACAGCCAAACCAGGTCATCAACCTTAAATCCTCCAGCGTCGGCCTTGATGTCATAGGTCTTCTTCATTTTATCGCTGGCACTCTGGATGTTCAACCGGACTCGTTCTTGGATGTCGTCCATTCTCTGCCGAAGTTTGCTGACGTAGTCCTCTCCCGCAGTGTCTTGTCCTGGCGGTATCCCAAACTTCAAGTCACAAGGCAGTCGCAGTTCTCGGCCCATTATAATACTGGCAGGAGTTTGACCGGTTGACCCGTGTACTGCGGATCGATAGGCCATCAGGAACAAATGAAGATACTGGTCCCAGTCTCTTTGATGGTCAGAGACAACCTTGGACAAGTGGCGGTTGATCGTCCTGTTCATCCGTTCCACCATTCCATCAGACTGCGGATGTAGAGCCGTGGTTCTTGTCTTGCGGATGTTCAGCAGTAGACATATTTCTTGGAAAAGGTTGGATTCGAAATTTCTGCCTTGATCCGAGTGCAGCTCCATTGGAATACCGAATCGACATATCCATTCTTTCACCAAGACGTCGGCGACGGTGATGGCTTCCTGGTTGGGCAGGGCATAGGCTTCCGCCCACTTACTGAAGTAGTCCATTGCCACAAGGATGTATTTATTCCCGTGGTCGGATACGGGAAACGGGCCGGCGATGTCAATGGCGATTCTCTCGAACGGGCTGCCTACGTTGTACTGACGCATCGGGGCCTTGGGTCGTATTCGAGGTCCATTGCTAGCAGCGCATACAGCGCACTTTCTGCACCAGTCCTGACGTCAGCTTGACAATTGGCCCAGTAAAACCTTGCCTCACTTTCTGCAGGGTCTTCGTCACTCCCAGATGCCCTCCGGCGACTCCATCATGGATTTCCCGCAGCACTTCCTCTCTTCTGTTCCTGGGAACAATTATTTGGCGTCTGTCTTCCCCACCAATATCGGCCTCCAACACACGTTTCAGGATTCCATTGTCCAGAATAAGAGAGTTCCATTGTGCCCAATAGGACTTAACAGCCGGCGAGTAACCTGCGACTTCCTGCCATGATGGTCTTCGATTGCCCTTCTTCCAGCTGACGACTAAGCCAAGGTCGGGGTCTTTCTCTTGGTCTTTCTGGATCTTGCTGTCGTTCCAGTTGTCATCCATTGCCGCGGTTCTACAAAGTGTTGCTTCTCTTTCTGCTCGTCGGCAATGTGAGCAATCATCTGGACATGGTCTTCGCGACAAGGCATCTGCATTCTTATGGCTAGTTCCGGCTCGATGTTCGATCTCGAAATCGAATTCTTGGAGTCTCTCGATCCAACGTGCTACTTGACCCTCAGGATTTTTGAACTGTAGGAGCCATTTGAGAGCTGCATGGTCAGTTCTCAACAGGAATCTTCTTCCATACACGTACTTGTAGAAGTGCTCCACTCCCTTTACAACAGCTAACAGCTCTCGCCTGGTGACACAGTAATTGCGCTCTGGTTTGCTAAGCGTCTTGCTGAAATAACCAATGACCTTCTCCTGTCCCTCCTGGATCTGAGATAGGACAGCTCCAAGTCCCACGTTGCTGGCGTCCGTATCCAAAATGAATTTTCCCTTTGGGTAGGGGATGGCTCAGTACAGGTGGGTTGATCAAAGCTTCTTTCAGCTTCCTGGGTGAGTCTTGTCATTCTTCCGACCACTGGAACTTTGTTTGGCCCTCCGTGAGCCTGGTCAGTGGTTTGGCGATGTTGGCGAATCCCAGCACATATCGGCGATAGTATGTGCATAAACCAAGGAAACTTCGAAGTTGGTGAATGTCTTTTGGGATGGGCCAATCCTTAACAGCTTTGATCTTCTGGTCATCCACTGCTACTCCTTCCCCAGAGACAACGTGTCCGAGGTATCGTACTTCTTTTTGGAACAGATGGCATTTCTTAGGGCTCAGCTTCAATCCGGAGTTCCTCAGTCGCAGGAATACTTCCTCCAAGTTTTTCACGTGGTCCTCGAACGATCTGCCGACCACAATTATGTCGTCGAGATACACTAGACACGTGTTCCATGAGAGTCCCTTCAGCACTGTCTCCATCAATCTTTCGAATGTGGCGGGAGCATTACAGAGCCCGAATGGCATAACGGTGAACTGCCACAATCCTGAGCCGATGGTAAAAGCAGTCTTTTCTCGATCTTCCTGAGCAAGTTCTACTTGCCAGTATCCACTCTTCAGATCAAGGGTCGAGAAAATCGTGGAACCAGCCAACGTGTCTAGGGTGTCATCTATTCTCGGGAGAGGGTAACTGTCCTTCTTCGTGACATTATTAAGTTGGCGATAGTCTACACAAAAGCGTGTCGATCCATCCTTTTCTTCACCAGTACGACTGGAGGACCAGGGACTGTCAGATGGTTCGATAACTCCTTCTTTTCGCATATCGCTGACTATTTTTTCAGCCTCTTCCTTCTTGGCAAGACGGAGTCTTCTTGCTGATTGCCGGATCGGTCGGCACCCCAGTAATCCCAATCTTGTGCTGGACCACATTAGTTCGACCCCCTTTTCCCTTGTCCGGTATCGAAGATGTCTTGGTACTTTTTGACTAAATCTCTTAGTTTGGGCTGTTGAGCTGGTTTTATGTCTTTGGAAGAGATGGCAACTAGTTTTTCTAGTTCTGTGGGCAAGTTGTTGGGTTGGCTAATCGTACCTCGTACGCCCCGGATCACAGATGAAACTGACGAGCAGTGCCCTAAAATTGTTCCTTTCTTTAAGGTCACTGGAAAGTAATTGACATTCATGAGCCTTACCAGCACAAATTTTTCAGCACGTAACAGGGTTTTCCCTAGGGCAATCCCTCGTCCAATTTTCTCATCATGAAGTTTGGGCTCGAACATCACCACGTCTCCACTACTCGCACTCCCGTCCAGGCGAGCCTCCAGAATGGTTTCAGCCCTCTCAGGTACGCTTACATCTTCAGCCAACAGCACACGGATCAACTCTTCACTTCTCCCATGAAGTACCAGCTCTTCTCCGTTGACACGTAGGACGCCGTCTTTGAAATCCAATTCAAACCCTCTGGAATTCATGATGTCCATTCCGATGATTGCATCGTCTTCGATGTCCGCTACAAGTGCCTGATGTTTCACTTTAGTGTTGCCCAAAATTATTTCAATCGGTAGCTCGCCATATACAGTAGCTGGCTCCCCTGTTGCTGTGCGTAGCTTCCAAGTTGTCGGTTCAATTCGTTCCGGTGTTCTGGCAAAGGAAGGTCCGAGAATTGTCCTAGTCGCACCTGTATCTAGCAGCATGGTGCAAGGCTCGTTATTGATGAGACCGTCTACGAAAACACCTCTGTTCTGTCGTTGCAGGATAGCGACATATGCGTTGTTAACCGGGGCTTGCTGGACACAGGCCGACGATTGCCCCTTCTCGTCGACCTTCTTTAGTTTTCCTGCATCGGAGTCGTGTTTTCGAATGTTGAACATTTGCTACGCACATGTCCAATTTTGCCACAATTCCAGCATCTTATCTGTCTTTTCTCAGGGATCACTTCCTTAATCACTTTCCTTATGGCAGCTTCCAAATTAGCAGGCTCCTGTGAGTCTTCCTCAATCATTCGGACTTTACTCTGGCTTTTGCAAGATTGTTTCGCTGCCTCGAATTCCAAAGCGCGTGCCAGTGCGTCTACGAGATGTGTTGGACGGGCTAGTGTCAACGCTTGTCTGGTTTCTTGGTCACGGAGTCCATCCAGGAATGCTTGAACCGCTAGTCGCTCCATTACATTTTCTGGTGTGGCTGGATATGCGAGACGAACCAAGCGTGCAATGTCAGTTTCGAATTCTTGTAAGGATTCGCCCGATTTTTGGCAGCGATTTTTCAGTTGGGAGTGGTATACGTGTTCCAAATGGGCCTGGCCATATCGTAATTCTAGATGTTTAATCAGCTGATCATAGTCCTCCTGTTCTTGGGCGGTAAGAGTTTGTAGAATATTCGTCGCTTCTCCACGTAATGCAAGTGTTAGTGCTACAGCTCTTTCCCCTGCATTCCATCCATTTGCTTTGGCCGCTGCTTCAAACTGTCGGCGGTAATTTTCCCATGGAGTTTTTCCGTCGAATTGAGGCGGCTTCATGGAAAGCTTCCCTATTTCAGAAATGACCTTGACATCTTTTATACCCTCTTGAACTTTATCCAAGTTCAAACTCAAGTCCAGCATTGCGTTTTCGTTAACCATCTCTGTGGAGGGTGCACTATTAATTCATTTTTCCAGCTTACTGATCGTTTCCTTTATTTTATCTACCTCCGTCTCAACGGTTCCCATTCTTTCTTCTGAAATTTAGCCACACCACACAATTCTTTTTTTAGACCTTCTGTGTTTTCCAGGAACTTCTCTTCCAGGCTTCTTGAATTTTCTAGAAGCTTCTCTTCCAGATTTCTAGAATTTTCTTGAAGCTTCTCTTCCAGATTTCTAGAATTTTCTTCAAGCTTTTCTTCCAGATTTCTAGCATTTTCTTCCAGGCTTCTTGAATTTTCTTCGAGTTTATTCATTACCAAACTTAAATCACCTCCGGGAACTTCGAATAAAAATGTTTCGGGGTCCTCACCTTCTTGTATAAGTCCTTCTGCAAGTCTTTCCTGGAGTACTTGCTTTTTACCTGTTGTTTCCAGTTCCCTTTCCTCCAATTCCTGTTTCAATTCCGCTACCTTCAAATCCGTAAGGCGCACTTTTCTTGAACACATTTTGTCTTTGACGAGGTATCAGTCTGTTTTACACGAAAAGTTTATCAGTTCGTTAAAAATTCACTTCGCGAATTCTTTTCCACGGGCCACCAGTCTATTGTCTGTTTCACGCGAACAGTGTATCAGTTTATATTCCCACGCACAATTGTCCACTTCGCGAAAACCGGGCCACTGTCTATTTTTGGCGTACAAAAAGGTCTATCAATTTATTTTTCTGACTATCCACTCCACGATCACTTGTTTATTTTCAAAATCTCGCTTCCGACACCAATTGTAACGTAAATAAACTTAACTTGGTTTATACTAGGTTGGCGCCTAGCATGTTCCAATTGCTTCCAATATTGACCGTTGTTTTTCGCGGCAGAGCGACTGGATGGTTCTCGAATATCTCCGGGGATGATCTCATCGTTGTCGACGGCAACGTGTGAGGCGACAGGTCCGGCCTAGGTTCGTTACAATAGTGGTCCGAAGATGGACCCTTGTGCTACTCCACTCTCGACTTGAGTGTATTGAGAAAGTTTTCCCTCGTACAAGACTGTCTGTGCAAGTAGTTTCTCATAAAGTTGATAGAGTTTTCGCTGAAACCGATATAATGCAAGATAGAGCAAAGAAGCCGATGATTGATTCGATCAAAGGCTTTGCTGTGATCTAATAGTACCAAGATACAAAGTTTGTTCGCATCGAGAGCTGTATGTATGTCGTCCATCACCTCCAACAATGCTGTGGTGCAGCTGTGTAAAGGCCTGTATCCTGACTGGCACATCGGTAATATATTAAAATTATTTAAATGATTTTCCATTTGACTAGCTAGGATTTTTTTATATGCTTTCGATATAGCACACTGATAGGCGATGATAGGCCGCAGTTCTTTATATTCTTCGGGGGCATTGATTTTGTGCACGTTGCCACAAGGAGGGATATTTGTTAGATTTCATGCATTAGTTGAAAATATACGTGATGAATTGCAAGATGGATGGACAACTATGTAACAGTATATCAATTCGACACCCACTACCCTTGATTTATTAGATAGCAGACCAGAAAAAACTTCTTCATCTGTGGTGAGCGAGAAATTGAAGTTATCTTTTCCATGTATGTGGTTTTGGCCATAATGAAAAAGGTTGTCAGTATCAGTTTCAGACTCGCTTTTTTGTCAATGAAATAACGATCAATCTTATTGACGTCATTCAGATTATCAGGAATTTTCGTATTTTTATATATATATATATATATATATATATATATATATATATATCAAGATCTTCCAGATCTTTCCACACGGTTTAACTATTTTGATTTTTTATTCTATATTCGAAATATGCTTTCCTTTCTCGCTTGATTGCTGAATTTGTGTAATTACGCAATTCTTTATAGTAATTCCAGTGGCCAGCATGCTTAGTTTTTTTAAATTTGGTCGAAGTTTTATTTCGGATATTAATCAACAAGCGAATGTTATCGGTCAATCATGGAGCCTTTTTATTGCGAATTTTCAAGGTTCTCATCGGCGCATCTGAATTGAAAGTTATCAGAATAGTGTGACTGAATATTATAACCTTTTCATTTATATTAGTAGCCAAATAGGCTCGTCCTAGATTACTGTTACCTAGATCAGTTAGAAAGGCATCCAAATTGAAACACCTGAAATCCCTGGATGTGTACGACAGATGTTCACAAGACAATATGAGGTCTAGCAGGTTGGCGGAAGTCGGAATATATCTGGTTGGCTTGTCAATAATTTGTTTCAGACAGAAAGTATTCAATATATTATGTAGCATGGCGCATCCCCTGATGTCAGGCACGAGCTCATCTATATTCAGATCTATGGCACACAATACATACTCATACTTGTGAGATATTGAAGGAAGTACATTCTCGAATTCATCCAGAAATGTCTCATAGAGAGAGGTATGTGGAGAATAGAGAGTACCGAGTGCCAATTTTTCTTTGTTGAAGGTGATGGAAAGCCATTTCTGTTCGGTTTCGCATTCAATGTGAGGTATTATTTTGGCGTTCATTGAATTTCGAATATGAGAAGCAACTCCTTTCCCCCTGCCTACTCTATCGCGTCTTGAGAGCTAGTAACCCGGTAAGTTGATTGTGTCATCAGGTGTTTGTGGGTTGAGCCAAGTCTCCGATACGGTAATAATGCCATATTTCCTATATACAGCCTCCTTGAATTTTGAAAAAATTTTGATCAAGGACCTGGTATTTTTCCTTGAAGATCTTTCAAGAGATGTCAGCTAGTTTTGCATGCACATAACTTTTCCCCAATATCTTTGAATTTATGGGAGAATGTATCAATTCTATAAGTGATTTGTTGCTTAACGGCGTTAATTAATCGTTTTATTTCATCCTTGGAAGAACTCAGTGCAAGCATAAGTTTATTCAGTTGTTCTTCATTAACTCATCTTTCATTATTTCTGATGAGTTGATTTCACTGAGTTCCTGATAGAACTTGAAAGAAAGAAGATATATATTCTGTAACCACTTTTTGTTATTTATCTCAATTATCAGCCAATATACGATATAAATATCAATCGACAGAGGATAAATATGAACAATATCGACCTTCTTCGATTTTGGTTGATTTCAAATCTATTGAATCACACTGATTGATCACACACTCTTGACGTAGATAAGGAATTTCAAAGACACTTATTCTTTCATGAATATAGGAGGAAAACATATCTCTTCATTCAACGTCTTGTCGGCTACATGTCAACTGAACTATATAGATATTATTTTCGTGGAGATTGGCTTGGAGTTCCCTTCCATCGATTCTATTTGTCTAACCACTCCACTTGAAGTAAAACAAAAATAAAGTTGAAATTCAGTTATAAAGTTTCAGAATTTATTATAGAAATCCATTATGTGTATTTTTGCGGGTTTGATTTTTGCACCTTTATCTCCCGGATAATGGGATGGAGAAGCTAGCTTGCCGATATGGAAAAATTATTCATTCATTGTGAAATATCTAACAAAATATTATGAATAGGTTGACTCATATATGGGGGCCACTTTTTGAATTGGATCTCAATGATATATCAACAATTATGAGGGATATAAATAGGATCTATGAGGTAAGGCCAGGCTCACTCTCTTGATAGGAGGAGAAAGGAAGGAACCAAAAGCGCACATGGCTAGGATTGCTATGTGCCTGAAGAAGATGTTTTCTCTTCCGAAATCTTGGTATTTTCCTATCGATATCATTTCATTTGAACTCTACCAAGTCTATTTGATCGTCCGAATGTCAGCAAGTATTTCATTGCACACTCCTGATATTCATTAATAACCATGTAGGTCACCCCTGTGTGGCTCGCTACGCCAGTTTTATTACAATAAAAATAACTAACCTGCTGCTTCCCTCCATATATCTACCCATGTCACGCTGCGCAACTCATTCGGTTTTGTGCATATGCCGCGTACAGGAGATGATGTAACTTAACTGCAATGAGTATGAATCCAATAAATGTTTCTATGCCAGCATTTCCAGCTCATTCAAGAATTATTGAAAAGACTTGAGAGAGTGCAAAGCAACATCTGATGGAATACAATGTTATGAAAGTTTCCTCTTTCTCGCTCTCCTGTAGGAAGAAGAATGGCCATTGTACAGCGCGACGTCCACACATCATTTCACTTGATCAGTAGTAATGGTGACAATGCATTATATAGCAACACAAAATATTATTGTGGTTATCTGAACGTACCGAATCACCACTAATTATTCAACACAGCCCTTGTCGTTCTCTACCCGAGACGAAGGCGAATACAGTACGTGAAACTTGGTTACTAACGATTTTTTTCCGAGAATGCAGATGACTTGATCGGTACGACTCGGATATTGGATGAAACTAGTCCATATATTGAATTCCTTTGAAAAAACCGGTGGTATATCATATTTACGTATTTTATTCGTAAAGTGGACAACATAGTTTGAATTCAGTGGGAAATATGCCAGATGTTTTCAGTTTGAACAAAAAATAGGTATTCCAGTATGAGAAGCTTTCAAATCTTCCATATATAGTCTGGTTCACAAGGACCATTCCGTCCGGTTGAAGGAGGCCCCCACGTGAAATTATGACCAAGGTGTCTTTGGATGCGATATCTGCAATAGTTTCAGAGATTTTCGCAAAAAACCAACCCCTCTTCAACTACATTTTTTATAACTTCTGAACTATATGTTTGCAAGACATGGGACTAAGCGTAAATCATATCTAGATAGAAAAATTCCACACTCAATGATACCTTGGTCATAATTTTACGTGGGGCCTTCTCTAACGGGACTGCTATTAAAGCCCAATCAATAGAGATTTTTTCGTGGCAGAAATATTGCCCAAAAACCGAGTGTACCATCATACGAGGGACGGTCCGTAGTTTTATATATATATATATATATATAAATATGTATATATATATATATATATATATATATATATACTGCTCGATTTGCTCCAAACATTTGAGCTTTTTTTTCATTTTTCGCTTGTAACACGAAAACTAATGGAGCAATCTCGATGCTCTCAATTGACGAATTATAGACAATGATAATGCAAAAAAATTGAGCACTAGCACGACTCGATCGATTTATTAGTACTTAACGGAAAAAAAACAGGAAATGTCCGGGCTTTTCAAAAAATTCATAACACCGCCATTTTTTTAAATGTAGAACAGGCTCTTCGCCACCTAGTGGTGATTGAATTATTAGTTTTTGCAAAATTGCAATTTAAATTTTTCAATGTACTTTATTGGAGCACGTATGGATGCGTCATTTTGCGATAAAATGCTGCGAAATAAGTGAGAAAATAATTGCAAACGTGTTCCAAAACGGCCGAACGCGTGAAAGCGACTGAGTAGTGGGGGTAGAGCAGGAGATTCATAACCACTAATCGCTTTCACGCGCTTGATCGTTTTCAGTCATGTTTGCAAAAATTTCCCACCTATTTCGCAGCATTTGATCACAAAATGTGAATAGACGTTTTGTAGTACCTACTATAATTCTTTTTTCCAAATATTTCAAAAAAATTGGACTCCGTACACATATGACGCATCTAGACTTGCACCAATCAGATGCATTGAATAATTCAAATTGCTGTCATGCGAAAAATTATGATCCAACAGCGCCTGAGTTTTTTACAAAGTACATATGAATAACTACTTTGTGGCGGAGAGCCTGCGCTTCAACTTGGAAAATGGTAGGTAGTGTTATACATTTTTCCGGTTTTAATCCATAACTAATAATCTGATCAGGTCGTGCCAGGTTCATTTTTTCAATTCTCTACAATTCAGATCATAAAGATACATTAGTTTTTGTGTAACAAGCAAAAAACCAAAAAAAAAACAAGATGTTTTGCTTTTGAAGTTTATAACAAATTGAGCAAAGTGAGTAGAAAATATAAAATTACAGAACTGATGGCACAGTCGGTTTCTGGGTACTATTTTTGTCACAGAATCAGTCATTTTCTGCGTTGAACATAACAGAAAAAAATTGTTCCTTCAATTCACACACAACTTCGTTGAATACAATTTATAATAAAATGAAAACTCAAACAGACAGTCATATGCCAATAATAATTTCATATAACTGGAAAAGGCAAAAAAGTTATTCTTTCGATATTAATTCACAAATTGTACAACTTCATATAAAAAATGAGCTACTTTACGAATCTTGAATATGAAGTTGAAGTACCTTTGTAAGAGGTGCCGCAGTGGCAGAATCGGGCGAATTAGTCCACATTGTGCAATTCATCTGCATTTGCCTCTTTGATAAATATAGTGTTTTTAACGTCAACAGTTTGAATTTGTTTGTTACAAACGTGAAAACTGCGGTTGCATTGTGATTCGGCCTGTATAACCTTTGAATTGAATTGAGCCCCGGTTTCGGAAATTGCATCAGTAATGAATAAAAAGCAGATTTAGACGAGTCGTTTGCGTACCGCGCATGCCAACATTGGAGTGATGAACACGTGAACTGCGTACACCTGATTCGCCTGTCATCGAAAAGCGTTATTTGTGATGGAGCAAGTGCTTGCAACTGGGTTTTATACACATTATAAGGAACATTGTTTTCGAGAATCAGTCTGTGGAAAAAACAACAGTATTGGTGCGATTGGGTCACGTGTGTCAGGTACGGAAGTGAAAAAATTATTTTTCCAGCCAAGTAGCAGAGACAACAAAGCAGTAGGTACTCTATCTAATTAGAGGTGAATGAATACTTTCACAAACAATTAATAAAATTTAATAAAAACTTACATGTCTAATATTGCAGTGAATCACAGGAAAAAAACTATTGAAGAAAAATTATTTAACATGAAAGGAATATAAATAAATATATTGAAAACATTGTTTTTTCAACACGCATTTATTAGCTTCACATAACTAACAAACAATGTAAATCTTGGAAGTTAATTTCCACCTACTTCTAATTGTCGTATGGGAATGAAACTTGGTATGTATATGTAGTTTGAATGACAATACTATAATTTGGTATCTCGGAGCTGATCTGACGATGAAGCCAGGAGGTGAATAGTTGGATTCTTCAGTGGCTACTAGTAAAAAATGGTGAATGCACTGATGCCGTTCTCAGCATAATGTACAATTCAAAGACATGGCAAATGCACCGGTCTCAGCATATTCGCCAAAATTCAGTTAATAATAACTTTCATCTCATGTGAATTAATCAATCGAAGAGTTTTTTTCCCGTAGCATTTTTTAGTTTTCGGTAGCAATATGGATTGAAGAGTTAGAAAAAAAAATTATAGTTTGAGAACACTGAAAAAACAGGCATATATGGCAGTATAACTTTTTCATGTGAAAAAGCGTGGGGTGCTCTTCATTCACTTTTCATGATATCATCAAGATAACTGATATCAAGCACCACATGCTTTATTACATAAAATAAATTTTTTTGGCCAATGACTTCATTCTTATTATTTTGAACTTTTCAGTCCCAATTGCCATATATGCTTGTTTTTTCAAACTATAATTTTTTACATACATACATTCCCACATATTTTCCATATTGTTCCTTTACTGTCAGAATTTAACTAAAATTATAATTTGAATGTGTACTTAGTATTATATACATTAATGTCACCAAGTTTCTCAACCCAAATATGTAAAGAGAAATAATGAATTGACTATGAAATTTCAAAGTATATGCCGTTCAAAGTCATTATCAATACTGCATTTATTGCAATTTGTTAATCATTTCCAACAAAAAAGTAACACGAGTTGTTGATTAGTGTTCAATAATAACAGACTTTCCACTCACTTAACTCTTCGTAGGTACTGCCAGTACTCATTTTCCCCTTTGGTCACGTTTGTAGATCACGGTAGAAAAATCATGAAATTTCTTATTCGGGGGTGATTTAAACGCGTGCTTGTGCACAACACAGCAGTGGTCATCCGAAAATATCTTTTTTAACGTCCTTCACGTCATATACATTCGATTCGAGGTTATTTGCGCCGACTCGTTCATTGTCATTCATTTGCTATACGCTGGACCTCTCTTTGAAACGAATCACAATACAAATGCCGTTACGATTTGTCTGGACCAGTTTGTCCGATTTCGACAGGGCGGCGCTCCATCTGAAACTGCTCCCCATGCCCCAAATCCATATGTATTTGCACATTAGTTACCTTTGATGAATCACGACATTTCTATATGCTCATAAATGAACAATGATTAGTACTGTTATTTTCATGTTTATAATCATTATGATATTCAATATACAGTTATTACAACTTCTAGAACATTAGGTGAATCAAAATGAGATTTGGTATAGGTGAATGGTACGTGAAGAGGAGAGTTTTCGCATATTTTTCACTTTTCGGTCACTTCCGGTTTCACCAGAAATGGGTTTTTCAATTTTTAAATGGAACACCCTGTCTATCGTGAAATTTTTGGATTTTTTGAGGCAATACTGGATCAGAATGTGACATTTTGAGAAGTTTTCACGACCTTCTCAATTTTTTTAGAGTCTTTTTTATTGCATCTAGGAGCCATGATCGGACGTAAACTAATCTGAGGACCTCAGGTGATGTCAGAAAATGACAATCGCAAAGTTAAAGTGACTTGTATGATAGATAGGAATACAATTTGTCAACATTACATTTTCGTGTCTCACTATTATTTTTCAAATGGCGACCATTTTTTGACAAGCACTTTCCGAAAAAATTATTTTTTGACGAATCTAACGATACTAATTTGTTTGAGATTGGATCAAAACTGAGAACATAAATTCAAGATCGCTAAGGAAAAAACTGGATAATAATTTATTTACTTTTGTCAAGTGTGCCATGGATAATAATGTATTTCCTTTCACTGTAGTATATTTTCAAAGTGCATTCCTCCTTGTTCAAGACACATTTCAGCTCGTTCACTTGTTACTCTCAACACGTTTCGAAACATTTGAGGCGTTATACTTCTAAATGACCGTATAATTCTTTCTTCTGAGATTTCAAGAGTGACTGGGGCTGTTGCATAGTGAACCTTTTCTTCAACATATCCTCAAATAAAGAAATCGGGCACAAGGAGATCCGGTGAGCGGGCAGGTCACCGTACTGGACCATTGGTTGCTATAACTTGATTATTAAAATGCCCTATCACGTAATTGAAAACTTCTCTGGTATTATGAGGGTAGCTCCATCTTGTTGGAAGTAAAGTCAACGTAAAACTGCTAAAGGAAGATTTTTAAGATGATCATCGATTTCATATTGAGAAAAATCTAAGTACCTAGCCCCTGTTATCTGAACTTGAAACAATATTGTCCCAATTATTCTGTGTCCAACGTTACCAGCCCAGACATTGACGCCAAACCTGTCTTGAAACTTGCCCTCTCTCATTGCATGTTGATTTTGTTGGGCCCAGTACCAAGTATTTTGCTTATTGAACATACCATTATTTGTAAATCGTGATTCGTCGGAAAATAGAATGAAGTTGTTAAAATTTGGGTTGACTCTATGATTTTAAAGCAGCCAATCACAAAACACTACCCGTCTATCGCCATCGTCAGCATACAAATGTTGATGTAACTGATATTTGAATGCTCGATATCCGTGCTATTTCAGTATTTTTCTTGCTGATTCGCGACTAATCTCCATTTATCAACCTCAATCATAACAAGAATGTTAATTTCAGTCTCTCCATTTATGATAAACTTCTGTTCCGCCTCTCGATTTCCTTCTTGCCTAAACGATTCTCAACATACGGAAAATACTGATGGGCTGGATGTTGCCGATTGGGATATCTCTGAGCATACAACTCAGCAGCATTCCTTGAATTTCTATGATATTCTCCAATATTAAGAGCTCTATCCACCTTCTCACTTTGAGTATACATTATTAGAAAAAAAATTAAACTGAAATTCAACCTAAGTGAGTGTTTTGTTTTCCAAAGAAGACTTGATGAAAATAACTGAAAAAAATATTATGCATCATGGCACACTTGACAAAAGTAAATAAATTATTATCCAGTATTTTCTTCATTAATATTTCATTTATGTTCATTTTTAATCCAATCGCAAATAAATTATAACCGTTAAATTTGTCAAACAATCCTTTTTTCGGAAATTGCTTGTCAAAAATTGGCCACCATTTGAAAAATTATAGTTAAACCCGAAAATATAATTTTGCAACTTATCTTATCCCTAACTATCATACTAATAACTGAAACTTTGCGATTGTGATTTTCTGAGATCACCTGAGGTCCACAGATTAGTTTACTTCCAATCATGGCCACTCAGATGCAATATTAAAAGTGACTCCAAAAAAATGAAGTAGGCGTAATTTTTGTTTAAATATCACATTCTGATCCAGAATTGTCTCAGAAATCCAAAAATGTTACAATATACAGAGTGTTCCATTTAAAAATTCAAAACCGGAGCCTTTTCCGGTGGAACCGGAAGTGACCGGAAAGTGAAAATCATGCGAAAACTCTCCTCTTCACGTACCATTCACCTACACCAAATCTCATTCTGATACACCTAATATTCTAGAAATTATGATTTGTCTAATAGATTCGTTGACACCCGTTATATTAACAAAGACGTACAAATTTTGTAGAAATCATCTGTTTTAACGACTTAATCATTCGTTAACTCTGATAAGTACACATTATTTTTTAAAAGTTTTCCATGTATTGATTTCATATCTCTCATATACACCCGTACCAATGTTCAAGGAGATCCATTCATGTGTCTATGAGTTACAGGGATGGAATATCATCCTATGTGAATCAATGTATTCAACATATAATAGAAACAAAAATGCAAATTTTCATTGAAGGAGATCTGCCACAAATAAATATAAAACTTTTCATGTTTGCACTCTTGTGACTCCATCGTGATGGAAGGGAATTATTCAAGTTTTTTCATATTTGCAAAACAAAAAGTTATATCATTGTAGTCCTATGAGAACTATAGGGTGTGATAAGCATGGCAAGTTAATTTCGTATTTATATGACTTGAAATTCCCATACTCGTGAATTATGAGAATAATTCCATGCCCGTTGTACAATATACCATCAGATGTCCAGTGTTCTGTGACGAAAACCTATCACGCTCCATTTCTAGGTGCCCGGACAGATCGAATATTGTTCATCGGAAGATATGAAACATTATTTGAAAACTATTCTATTTGTTTCCTATAAACATGAAATGATACGATTTTCTTAATTGTATTCTTCGCTGGATATGCGGATGAGGAGCATATATTTTTATATTTCCATAATTCCCTTCTACCTATTTTTAGGATTCTACTGAATTCATTTTTTGCCTTTTCCAGATATCTGGAAGTGATACGAGTCTGTGCCCTACAATATGATTTCAATCTTCTGGAATATGGCGATGAAACCATTCTCACCAATAGAGGTCTCAATTTGAGTAAAGGACAACAAGCCAGAGTGAATTTGGCTAGAGCCATCTATAAGGAGAGTGACATCTACCTTCTGGACGATTCTCTTAGCGCTTTGGATGCTCATGTACAAGATTATATTTTTAATGAATGTATTAGAACCTATCTGAATGGGAAAATCTGTATTTTGGTAAGTCAAACCGCTAATCACATAGAAGATGCTGATAATGTAGTGATCATGGACAAATGTCGAGTAATAGATTACGGAAAACCGAATGAGAAAATAAAGCAGGAAATTATGGCAACCGCTGTGGAAGATGATGATCTGGAAAAAGAAATGATAGATAATGATGATCAGAAAGAATCAGACGAAAGTGCGAAGTTACTTGAAACGGAACTGATCACCAACAAAAACATTTACAAAGAAGTGAAAAAGGAGGGAAAAGTCAATTTAGGAGTTTATTATAAATACATGTTAT
This sequence comes from Gonioctena quinquepunctata, assembly GCA_018342105.1. Classification (NCBI taxonomy): domain Eukaryota; kingdom Metazoa; phylum Arthropoda; class Insecta; order Coleoptera; family Chrysomelidae; genus Gonioctena; species Gonioctena quinquepunctata. The sequence goes on along the minus strand of JAFIRS010002698.1, from coordinate 25,907 downwards.
TCGGCGGAGGACTCCTCATGCTATTGCTCAATGTGGCCCTAGGTGGTGTGACACAGACTTCACAAAGCTTCGCAGATAAGTTATTGACAAGGTGGTGAGTTGCCATTCACATATTAATTAAGGCAATGGGTGATATCAAACACTATCTGGGGTTGAATTGATAATGAATGCATGATTCGTTGGATGATTGTAGATATCTAGATGATTGTAGATATTTTTATTTTTATGTTCACACGGGATCAACCGCATGAATATAATGATCGGAGGGCCCCCATACTTATTTTCTGAAAAACAAAATGTGTGAGGTAGAGTAGTGTAAGTATGTACTTTGGAGGTATGCATACCTGCTTCCTTGGTCCGACGGCCAATATACAGGTACCAGGTGTTGAAGGTACGTAAAAATATACCTCACTTTTCTTAAATTCTGAGTGCAATTGGAAAAATATATAACCAACACTGCCAGACTCTTCTCGTCGGCGGTAATTTCCGCCAGACGCTTCAAAGCTCGCAAGAAATAACTTAACTTTACTTATAGTCTGAGTCTTAATTTTTATTTATGATGATCAGAAAACTATTTTAGGGCTATTTGTGAGCAGCCAGACCAATCCTAGGTGCCAAACATCCTCCAGACACATATAAAATGTTCCTGTGAGTATGAACGTGCGGATGGTAATCTGATGGCTTTATAACACAGCTTCATCAAACTTATGTTGTTCACGGTCTAATGAAAGCTTTTGATAATAATTAACTCAAAAACCTTTAAAGGGAATTTAAAAAAATTTGGGGTAAAAATTTAAAATTGTTTTTGTTTCTTAGTTGTTTGAACAACCCTCAGAAGTTAATGAAAACTTGTACGAGTTAAAATCACGGGGACCTTACCTTTCATAGTGGGATCCGAAACCACTCTTGAGACCTTGAAAAAATTTTTCACCAGCTGCGGGATTCGAACCCGAGCCGGGTGGAAACAGTCGACACAAGATCAACGCTGTTGCCACTGAGCCACAAGCCCCGTGATCAATATTTTCCAGGTGTACACTCTTTTGATGGAACCGGTACGACAAACTCAGGTATATTAGTTGACTCAGGTATTGTATTGGGGGTCAGGTATAGGAGTAGTTGCTGCACTTGAAGGTTGTGGAATAAGTGATTGTGGCTCAATACATTGCAATATTCGACGACTTTCCTCTTGGAGTTGATTTTTCTATACTTGCAGATTTTTGAAAATAAAATTTCTTCATCAACCCTCTAAAAGAGTTATAACACTGTTTATGATAACCACTTTACCAAATAATTCCACCGGTAAAACAACATCTTCAAATTTGAGATTATGTTCTTTCCGATGTTTTAAAATTGTTCGATAATTTTTCAACGTACCTTCCATAGACAATGTTAAATGTACATCCGAATTATTACAAAAAGCACAGTTTAATAATTCTGCCATGATCTTTTTTTATAACACTTTTATTTACAATCGTTGTAACCGAAATGACAGCTGCGTTGAACCGACTCGATAAAACTGCCCTACTATATCCTAAACAGACACACATACACTCAGAGTGCACCGTGAACATAGGGGTGAGATCAATGCGTGTAGGTATCTTGCTCACGCTCGAGCGCACGAATAATGACCTCGCGTTCATAATAACAGCGAAATTTTTTTGGTCCCTAGGATTGGTTTGGCTGCTCACAAAGAGCCTTGCAATGGTTTCCTCAGCATCATTTATGAAAATCAAGACTCAGACTATAAGTAAAGTTAAGTTATTTCTTACGAGCTTTAAAGCGTCTGGAGGAAATTACCGCCGACGAGAAGAATCTGGCAGTGGTGATTATGAATTTTCAACAACATCATATGAAACATACATCAGCACTCAGAATTTAAGAAAAGTTAGTTATATTTTTACATTTTTTATTTTTACCTTCAGCACCTCGTACCTGTATATTAGCAGTCGGACCAAGGTAGCAGGTATGCATACCTCCAAAGTACATACTAACACTACTCTACCTGTTGCTCAGATAATAAGTAACGTCTGGGGACCCTGGGATCTTGCTCTATAATGTATGGAGTATGCAGTGTCAGATCTAGGCTCTTCAAAGCCCCACGCTGATTTTCAGAAAAAGGACTTTCCTCAGTTATCCATCAAATCATGAAATTCAAAAACTTCCGGCAAAGTCGTATTCATTAAAATATATCATCCAACATTAGGAAATAACGGAATATAAATATATTCCAGAGTAAAATTATCATAACAAACATAAAAGAACTTTTTAGAGTAAACAATGAAGGAGACCCCTATTTGGAGTGATTTCTGCAGGATGACCCAAGGGTGCGTGCAAGCTTTTTTTCTATCCACTATCGACTAGATTTTTTTTCAACAATAGTTCCGACAATGAGGCACTTTCTAAATATTCTATTTCTATACAGAATGTCCCAAAATGAGATGCACATCTCAGTTTCGTTTTTTTAATGGCAAACTACTATTTTTCTTACACTTTTGGATTCGCCACTGAATTATACAAGGTGTCCCGTATCGTTTGTTCAAATTTTGGTACTGCAAAGTAGACTTCATTTCGAATAAGAAAAACGCCAAACTTGAATATCCGTTTTTATTTGTTTCGAAGGTGATTGCCAGATCATGAAATAAAATTACTCCTTAAGTCAATAAAAAGAGATGTTACCAGAAAAAATTTTCAATTAATAATATTTTCTAAATGTCCATTTCCTTCTTGAATGCAGGCTTGTGCCGTAAAGCCAGCAGAAGAAGTACTGATCCAAATTTCATGCTTGTTTTGTCGGATTTGTTCGACAGCCAGATGATTGAGATCGGGTGATCTAGGTGCCATGCAACAGGGGGGGGCAGTTTTTAGGATAACATTTTATTAAGCGGCGTTAACGATCATAGGTCTGTTATTGAATCGTATAACTTTTTTTAAATAAAATCAGTTTTTATTGACTCAAGCAGTAAATTTTTTTTTTATCTGACCATCACATTCATAGAACTGTAACTTTGAAACAAATTAAAATGGATACTTGAAATGAAGTCTACTTTGCACTACCAAAATTTGAACATAGCAATGCGGGACACCTTGTATAACTTGCCTAGGTTTCTTAAACTTATATGTAATAGTTTTTGATTTTTGTCAATTTATGTGTTAATATAGTGTCGTGCATGGACCCACAGAGGAATTCATAACTTCAGAACTATTCAAGATAACTCAACCCACTTTTTTGCAATCGATCCCTTGGGCTCTGAGATGTAGGCGAACTAACAATGTTTCGTTGCCCACTACGATTTTTTGAAAAAGACAAATTGAAAAAGGCATTAACTCGCCTCTTTCAAATGCAACACCCTATATTCCATCGCATCATTGCATGCATTTTTCAAGAGCGTTTTGTAAATAAAGGGTTTGTGGGGTCTACTTGAAATAATTTGTCAGATTTGTTGCAAAATAACAAATGTTGATGATTTTTTCGAAAAAAAAAGAGTAGGCCGCTGTCGCAGAATTTGACACATCCATAGAATCCTGGAGAGGATATGTTTCAACACAATGAAATTGTAAAAGAAACAGGAATACATCACGAAGGAAACAATTCTAGTAAACTTTACAACAACAGAAAACGACGATCAACAGGAAACAATGTGAAAATTTTGAGGAAAGGCTACTTATAAATACTCAAATATATCACCATTATGTTCCCCACGAACTGCTAGTCTTCTAGTAAATGAGCTCCGAACTCTATCAAGCATTGCTCCATCAGTTGAACGCAATGCTTCCGTGATCCTGTTTTTCATCTGCGGTTGTTGGACGATCTCTGAAAACCCTTTTCCCCACGTACCCTCATAGAAAGGAATTTATAGGAGTAAGGTCTGGGGATCTCGAGAATCAAGGATCAATACATGTTCTACCTATCCAACGATTGGGATAGGATTGATATACAAATTATCGTACTATCCTATGGTTATCCACCGCAGTAACATCGTGCTAGAAACCACATGGTCCTTCTGATGTTCAAATCCACTTCTTTCTCCTTCAGCACATTATCGGAGAAGTAGGGTCCAACAATGAGATTTCCAAAGATTCCTTTCCAAACATTGAGCGACCATCGCTTTTGGTGATCAACAGTCCTCAAGCAGTCAAGATTTTTGATTGCATTATAATGTCTGTTGACCCACCCGTTGTCCTCAAACGTTGTTTCATCACAAAACAGAATTTTGTTCAGAGTATTATAATTGTCGTCAATCATGCCATTTATTTGAATACAAACTCCTCAATATATATAATATATATATATATATATAATATATATATATATATATATATATAAAATATAATCGGTATTTCTACGAGAAATGAAGAGAGTTAGGGAAAAACTTTAAGCACAGTTATATGTGGGTCCATGAGGAGCATATTCCAAAATCATTTTGAAATATATAGGGTGATCCCAAAAAAATTACATACCAAAGTTATATTTTTTCTTATGGAACACCCTATATGTTTTTATATTTAGATACTATAGACAAAATAAAGGTGAGTTACTATTATATTTCCCATACTTAAAACTGACCGTTTCTGAGAAATTTTGAGAAATTTAAAAATACAGACCATAATTTGAAAATTGTTTTCACCCTGTAACGTGTAACGAGCTGCTCGTGATTAAATGTTCTGCTCAGCTCAAAGGTTAAAGCTAACTACTACATGAAATTCTCAATGCAATATTATACAGAGTGGCGAAAAAAATTGCCTCAAAATTTAGACACACATATAATTATATAACTTCTTAAAGTTGAATGGACACCCCGTATTTAGTGGCGTAATTCGACGCAGAATTAGATCTCCTTCAAAACTATATTGGGATTCCCTATACCTATCTCTTCTGCTTTTTACACAAAAGGCGTTTTTATATTTTACTTATGAGTAATTTTTTTATCTTAAAAATGAAACACACTATATTGTAATGAAAAGCTTGAAAAGTATTTTTGAAGTCATTTCATCGAAAAATTAAGAATCTTAAATAGTTTATTATTTTAATAAATGCTCAAAATGGTGTCCATTATTCTCGATGCATAGGCGAACTCTTTCTTGAAATGAGTGCTGAACTCTGGATAACATATTTTGCGGTATGGAACGAAACGCATTTCTTATTCGTACTTTCATATCCTGAGGTGTCGTTGGCGCTGTATCGTGAACAATACTATTATTAAAAAAATAGTATAATAGGTTTTATAGGAAATCGTAAATGTATGTTTTTATTGGCCCCATATTGTAATTTTGGTATTTATTTCAATATGAAGTCTAATTTGCTAAGGAACAAGCGAATTTAACATATTTCGCCTCAATAATTAAGACACGTGCATCTTCTTATTTTGAAGAATGCTTTAATATTTCAGAAATGGCAATAAATTTTAGTTTTTACATTTGCCTGCATTTTACTTTAGATACACCGTATTTTAAAAAATTTAAACTTCTGCTTCTAGCGAATCTACGTATTCCTTATTAAAAAGGTTTTCAAAACGCTTTTTAAGCTTTTCATTACAATACAGTGTGTTTCATTTTTAAGATAAAAAAATTACTCATAAGTAAAATATAAAAACGCCTTTTTGTGTAAAAGCAGAAGAGATAGGTTATAGGGAACCTAATATAGTTTGAAGGGAATCTAATTCTGCGTCAAATTACGCCACTGAATACAGGGTGTTCCATTCAACTTTAAAGTTATTTAATTAAATGTTTGTCCCAAATTTTTGAGGCAATTTTTTCGTCACTCTGTATAATATTGCATTAAAATTTCATGTAGTAGTTAACTTTAACCTTGAAGCAAAGCAGTACATTTAATCACGAGCAGCTCGTTACACGTTACAGGTTGAAAAAAATTTTTTCAAATTATGGTCTGTATTTTTTAAATTCCTCAAATTTCTCAAAAAACGTCAGTTTTAATATGGAAATATGATATCAACTCACCTTTATTTTGTCTATAGGTATCAAAAAAATATAAAAAATATAGGGGTGTTCCAAAAAATTAACTGTATGAAATTTTTGGATCTATATATCTCAAAATAATTTTGGAATATGCTCCTCTGGACCCACATATAACTTTGCTGAAATTTTCCTAATTCTCTTCATTTCTCGTAAAATACCAGGAGCAATTTGAGACCTAAATATATATATATATATATATATATATATATATATATATATATATATTGAAAAGAAGGTGTCTCTGACTGGACTAGTTGAAAATAACTATAATTTGAAATAAACTTTGTAGAAAGGATATTCCTTGGGTTGCAGTCAAAATAATGGCCTATGAGAAAAGTAAAACTCTTTCTTATTTGGTCAAGCTTTGAAAATGTTTATTTTCATTATCCAAGACAAGCTGTGGAGAAAAAAGAAAACACAATTGTGAAATACGATTTTAAACAAATCTATAGAACTTACTAAGGTGAGGTTAAGTGAGACAGCGAACTAAACACCATTTCGTGTTTGAGGACTTTTCAAAATCATATCACTATGACCCACTACTGGTAATATGTAAAAACTAAACAATGGCACTCGCACATATTGTTTTAGATACTTAAATTAACTGGCTGACAAGTAATACATGACATGAAGTGTCAAGTGTCAAATGTCATCTGTCCAAACATGAAACAGTCAAGGGAGAACCATGTGCTTTGTCCACAAAACAAGAAGGAATAGTACCAATCTATATGAAAAAAAAAAAAAAAAATTGTTAAATGAGAGAAAAAATCAAAAAATACTAAGCAATTTTTTATATTAAATTGGAATCAAGTTTCAACAAGTAATTGTAAATGACACTAAGGTTGGAAATATCAGAGCGTTTATTCATGCTTTTTTGGTTCATTTTTTATGAAAACCATTTCTAGAAATTCCTTTTATGAAAGTTATTCTCTACTGCTAATATGGAAGGGTTGTTAAAATTACTAAAATGATTAGAATTTATATTAAGTTCAGCTAATGCACAACTGTTTTTTAATTTTGCAATCACTCTTATGAGATGCTATGCGACCTGTTAAATTCCTACCCGTCCCCGATATATATTTTATCACAATTTAGGCAAGAATACTATATATGACATTTGATTTCTCATATATCGTTAAAGGGGCTTTAGTTCTAGTGTAAGGCTTGCAATAGTTTTAATGTTTTGTTGCAATGCGTAGTTTATCTAGTTTGAACACATTTGTCAGTTTGAGGTTGGTTCTCTTACATATGGTAATGTTTTGTAAATAAAGGTTCTATTAGTTGAGGTTGTGGACTTGAATTTATTCTTAGAGGATTTACTGTTACAAGGTCTAAATTTATAATTGTATTTCCAGATTCAATAGAAAGTAACACTGGGTTGACGATCAGTACTGAATAGTAATTTATTAATAAATTTGATTGGATATGAGTTTTTTTTTTAGTATTTTTTTAAGTTCATTTAAACATTCCTTTTGAAAAGTAGGATGTGTAAACACCTACTCTTTTTCATACCTTTCACCAAATTTGTTTTCGTGTTTGGAGCATGATAGGAATGGAAACTTATGAATCTATTAGAACATATTGGTTTCCTATACCATTTGTGCAAAGAATATTGTCAACCCTCTACATACTCTCATATCTAATAAGGAAAGCTTCCCGGTTGGCTTCTACCTCAGAGGTAAATTGTAAATTGATATCGTATTTGAAGTAGAATAAAAACTTCATCTACTTTATCATAGGTACAGAGGATCTTTTGTTAAAGATATGTGGATGGTTTTATCTCTCTGTACCTTTGATAAAAAAAAATGGGGGGGGGGGGGGGGGGGGGGGGGGGGGGGGGGGGGGGGGGGGGGGGGGGGGGGGGGGGGGGGACTCTTTCTAAAAAGGAAGGTTCTTCACCAAGGAAATTTTAAAAATTTACACGCGATGAATAAACCATCTATTTTCAAGCAAACTTTTTTAAAATATGTGGTGTTATTCCGTAATTATAAAGAGAGGAATTTTTCACATTTAACAATTTTTTTCATATAATTTTCTTCAAATTTTTAATGGGGGAAAAACTATTTACAATTTTAAAAAAAAACTTGAACTTGTGTATAATTCAATGTATACCTAAAATCCTTTTTCGTCAGTTACAGAGGTATTTGGCCGTTTAAATTTTTATTTAATTTGAGGAAACCAAAGGATTTGCATTTCCATTTGTTTGGTTTTTATTACCCAGTGTATATTTAGAAGAATCTCAAACCGTAATGTTTTTGTTGTATTTAAACCCCACCTTGGAATGTTTTTAAAATCGATTCTGGCAATGTAACTTTTCCCAACTATAAAATTAACACTCAAACTTTATTTAAAATTAATCTGCTTTCCTTTCAAATTATATATAAGAACTCCCGGAATTGGTTTTGGAAGGATATTTCTGAGACTTTCTCATTCATAAATGGCGGCTTGTTCGTCTGGCCGGGAACTTCTTCAGGCTTAATTTTGTCTTCTTTACATTTTCTTGGCAGTATTTTATGGTTTTATTTATGATTTCCAGGAGTATTTTGTGAAGTGATGTCATCACCTCACAAAGTACCAGTTCGACAACTCCGTCTCGATACAGCTGCATACGGATCACAACAAAGAATACTCGTATATAAACAAAATGCTTCCGGAAATTATGAACAAAACCATGAAGAAAACCACTTTAATAACGTGCACAATACTGCCCAGCAAATTTAAAAGACAAAATAAATCCTGAAGAAGTCAGGTACGAAACGTTGCCATTTATGTTATATATATATATATATATATATATATATATATATATAGAGTGGCCACTTTTAATGGGATTTATTGGTAACTTTTAAAACCTAAGAGTTAGAAGGTCGGCCAAATGGGAAGAAGTTGCATTCATAGAAACATTGTCAAGCAGTTCAAACAAATCCAGGGTTATCGGGGCCGGTTATTGAGATATCATAAGGAAAGTAAATTCTGTCATTTTGATTTTTCTTTTTTTCCCACTTTATTTCGAATATTATCAAAAAATGTCACGGGAGTTTTTTATTCGACAGTATATAATCCACAATTTGACGTAATCAGATTCTGTATCCAACGTTTCGTACGCTCTGGGCCACCTTCAACCTCATTTTTTTCAATACGGACCTGCATATTTTATGACACTTTTCGAAATAACTCATAACGCTAAATTCAACGATATATCATACAAAGTTGATTTTCAGGTGATTTTGACCCTTATCCAAATTTCAAGAGGTGAAAAACCTAATTCATAATAATTAAACGAAACTATCAATTAATGAAAGAAAAATCAAATGATTATTCGAAAGTAAATGATGAACATTAATTAAGTATGTGTTCGAAATGTCCACCATTTTGTAAAATGCACTTTGCGGTTCTGGAACCCATACTTCTTATACATTTGCTTATTTCGTCTCCTTGAATACCTTCCAATACATTCTCAATCTTCGCGCGAAGAATATCTATTGTCGGGTTCGTAGTATCATACATTTAATTTTTGAGATATCCCCACGAATAAAAATCCAGCGGATTCAAATCCGGAGATCTGGCAGGCCATGCTACTGGACTTCTTGTTCCAATCCATGAATCGGGAAAAGTTCGATTTAGATAATCTGTGAGTATTCTTGAGTTGTGTGGACCACATCCATCTTGTTGGAACCATAGACTATTACGCCGATACCGTATAGGAAGATCATCCAACATTTCTTCCATAATTTCTACATATTTTGCTCCGGTTAGGTTGCCGTCAATAAAATAGGGTCCCAGTAATTTATTATTAAACAAACCGCACCATATGTTCAAAGAAAAACGATATTGATGTCTAACTTCATGAATTAAGTGAGGATTTTCTGTGGCATGAGAATGTTTGTTCCTTCGATTGAACATGCCAGAATTTATGAATGTCGTTTCGTCTCCCTAAATGATATCGTGCGCAAAATTGTTGTTATTCCGCACCTTCCGTTGGAACCAATTACAGAATTGCAACCTTCTCTCAGGATCATTGCGATATAGTTTTTGCACGGCTTGGTATTTATAGTCATGGTATCCGTGTCTCTTGAGTATTTTATTAACAGTTTTTTTTGATAAATTGCATTCACTGGCCATAGTTCTCGATCCTATTCCTGGATTCATTCGAATTTGGGCCAGAACATTGATGTCATTGATAGGCTCGTTTTGTCGTACATAAGGACCTCTAGGTTTGATGAATGAATTATGTGCAAGAAACGTTGTAGATAAACGTCGAAACATTTTAATATTTGGTGTTGTTCTTTCAGGATATAATTCACCATACCTTTGTTGTGCTTTGAACGAATTTCTATCTAGTTTTATGTACACTTCGTACATATCTCTCTTCTCTTCATTTGTGTGTCTTACCATATCGAATAAATTAAATTGAAATTACTCAGAAAAGTATTTAATGACAAGTTCTTGTGACACAATAATAAACGAAGTGACAAATAATATGACATTTCTTGTAATGTTCTTTTTTATCCACGGCCTACTACTTGAAAATAATACATTCAATAAACCTAGAGTTGTGTGTATGTAAGAAAAAACATGTCTTTCAACGATATCAATGTTCTGACCCGAATTCAATTGAACCCAGAAAAAAAATCGAGAACTGTGGCCAGTGAATGCAATTTATCAAAAACTGCTGTTAATAAAATAGTCAAGAGACGCGAATACAATGATTTTAAATTTGAATACCAAGCCTTGCAAAAATTATATCGTAATGATCTCAAAATAAAGTTCGATTCTGTAATCTGTTTCAACGGAACAAATGACAAATCCAACAATAATGATTCCTCGCGAGAAGATTGAGAATGTATTGAAAGGTATTCAAGGAGACGAAATAAGCAGATGTATAAGAAGTATGGGTTCCAGAACCGCAAAGTGCATTTTACAAAATGGTGGACATTTCGAAGACTTACTTCATTGATGTTGATCATTTACTTTCGAATAATCATTTGATTTTTCTTTCATTAAATGATAGTTTAGTTTAATTATTATGAATTAGGTTTTTCACCTCTTGAAATTTGTAAATAATTATTACTTGTTTCTTGCTTTGATTCTGTTACGTTCCATTCAGTTGTTCAGATGAGTAAGTTGATTTTCCTATAGAAATGTATTGTGTTAATTAAACTAAAGGTACCTAAATGTAATATAGATCCGACCCAAAGAAATTTGGATGAGGGTTTGGAACGGACTCGTATGCAGAAATTACCAGCGCAGCATTGAAATGCATATGTGCCTCTTGCAATCATGCGCACATCGCATCTGTGGAACTTACAAACATTTCCTGATGACTTTTACCTGATACAACATATTTACCCAAACACCGATCTCCCTGCTTCGGCAAGGCCCGGGACGGTCGTGGACCGCTTCGGTCTTTGGCTCACACTCTGGATACTAGTCGGACACGTGACTGCTTCTGCTGGGCTCGGCAAGCTACTCAATCTTTGGAATATGTCGAAACGGAAGTACAGCCGGCTTCCCCCTCTTTTCCGAATACCTCTCGACCGACTTATGTGCGCGCGCCGTTTTGTGGACTCTGTCGATTGCGATACAAATTATACTTTCATAGAATAATTACCCAGCTTGTAAAATCCTTCATGCTGTGACGTCAGCTTGCGGCGTGCGCCTCTGTCTCGACTCAACTGGTCTCGGTGGCTTCTATCGGATGACTGCCTGTCCTCCGCTCACTGCTTGTGAAATTCTCCTAAGTGGGAATCCTCGTGATGTGACGTCAGTCGGATGACGTCACCTCGGTAGCGTATGCCTTTAGCTCGACTGGACTGCTATCTGGGGCTCCTTTCGGATGACTGAATTCTCTCGTCGGCGTTTTGAATATAGCCCAGCTTGTTTGATAAAAATGTTTTCTCGAGAGTCGATAGCCGGCGCAGGTTATACTCGTGCGTGCTATTTTAGCTACGCTTCGCGTTATCCGCGTGATTTCCGGAAGGCGTTCAGTCTGGTTATTAGGATAGATGTAATCCACGGATTTATCACGAACACGAATGGTATTTCTAGACCTATTATTACTGTCAAGAGGATTTTAATTCTTTACAGGGAGCTTTTGGCTGATAAATATAGCGGAAAAATAGTAACTTCGTTACACACCCTTCCCACTTCGGGAAAAAAGAAAAAAACACTTTTTTTTTCTTTTTAACATGTGTTCATACGGTCAGAGATATCCTTATCTTAAAAAAAATCAATAATAGGTCCACTCGGAACATAACAGTATAGCCCGCCAGGTGCCTACCCCCCTTAATATTCGAACCCTTTATTCGGGGTAGGTTCACCTGATACACAAAATTTTGGAATAATGAAAAAAAAACTTAAAATGTGGACCTCAAACAATTCCAAATAAAAAAACAAAACTCTTGCCCGGTTGCCGGGGAGCGAGAAAAAAATAGTCATACCACACTGATAAAAAAAAACTTCCTGGATTGGATGCTGGCTTCCGGATCCTGATCCTATGGGTCTGTCTACGGCATCAAACTAATGGGTGCTGAACATCCGCATCGGGGACATGCGGGTCAGGATACCGTTGACATCGGCGCACGGGACGTCGTCCTTCTTGGGCTGGTCTCCTCTGGGCTGGTCTCCTCTGGCTGGTCTCCTCTGGGCGGCTGGGTCGGGACAGTGGCATTCCCGAGAGAGGACATCCTTCAAGACGCATCGGGAGCAAAACAGGAGGGGCCGTTTTCGTTGGCACACGCTTCTCGTGTGCCCTGGTTGACTGCAGCGCCAACACAGATCCCTTTTGACGGGTAGGTATACGGGCAGAGGGGGTTCCGGAGCTGCTATGGCGGTATCTGCTTGTTGGGCCGCTAGTTCCTGTCGTCGGGTGGCGGCTTCGTTTGTCCAGAAGGTGTTGATGGACGGCAACGGGTACGCATCCTTCATGGAGACGGAATTGACTTTCTGGAAGTCGATGCAGAACCTCGGCTTGCCATCTTTCTTTCGCACGATGACTACTGGCGAGCTCAACGGGCTCCCGGAGGGTTCTATGATGTCCTCCTGCAGCATTCTGTCAACTTCGGTATTGATTACATCCTGCATTCTGGGATTCTGGGGTCGGTATCGCTTCCTTATTGGCTCTGGATTTAGGAGACGGATCCTATGTTCCACCAGCGGCGTTACTTCATGAATTTTCTCGAATGGGCGTAATTCGTCCTGTAGGAAGTCTTGCAAGTGGTCCTCTTCCTCTCTGGAAAGTGCCAGGGCCGGTCTTAGCTCAATAACTCTAATGGGAAAGCATGGTACGGGCCGAGCTTCCCTTGCAATGGGTTGGTTCTTTACCAAGATTTGGCCTTTTCCTAGGTCGAGTCCAAACTGCCTTTTCCTCAATATGTCCATTCCTAGGACCATATCGGATGACAGGCCACTCAGGTGTGCAAAAGATTCCTCGAAGCGGTGTTCTCCAATTCGGATCTCTACGTGATACGTTGCGGGGACGGTAACGGTTTCTCCATTGGCCAGTCGGGCGGAACTCGTAGCAGTGGGAGTTTTCCGTACTCCTAGCAGATTCCACTGCCTGGCTATCCTGTCGCCGACATAGGAGATTACGGCACCTGTATCAATCATCGCCTCAGCGGGGCCACCGCGAATCTTGACGGAAAGATGCGGTCGGTGGTCGGCGGTAGTGATGATGGCGGTAGGTGAGACGTCATGGGGGCGGTGCTGCACGTACCTCAAGTCGTGGTTTTGGTTTTCCAGCCGTGGACACGGGCAATCACGAGACATTACTCCGTCTCGCTTGCATTGGGAGCAAAATATCCTTGGAGCTGATTGGCATTGGCTCCTAAAATGCCCTGTCTGCCCGCATCGCCAACACTCTCGGTTTCCTTCGATGGGGCGGTGGTTGACTGGGCTGCTTCGACTCATGACGGACTGGACTACTGGGCTTCTAGGGGGCGGTGTGGCTATTTGGGCAAGCCTACTGACCACTGGTGGGGCTGATGAGGTCTGGTATGGTGCCAAAAGCGGCGATGGAGTCGTCCTCTGAGCCTGCTCAATCTCTGCTCGCAAAAGCTCGTACTCTCTGGCAGCTTTGAACGTCGTTGAAGTTTGTCCTCCTGATTCCACGCCTGAACTCTGGGTGGAGGTCGCGGTACAGCCAATTCAATTCCTGATCTGGCGAAACTCCACCATGGCGGCGAATCAGTGTCTGCAGGTCCGTGATGTAGCTTGTCGTACTCTCTCTCAGGTTGTGTGTCCGCCTGCTGATGGCCACTTCCAGGTCAATTCGGTGGTTGACGGGAAAGAAGAACCAGAGGGCCAGCATTCCTTCCAACAACTCTGCATGGCTTGTAGGAGGCTGTCTGCTGGGATGCCTTGTGATTCTCGAATCTCCTCCAATCTTTCGAGGAAGGCGGCGGGGTCGTTGGTCCCATTAAAGGTCACTCTCCAGTCCTTTACTCTCAGTGGTGCCATCCCTACACTCGTGGTAGGCGGCAGTGGGGCGGCCTGTGCTCCCACTAGGGTCCCTGTGAGCATGTTGCTCATGATCGGGTTTCCAGTGCTCGTCACTGTGATTGTGGGTAATACTGGTGGCGGTGCGGTTGTCGTGGTAACTCCTGTGGTCGTCGTGGGGAACGGAAACGGGTTGGTGACGGTCGGTACGGGTGATGCTGCTCGTCCTTCTCGGAGAAACTTCACGATTCGCCTTCGCTTCTCGTCGACGGTGCCGGTTGTATCCAGGCGAAATCTAGCGAGCTCGGTGTCTAGCTCCTTTTCGTAGCTGGTATACCCATCCGACGCGGGTATCGTTGGGGTCACCTCCTGCACCTGGACTCAGCGGTAGTGGGCACGTGGCCGGCCCTGTTGTGGTCACTGGCACGGTGGTGGGGCTTCCTAGTCCTGTCGGCATCTCAGATGAATACTCGGCACTCGTACGTCTTACTTGTCTCACAGTCGAAACTCAACTCTTTGGCTTGCACGTCTTACTTGGCTCACAGTCGGAACTCCACTCCCTGTCTGGTGCTCGTATCTTGAGAACCGTACCTCCTATTGACGAACGGATGGCGGGGAGCGCTTCTGCGCACTCGATAATTATTTAAGGAGGTATCGCACGGACGCCTGGCTCTCTTCTGAGCCGAGTTTGACAATCTGTCAAAAATGACAGGTCGGTAGCCTTCAACGGATTTCGGTTCTATACCCCCTGCGGAACTAGCTTCACGGATTTCCAACTGTCTCCATCGTACGAGCTTGCTTTCTCTCTCTTCACCCACGTATCTCGTAAACGTTCGACCTGAAAAGTAAATGGATGACGGTAATCGGTTCTTCACCCCCGAAAACCTATTAAACGAGGGATCACTCGGCACATTGACTCTCTTTTGAGTCAAGGTTGACATCTGTCAAAATTGACAAGTCTCGGTATACTATCAAAACGGTCCCTGCTCGGGCGCCAATTTGTAAAGGGGTTTCTCCCCCTATCATCAAACTTTGGCGCTTATCACTGTTCTCAGTCTTACCTCGGGCGCCACCTTTTGATTTATAGTGGAAAAGGCCACTTTTGCTCCGGGCAGTCTCAGTGAAGAAAGACACTCCAGGGGTCAATAGAGTCGTGACACTGTAACAGGGCCAGCAAGGCAGGCTTTAATTGCCTTAAACTGGGTTTCGGACCTGGGTGGCGACTGCGCACTAGATGTTTAAATTCTACTCAAGATGGTAAATGAAAGAATACTAAAAACAGGATAAACAGGTATATTGAAGATAAAGAAATACAGGAAGGGCAGCTGACGGCGGCCTCAAGTTATCACAACAAATAAACACATGGCAAGCACTATATACAGAGAAAGCGGAGAGGGTGTTTTCAAGCAAGCGGGGTAAACTCAGCAACCAAAAGCATTTGCGGAAGGGGGGAGGGGGGTATCGTACGGACTCGTATGTAGAAATTACCAGCGCAGCATTGAAATGCATATGTGCCTCTTGCAATCATGCGCACATCGCATCTGTGGTACTTACAAACATTTCCTGATGTCTTTTACCTGAAACAACATATTTACCCAAACACCGTTCTCCCTGCTTCGGCAAGACCCGGGACGGTCGTGGACCGCTTTGGTCTTTGGCTCACACTCTGGATACTAGTCGGACGCGTGACTGCTTCTGCTGGGCTCGGCAAGCTCTTTGGAATATGTCGAAACGGCAGTACAGCCGGCTTCCCCCTCTTTTCCGAATACCTTTCGACCGACTTATGTGCGCGCGCCGTTCCGTGGACTCTGTCGATTGCGATACAAATTATACTTTCATAGAATAATTTCCCAGCTTGTAAAATCCTTCATGCTGTGTTGCGGCGTGCGCCTCTGTCTCGACTCAACTGTTCTCGGTGGCTTCTATCGGATGACTGCCTGTCCTCCGCTCACTGCTTGTGAAATTCTCCTAAGTGGGAATCCTCGTGATGTGACGTCAGTCGGATGACGTCACCTCCTTTGGGGGGCTCCTTTGGATGCTGAATTCTCTCGTCGGCGTTTTGAATATAGCCCAGCTTGTTTGATTAAAGTGTTTTCTCGAGAGTCGATAGCCGGCGCAGGTTATACTCGTGCGTGCTATTTTAGCTACGCCTCGCGTTATTCGCGTGATTGCCAGAAGGCGTTCAGTCTGTTTATTAGGATAGATGTAATCCACGGATTTATCACGAACACGAATGGTATTTCTAGACCTATTATTACTGTCAAGAGGATTTTAATTACTTACAGGGAGCTTTTGGCTAATGAATATAGCGGAAAAATAGTAACTTCGTTACAACAGTTATCTCTGGTACTGATACCCTGTATGACTCGTCAAAGGAGAATCGTTCCGCAATGTGATCTGATCACAGGTCTGGTACGTCTCTGGTTACAATGCCTACGATTCTCATGTGTCCTGTCCCAACGTGTTGTCCAGTATGTTCTTCAGTCTGAAGGCACCTAGCCTTGCCTCTCCTTGTATCATCAGGTGGAGGGGAGGCAATCCCAACAGTGTCTCCATGGCTACAGTAGGCGTTGATTACATTGACCCTGTGATGTCTACGCAGATGAGTCTTTGCACCTTGCCTTGTTTGGTTTTAGTGCTGCTTTGTAGTGTCTTTGGTCACCACACCAAGGAGGCATACGTTATGAACGGTACTACCACCCAGTTTGTACATCCAATGTACCATGTGTGGTTTCAACCCCCAATTTTTTTCTTAAAGAACGTCTCCCCACAATTATTGTGGTCTCCGCTTTTCTGGGCACTTCCATCAGATTATGCTTCCAGGTCAATTTTGAGTCCAGTATCACCCCAAGATATTCGACCTCTTCCTTGCTCTGTATAGTTTCTCCTGAAGTTTTGAGGGTTCTCATCCCTCTAGTTTCCGTCTTCGAGTGAATGTTACCATGGTGGCTTTTTGAGGGTTGACATTCAATCCCTCCAAGTCCGTCCATTTGGTTACCTCATTTAGGACCTCGTGCATGCGATCACTAACCGTGGTGTTGAATTTCCCCTATTCTAGGGTCTTATGACCTTTTTCTTCTAGAGATCTCAGTAGTCCGTCCATGACCAGTTTCCACAGGATTGGAGAAGGATCCTTCTCTGGGCATCCTCTGGCCACCCGGGCCACTACACTCTCCTCCAATAGGTTGTGTGTATTTTTTTAGTATTTAGTTCATCCAGGCCACGCAAGGTTTCTTGTTTCTTCTCCGTTTGAGGGACCTGATGATTGAGTCAATAGAGGTGTTATTGAAAGCTCCTCCTTTATCTAGAATGGCCACTATTTTTACCTGTTTGTTTTCCAGCGTATTCTCCACTGTTCTCACTAGTTTGTGGGGTGCTGTTTCCGTTGAGCAGCCCGTCCTGATGAATATTGTTCTCGATGCAATGGACTTGCTATCTAATATGCCTTTCCACAAGCTTCTCCAGGGTCTTCAGCCAAAGTACATGAGACTTACGAGTCTTAGGGACTTCGTCGTTTCCTGGCCAATTTTTCCAAGTTTTGGTATGGAGATTACCCTAATTCTTCTCTAGGGCTTTGGTATGTATCCCAGATCCAGGCTGCCTTTGAGTATTTCGCATAGCCTGCTATGCAGTAGGTACGTTTCCATCTGCAGTAGTACTGAGTGAATCCCGTCCGGTCCAGGTGATTTGAATGGATCAAATGAGCTTATTGCATATTGAACTTCGTCATAGGTTACCACCTCTTTCGGTAATGTCCAACTTCCCTTGGAAACCCTCCAGTCCATTCTCATTAACCGGTGTCTGTACTATTTGAGCCCCAGGAAAGTGAACCCTGACGAGTTCCCCCATAGTTTCTACTCCTGTAGTGATGTACTCTCCTTGTTCATTTTTAAGGGATTATATTGCTTGGTGTTTGTCCTTAGACAAGATTCTTTGGAGTCTGGCACACTCTTGGGAACTTTCTATCTACTCACAGTACCTCCTCCAAGAGTATCTTTTGGCTTTGTTCACTGCCTTTTTGTAATCATCACATCTTCCACTTCTTTGGAGCTGTTGAATTTTATCCTTGTTTGCCAGATGACTGTGTCTTGAATTGCTTCACTGCCAGCTCTAGGTCCCTGTTTGTACATTCTGATCCCGGAAGGTTACGAGCTAGATCCGCCTTGTTTGCTTTCTATTCTGTTTTCCTTGGTTTTCGATAAGTTTATGTAGTGATGTTGCTCTTTATTTTGAAGTTTATGTATCTGTGATTGGATCAACTCTCCTCTTCAGACACATGTCATTCCGTAACAAAATAACTCACATAATTGAAGGCTACTGTTACGTCGAATACCTCCCTCCTGTTTTTGGTAACGAAGGTTGGTTTATTGCTTGAGTTCAATATGTCCAGATCCTTTGCTATCACGAATTGTAATAGATACATACCCCTTTCGTGGTGTCGGTGGAGCCCCACGCAATGTGGTTGGCATTGACATCGCAGTCGATTACCACCTGCAGTCCTTTTTGCCTGCAGTGCCTTATCAGCTCCTCCACAGCTCTCGTGAGTGGTGGTTCAGGATCATCCGTGGGAAAAAAGGCCGATGCAAGGATTACCTCTTGCGACCCATTGTCTTCAATGATCCTCCGGCGGGTCCCAGTGGATCTACTTTATCCACGCTCATTTCTTCCAGACTGTTGATTTCACCCTGTCGTGTCCATTGTTCCTGAATAAGAGCCACCTTGAAGTCCCTCATGGCCTCTGCAAGTACTGCCGTGGTAGCCTCACAGTGCTGGAGGTTTATCTGGATGACTTCCATCCCCCCCATGTCTTTGTTTGTCCAGGATCCTGAAAAGTACTTTTCCGAGCCCGAGAAGGCCAGGAGTTTTCCTCCTAACTTATCGGTGATTCGGCTCATCCCCGAGTCCTCAGAACCGGGTTCTGGATCTGAAATCTCCGGTTGACCTCCGATGGTATGTTTGCTGACTCAGGCACGACGACGAGCATCCTGTATCTGACGGAGGGGTCCGCGAAATAATTGTGAGCCCATCGCCTCCCAGAGCCAGTTCGCTGCTCCTTCGTTTTCGCAGGTTATCAATGAGTTGCTGCACTCCTGTTCCCTGATGGGTTCTGGGAGAGTGCATCCACAATTGCGTTCCAAACCAGGTCTGCTTGTTCTTGGTTTAATAGGACATCCGGATGGAGTCTGTCGATCACCGCCAGCCAGATTCCTCTACCTCGCCCATTTACCAAATCCTCACCTGATCATTAGTAAAAAATCTCTGAATGTATTGAGACTAAAAATATATGATTTTCCAGTTCTATTTCCAATTGCACATATGTTGACAAATAGAAATGAAAGTTTGGTTAATATCCCATACGATATTGAAGAATATTTCGAATATTTCCAATGTAGTCTTTCATCTGCAACTTAGTTTTCCCATTCTTATATAATTAACGTCACCTTTCATATATGTGTTCTTACTTTTATTCACACTATTTTTGTATATGTGTTATCAACATCATCATTGAATTGAGGATTTTTTTTCATTAATTGAAGTTGATTGAAAAACATTTAATATAGATATCTGTAATACGTTGTGGTGAGCTAATTCATAAAAAACATGTCTTTTTCTCCAAGTCACCTCACCGTTATGAACCATTATGCAATAAATGGATGGCGGCTCGAATAACCTCAAGAAAACAACCACTTTCCTGGCTGATACCATGACGAACATTGAATAACATCAACGTAAAATCGTGCAAGGCTCTACAGGGTTACAAATAGACAAATATTTTTTTAGTTCAGACCGACAAACGTACTTTGGAGTATTTGCTCCTTTTCAGTAAAGGTTGATCGAGGAGAAAATGATTAATGTCTACGAATCCAAATGGAATGATCAATCCTCGAGTTGATCTAGGCGATTACGATGCTCGAAGCCGAAATGGAGTTGACTAGTGGTGATTTTCATTCAGAAAATACCCCTGAACCGGTCTAATGGTTTCTCCATTCCGCTAGAAGCATATACAAAGTACCCTCATGAGATGTGATCCAGCGTGAGTCGAGGTATCAGTCGGGAAAGTAGTTGTCTTCTGATGGAGATTCGAACCACCAGACGCTCACTTCATAGGATAGTAGCAGTGGGTCGTCTTGGGAAAAATAGATCCTTCCATTTTTGAATTTGAAATTTATAACCAAATAAAATAACAAAATAACAAGCAATCAGTAGAATGAGAGGGAAAATTGTCTCCTTCGAATAAATACTAATTGATTTCATTTCTGAGAAAATTTATTTTATCTTTCATTGTCTAGGGTTGATGAGAAGCAGAACGTTCTCAACTTGAGAAGGAACATCAGCCTTTTCAGAAAAATCAATGACACCTCCAATCAGACAGCAACTCTTTCAGAAGCTGAGGCTCATGAATATGGAACATTCAGAATGTACTCGATTATGCTCATTTCAACCACCGCTCTGGCTATGATAGCAACCTATGCAAATTTTGATTTTTGCAGAAGAGCATCCAAAAATATTCACAACGCTATGGTCAGCAGTGTTATGAAGGCCGTCATGTCCTTTTTCGACTCCAACTTCATCGGCAACATTCTGAACAGATTTTCCGGAGATTTGGCACAGATTGATGAATATATTCCATTTGTGGCACGAGAATCTTTAGGCGTAAGTATTTTTTGAATTTCCGCTTGATAATGAAACTGAAAAGTCGGGTTACTTCAGGCCAGGTTCATTTCTGGAATTAGAGATAGTTTTTCATATTATTCAATATGTTTTTGTGAATTCTGAGGCACAGGAAAGTGATATGGTGGTAGAAAAATGTTTGTCTCTTGCAAGAAAAGACGTTAACAAAGCAAACAAAAGACAATCACTTCATTAAATGAATTTCACTAAACTGGGTTTACAAAACCACGACACGTATTTCCCGATACAATAGCTTCTTCAGGAAATACTCCACCTGAAGAAGCTATTTACAACCAAATCAGTGAAAATTATTAAGAGAAGTGAATCATAGAATAGAAAAAAAAATTGAATTCTTAAAAAAAAATAAGATCATTATATTACTTTACCTAATTCAATTGTTAGTTTGTTTGGCGCCGACTCAAAATTAGTTACTCAGTTCAGGAGCTCAATTATCATTAAGACTAAGAAGGTTCATTTTATTTTTTGCTTTTCAGTTGATTTTTTCGTCGGTTTAATTTTTTGTTAAAAAGTTTTTATTTTTAATTTTTTTGTGGCTGAAATCTACTAATTACTACCTACTTAATTTGTGATTACTTCCAAAATACTTACTTACCCATCTTACTTCTACTATTAACTGTTAAATAATATGATTATCTACTTTAACTATTCATTGTTATATAATATAAATTATTTCTGAAAGTTCTGGTTAGTTGATTCTCATCACTTTGTATATAATACCATCCTTCCATAGAATATAATTATTGTGACGGATGTAGGAGGATCTGTCAATAACAACTACATATGTGTGCTGATGTTCACAAGTGAACAATTAATCATCCCCTATTTTTCTACCCATGGTGATAAATCATTTTATTCTGAATTGAAATATAATCAAGTATGAGGTATACACTATCTAATGAAGAAAAAATCATCCAAATCGGAAAACCCACTACAAAGTAATGCCTGATAGAATCGGTTAACGGACCAAAATTCAGAGGGTGATCGATTAATGTCCTCTATTTTGTCATCCTTAGGGATTGATATTTTTGTTCAAATTGGAATGGTACGAATGTCGAAGTACACCCTATCCAATGATGGAAGAATCATCGGAATCGAACTGCTGTGTTAAAAGTTATGCGTGGTCATATATAAAAAAATATATACGCGTCGACTAGAGAACTTCTCCTTTTTGATTTCGTCGGTTAAAAATAAAAGACGTGAGTGTTGAAAACTTTTCAATTATATACCAAATATCAAACGGCATTCAGAACATTTCCATTTTTCCAATTCAAAACTTATCATTCTCAGCTTCACTCTAACGAACAAAGCACAAAACTGGAATGCCGCAAAAGAAAACTTTGTTTGCAACACCTTCTCTGAGAGCTCTATTTTCGAGCGCTGTGCATGGTGTCGAAAGCGTCAAATATAGTCAGCCTCGACTATACGTTTCACTTCACCGCACTTGTTCGTAAATTATTCTATTACTAGAAGTATTCCACGTTAATGTTTTATTATGAAGGAGAAATATGTTTCGGACCTCTATAGGTCCATCTTCAGTCTAACTGTAAGATATATTCAATGTAATATATGTATAATGAGGTGTTATATTTACATGTGGGGAGGAGAAAACTACATAATGGGCAAAAGTTCAACCTTGGATGGTATGAACTGAAAGGCGGAGGAGTTGCCCCTTATTAAAGGTGTGAACCATAATGAACTGTCTAAATAGATCATGTAGATGCATAATTTGGCTTTCACAATCACATAAATGGACTGTAGAATTAAATTTATCTTGAGAAAAAACTGAGGGACTGGGACATTTGACAGTGTCATATAATGTTAATACTTGTATTACATAAACTATGATATATAAAACTAGCGACCTCTGTGTTCAGATGTCGTGCTCGTTGGACGGTGATATGTTTGAAGAGCATCGTATTATAATGAAAATAAATTGGTTATGGATGAAGGGACAAGGAAAAGGGAAACACTAATTTGACATCAACCATCACGTTAATAGGGTGTAAATATCTATTATAAGAATTGTGAGGAGTTAAAGAATCATAAACAATCAAAATTGATCTGTTCATTCAAAGAGAGTGTTCGAGGGTCCCATAAGAAAGAGTTTATTCCAAATATTTCCAATATGTCCATCAAGTGACCTTTAATGGCTACGTGAAGGACTTCAAGATCTTTATCTAAATCGAAATTATGTTTGGAATTGAATATGTGGTTTGCAAATGAGCTGCAGGAGTTAATTTCTTCGAAAGGCGAATTTTTAAACTTTCCATTATACTTATCGATTATTTTAGTGTGTTCTTTAGCTCTAGTTATGATTTTTCTTCCACTTTGTCCAATATATTTTGCAGAGCAAGAAGGGTCAGAACAACAAATTTCGTTAACACCTGATTTGTCTAATTGGTTGACTTCATCTTTTATATTAACCAGATTTTTTCAAAAGGATCTGTTTGTGTAGAAACTGATGTTCAAGTCAATACCTGAACATAATTTTACAAATCGGCGAGAATAACAAATCCCCTCAACACCTGATTCAAAGAATCTTCCATCGACACTGGACCAAACATGTCAACCACAACTTGTTTAACGCCTCTATTCCAGATCGTTATTGTTCATTACCCATTGGCAAAGTCTCTCATGACATAAAAAACATTTTTCTCCGTCAGAGTATTGACTTCAACATCAATTCCTACACAAACAATTATATTTTGAAAAATCTGGTTGATACAAAAGATAAAGTCAACCAACTAGACAAATCAGGTGCGAACGAAATTTGTTGTTCTGACCCTTCTTGCTGTGCAAAATATATTGGATGAAGTGGAAAAAAAATCATAACAAGAGCGAAAGAAGAAGTTTTTCAACCCACATAAATAAAATCCCGAATGAATGCTCTAGGGCCCTGGGTTTCATTGTCAGAAATACTTGTGACTTCACGAATACTAATACACTGCTCCTGTTGCACAATTCTTACGTCCAATCTAAAACAGAGTATGCATCTGTCATGTAGTGTCCATATTATAATGTTCATATAAATAGCATTGAACGTATCCATAGACGCTCTTTGAAATATCTCTCCTTCAAAGAAGATGGTACCTACCCTGCTATTGGAATATTTGATACTTCTTTATTGGAAAGATTTAACCGTACCTCTCTTGCAAGTAGGGGGAATATATCAGCCCTGATTTTCCTTTCTGAGGTGATCCATGGCCAAAATGCTGTTTTAAGTATGCTCAATATTCTTGTTCCCAGAGTCAGTTCCAAAACTAACAATAATTTGAGCAGACACAAAAGATAAAATTGATAAACTGTCAAAAAGTGCCATATATAAGCTAAACAATGAAGATAGTGATGCAGCTTACATTGGTAGAACCTGTAGACCTCTGGAAGTTCGTATAAATGAACATCTTAACCCTAATAAGGTATCAGCTTTCGGTCATCACCTCAGATTCAACAATAACTTCAGTCCATAGGAATTCATAGAAATTCAAAAATTGTACAGGAGGTCAGTTCCAAAAACTATAACAGACTAGATTTTCTTGCAGATTTACACATACGTAATGAATTGCTCAACAATGTCCTTTGTCTCAACACCCAAGTTCATTTAAACAGATCTTACATTCCACTTCATAGACGCCTAAAATAAAGACATTTCAGTCAACTAATTTTCTTAATAAAATATTTTTAATCACGTCTGTTGAGTTCAACAATCCAAATACTTTCATACTCGATTCTCGATGATGATATTACTTTTGCGATTTGTGTTCCCTCATTTCCAACAATGTGAACGTAACTTTGTTGAGTTGGACATTTTCAATGACTAATTTTGGAAATTTCTGTCTTTTTTTCATTAAACAAGTGTTGTTTTCTTCTTCTTCCTTTCTATTTTCGGTCTTCGTGATCGAAAACTTCGGTACTGGGATAGTTCTCACAAGACTTTACCTTTGTACCAGAGTTCGATTATGATGGATCAAAATTGGAGAGTTACACAACAATCATGTTAAGTTTTTCTGGCATACTTTGAATAGATCTGACAAATGTAGGTTCTCATTAGACTGTTCATTATCAGAACTGTGTTCCAGTGGACATGATGGCTTATTTCAAGATTATTTCTAATTTCTAGTTCTGTGGTTCCATGTTACTAAATTCAATTGTCATGTCAATTATCTTTCATTCTTGTCACATATTGTCAAGCTTCAAATTCACTTTTTATCAATGAATATTAGTAGATATAGCTATGGGGCTCCGGGGCCACTTTTTCACTTTTCTAAAAAAGTACCCAGAATCTGGGGAAATTTCCTCTGACCCCGATGGAAACTCCCATAAGAGCCTGGATTGGGGATAGTGATTTTCCGATTTTTCCAGATCTGGAAATTTCAAAGTGCAGGTCCAATGTGTATTTGACTCAAAGATCGAGGACATTTTTACGTGCTCGAGGTCTATTTTACCCGATTTTCCCTCATATCTACTGTATTTGGGGTCAACGATGAATTGTCTACCTTGATGATACTTTTGACCTCATTCACCATGGGATTGACTTTCCCTAGATTTTGAGTTTCCGAGGTTCGTATTTCACCTTGTTTTCCCTAGATCTACTGAATTTTAGGTTCAACCTGATGAATTTTTACTTGGATAATCGATTTTCCTATTCACTAGAGGAGATTTTTCAAGTTTGTGTTTTAGAATTACGTTTTCACTTGGTTTATACGGTTTTTCAACCTGATGGATTTCTCATGGTAATGATTTTTTCCCAGATCTAGGGAATTTTTCAAGGTGTGTTTAGATTAGTCGTTTCAGGTGGATTTTAGGGG
>JAFIRS010002697.1:0-190699 GCA_018342105.1 Gonioctena quinquepunctata | reverse complement strand
TATTGTGAAAAAAAGAATTGACAAAATTAAAAAAATCAGATGGATGGAAAGAGAATTGAATTATCTTTTCAACGATGTGCCACTTGACCCCCTGTGATGATCACGATCAACCAAGTTATTTTAACGTAAAATAATGTAATATCGACTGAAGAAAAAGGGAACGGCTGTTTTATTTGCGTTCGCTATTAAATTAGAAGGCCGAAATATGTGGGTAGTTCCGACAAAGAATTAAAAATCTCGTAAAATATTTGATATTTCCCATCAAAATATCTCATGAATATGTAACGACATGAAAGTTAAAACCGACCGATCATAATTACGACAGGACATTTATCTATTGAGCTCAAAGCCGCGATAGATAATTAACGATTATCCGACAGCCGGGAGGAAACATTAACTCGTAAAGAATGTGATTGAAATGTACCACAGTGGAAATCAATGTCCAGAAGTACAATTTATTACTGTGAGACCAACACCGCACCTATTCAAATACCGAGAAGGGGTCATGACGGAAGTCAACAGTCGAGAGGGACAATATTATTATGAGATTAGATCAGACCAAAGAGTGTTCAGTTTTAGTAAACGCCTTCTAAGTATGAAGTGCATTAAAGTAGAATCAAATTTCATCTAGTGAAGATGCATACCCATCTTCTGATACGAAGTAAATGTAGATTTATTAAATTATTCATAAAGTAGCCAATTTATAAAAGTATGCAGAAAATAGTGGAAGTGTAAACAACAGAAATTATCTCAGTAATATCTCAACGAATAGAACACAAAATTTTCCTAAGAGGCTAAATAATCATATTACGAACCAGTGCACGCGTAAAAATCGGCAATTCAAAATAACATTAAAACGTGGTGTGTTTTCCAGTCGAGGGTAAGAAAATAAACTGTTTATTTGGCAAGGTATATATGTACATGGTAATAAGGAACTATTCCCTTATTGATTTCATAGTAGTCAACTATTGAGTCGACAAAAGTAGTATTATTAACAATCGCCAACGTAACTGAAGAACAGTTATTTTATTAGGCATTCTATATTTATTTCATATGCAAGTAAAGCTTATATTTAAATTCATTTTGACTTTCTATACAATTTTCTCCGTAACCAAGTGAACTTTACAATGGCATGGAATATTTCCATATATCGATTTAAATAAAAGTTAATTGACTATCAAAATGAATTAAGAATTTAGATGTGTTAATATAAGATTGATGTGGATTGAAATAATCAATCTATGTTATTTGCATTCATGCGGGTAATCTGTTGATTCTCCCTCACATTAGGATTGTCTACAAAAATTAAATAAGAGTAAATCTCACTCAAATGATTTGAATCTGTTTTTTTATTTAGAGGATTTTCTGCCTGTGAAATGTGAACCATCATTTTGATAGTCAATCAACTTTTATTTAAATCTATATATGGAAATATTCCATGCCATTCATTGTAAAGTTCACTTGGTAACACTACTTCATTCCCAGTGGTCTATGTTATCTGTTGTGTCAGTCTATTTGAGAATTCATGCAGTCACATGTCTAGTTAACAGCCCTTTCAAAGAAAAACACGATCCAAAAGTCTCAACTTAATAATACATTGTTTACGTATGTAATGTGGATTGTGGTTGATTCCTGTGAGTTTCATACCCATTGTTGTCCATATAATATTGTTATTAATTTTAACATCATCGCCGCATAACCTCACTGTAAGTTATAACTATCTTGTTTTTCTTTATTATATATTCATATGTGTCTTCCTAATTTGCAGCATCCCTAATGATGATAATAAATATTATCGAAAGCTTGGAATCCGTGTAAAAGAGTACAATTTTTGGCCTGCTGCATAACCCAAATACCAATCATTAATAATTAATTTGTAATATATACATAATATATATATATATATATATATATATATATATATATATATATATATATATATATATATATATATATATATATATATATACAGTGACCGGCAGAAAGTACGTATCATATGGGAATTTTTTTTAATATAATATTTTGACAAATGTCGATGCATGCAATCGCTTCTGCATCAAAAGAAACCCCAAAAGATGTTGTACAGTGCCGTTCGTCTTTTCTTGTTTGGCGGGAAATTTAAAAAATTAAAAAATTATGTCTCAAAACACACTTATTTGGGAAAATATTGAAAAATGTTATTTGGAAAAGTTGTTTGGAACGACATTTTATAGCTATGTACAAGTTTGGAAAAAAATCTGAGATGAAAAAATAAAAATCAATTTTTGCCATAAAAATTTTTTCAATTTGGAAAAATACATTTCTGACAAAGAAACTCATTAGTAAAGCCCAAGAGTAATATTTTGAATAATATTTTGTAAAGATTTACCAGCTACTTCTATTTTATTCGAAGAAAATTTTAAATCTGTGGATTTGCCATGTGTTCAGCTGCTTCATTAGAGGTCACAGAAATATCTCCAGGACATTATAATCCCGATACTGTTTATTATTGACAAAGAACCATGTATCTACAGAATTTTAATATGAATTTTTTATTAGAACAAAAAATTGATTCAATTTTTTACATAATTACATTTTATAATAAAATTAGAAGCTGAAATAATTATAAACCAAACAATTTAATGCATACTCGAAAGTTTGTAATCAATTTATTTTTGTTTGAATAAAAAATTCAATTTGAAATTATGTAGATACAAGGACCTTTATTAATAATGAACGTATCAGGATTATAATGTCCTGGGAGATATTTCAGTGACCCTATAACAGCTGAATATATGGCAAATCCATAATTCAATTTTTTTCGAATAAAATAGAAGTAGCTTGCGAATATTTACAAAATATCATTTAAAATATTACTGTTGGTTAAATAATGAGTTTCTTTTCTAAAATGTATTTTCCAAATTAAAATTTTTATTGCAAAAATTGATTTTTATTTTATCTCAGATTTTTTCAAAACTGTACATAGCTATAAAATGTCGTTCCAATTTTTCCAAAACTTTTTTTCAATACTTTCAAATAAGTGTTTTGAACATTTTAAATTTCCACAAACACGAAAGAACGGCACAATCGTCTTTATGGTTGCTGATGCAAAAGCGATTGCATATCTTTTTCGTCAAAATTTATTAATAAAAAATTTCCCATATGATCTACTTTCTGCCGGTCACTTATACATATATATATATATATATATATATATATATATATATATATATATATATATATATATATACAGGTGCCACATTGCCTCGTATTTCTACGAGAATAGAGAGTTGGGGAAAAACATTTAGACACAGTCATATGTGGTCCATGAGCATATTCCAAAATTACATACCAAAGTTATATTTTTTCTTATGGAACACTTATTTTTTTTTTATATTTTAGATCTATAGACAAAATAAGGTGAGTTACTTTATATTTCCCATACTTAAAACTGACCGTTTCTGAGAAATTTTGAGAATTTCTCAGAAACGGTCAGTTTTAAGATGGGAAATAAATATACTCACCTTTTTGTCTATAGTATCTAAAATATAAAAAATAAGTGTTCCATGAAAATATAACTTTGTATGTATTTGGAATATCTCTATGACCCACATATGACTGTGCTAATTTTTCTAACTCTTCATTTCTCGAAAATGAGCGAATATGGACCATATATATATATATATATATATATATATATATATATATATATATATATATATATATATATACAGTGACCGGCAGAAAGTACGCATCATATGGGAAATTCTTTATTAATAAATTTTGACGAAAATCATATGTGCAATCTTTTGCATCAAAAGCAACCCAAAAGACGTTGTACAGTGCCGTTCGTCTTTTCGTGTTTGGCGGGAAATTTAAAAATTTAAAAATTATGTCTCAAAACACACTTATTTGGAAAAATATTGAAAAATGTTATTTGGAAAAGTTGTTTAGAACGACATTTTATAGCTATGTACAAGTTTTGAAAAAAATCTGAGATAAAAAAATAAAAATCAATTTTTTGCAATAATAACAATTTTAATTTGGAAAAATACATTTTAGACAAAGAAACTCATTAGTAAGGCCAACAGTAATATTTTAAATGATATTTTGTAAATATTCGCAAGCTACTTCTATTTTATTCGGAAAAAATTGAAATCTATGGATTTGCCATATATTCAGCTGCTTCATAAGAGGTCACTGAAATATCTCCAGGACATTATAATCCCGATACTGTTCATTATTAATAAAGGTCCTTGTATCTACATAATTTCAAATTAATTTTTATTCAAACAAAAATAAATTGATTACAAACTTTCGAGTATGATTAAATTGTTTGGTTTATAATTATTTCAGCTTCTAATTTTATTATAAAATGTAATTATGTAAAAATTGAATCAATTTTTTGTTCTAATAAAAAATTCATATTAAAATTCTGTAGATACATGGTTCTTTGTCAATAATAAACAGTATCGGGATTATAATGTCCTGAAGATATTTCTGTGACCTCTAATGAAGCAGCTGAACACATGGCAAATCCACAGATTTAAAATTTTCTTCGAATAAAATAGAAGTAGCTGGTAAATCTTTACAAAATATTATTCAAAATATTTCTTTGGGCTTTAAATGAGTTTCTTTGTCAGAAATGTATTTTTCCAAATTGAAAAAATTTTTATGGCAAAATTGATTTTATTTTTCATCTCAGATTTTTTTCCAAACTTGTACATAGCTATAAATGTCGTTCCAAACAACTTTTCCAAATAACTTTTTCAATATTTTCCAAATATGTGTTTTGAGACATAATTTTTTAATTTTAAATTTCCCGCCAAACAAGAAAAGACGAACGGCACTGTACAACATCTTTTGGGGTTTATTTTGATGCAGAAGCGATTGCATGCATCGACATTTGTCAAAATATTATATTAAAAGAAATTCCCATATGATACGTACTTTCTGCCGGTCACTGTATATACAGAGTGGCCACTTTTTTAATGGGATTGTATTGGTAACTTTTAAACCATAAGAGTTAGAAGGTCGGTCAAATGGAGAGAAAGTTGCATTCATAGAAGCATTGTCAAGCAGTTCAAACGAATCGAGATTATCAGGGCCGGTTATTGAGATATCATAAGAAAAGTAAATTCTGTCATTTTGATTTTTCTTTTTTTCCCACTTTATTTCGAATATTATCAAAAAATGTCCGGAGTTTTTTATTGCATAAATTATCCTCATTTTGACATAATCAGATTTTGTATCCATCGTTTCGTACGCTCTGGGCCACCCTCAACCTCATTTTTTTCAATACGGACCTGCATATTTTATGACACTTTTCGAAATAACTTTTAAGGCTAAATTCAACGAAATATCATACAATGTCATTCAAAGTTGATTTTCAGGTGATTTTGACCCTTTTCCAAATTTCTTTGGGTCGGATCTGTATTACATTTAGGTACCTTTAGTTTAATTAACAACATGCAATACATTTCGATCATCTTACTCATCTCCAACTGAATGGAACGTAACAGAATCAAAGCAAGAAACAAGTAATAATTATTTACAAATTTCAAGAGGTGAAAAACCTAATTCATAATAATTAAACGAAACTATCATTTAATGAAAGAAAAATCAAATGATTATTCGGAAGTAAATGATGAACATCAATGAAGTTAGTGTTCGAAATGTCCACCATTTTGTAAAATGCACTTTGAGGTTCTGGAACCCATACTTCTTATACATTTGCTTATTTCGTCTCCTTGAATACCTTCCAATACATTCTCAATCTTCTCGCAAGGAATCATTATTGTTGGATTTGTCATTTGTTCCGTTGAAACAAATTACAGAATCGAACTTCATTTTGGGATCATTACGATATCATTTTTGCAAGGTTGGTATTCAAATTTAAAATCATTGTATTCGCGTCTCTCGACTATTTTATTAACACCAGTTTTTGATAAATTGCATTCACTGGCCACAGTTCTCGATTTTCTTTTGGGTTCAATTGAATAGACTTGTTTTTTCTTACATACACACAACTCTAGGTTTATTGAATGTATTATTTTCAAGTAGTAGGCCGTGGATAAAAAAGAACATAACAAGAAATGTCATATTATTTGTCACTTCGTTTATCATTGTGTCACAAGAACTTGTCATTAAATACTTTTCTGAGTAATTTCAATTTAACTTATTCGATATGGTGAGATACACAAATGAAGAGAAGAGAGATATGTACGAAGTGTACATAAAACTAGATAGAAATTCGTTCTAAGAAGAAGCAATACATAAATCTAGAAATTCATCAAACCTAGAGGTCCTTATGTACGACGAAACGAGCCAAATTCGAATGAATCCAGGAATAGGATCGAGAACTATGACCAGTGAATGCAATTTATCAAAAAGTGCTGTTAATAAAATAGTCGAGAGACACGGATACCATGACTATAAATACCAAGCCGTGCAAAAAGTATATCGCAATGATCCTGAGAGAAGGTTGCAATTCTGTAATTAGTTTCAACGGAAGGTGCGGAATAACAACAATTTTGCGCACAATATTATTTGGGGAGACGAAACGACATTCACAAATTCTGGCATGTTCAATCGAATGAACAAACATTTTATGCCACAGAAAATCCTCACTTAATTCATGAAGTTAGATATCAGTATCGTTTTCTTGAACAAATGGTCGGTTTGTTGAATAATAGATTACTGGGACCCTATTTTTGTCGGCAACCTAATCGACAAAATATGTAGTAATTATAGAAGAAATGTTGGATGATCTTCCCATACGGTATCGGCGTAATAGTCCATGGTTCCAACAAGACGGATGTGGTCCACACAACTCAAGAATAGTCAAGACTATCTAAATCGAACTTTTCCCGATTCATGGATTGGAACAAGAGGTCCAGTAGCATGGCCTCCAGATCTCCGGATTTGAATCCGCTGGATTTTTATTTGTGGGGATATCTCAAAATAAAATTCATGATACTACGAACTCGACAATAGAGATTCTCCACGAGAAGATTGAGAATGTATTCGAAGGTATTCAAGGAGACGAAATAAGCAAATGTAAAAGAAGTATGGGTTCCAGAACCGCAAAGTGCATTTTACAAAACGGTGGACATTTAGAACACTTACTTGATTAATGTTCATCATTTACTTCGAATAATCATTTGATTTTTCTTTCATTAAATGATAGTTTCGTTTAATTATTATGAATTAGGTTTTCACCTCTTGAAATTTGTAAATAATTATTACTTGTTTTGCTTTGATTCTGTTACGTTCCATTCAGTTGAAGATGAGTAAGTTGATTTTTTTATTGAAATGTATTGCATGTTGTTAATTAAACTAAAGGTACCTAAATGTAATACAGATCCGACCCAAAGAAATTTGGATAAGGGTCAAAATCACCTGAAAATCAACTTTAAATGACATTGTATGATATATCGTTGAATTCAGCGTTAAAAGTTATTTCGAAAAGTGTCATAAAATATGCAGGTCCGTATTGAAAAAAATGAGGTTGAGGGTGGCCCAGAGCGTACGAAACGTTGGATACGAAATCTGATTATGTTAAATTGAGGATAATTTACTGTCGAATAAAAAACTCCTGTGACATTTTTCGATAATATTCGAAATAAAGTGGGAAAAAAATAAAAATCAAAATGACAAAATTTACTTTTCTTATGATATCTCAATAACCGGCCCTGATAATCTCGATTTGTTTGAACTGCGTGACAATGCTTCCATGAATGCAACTTTTTCTCCATTTGACCGACCTTCTAACTCTTATGGTTTAAAAGTTACCAATACAATCCCATTAAAAAAGTGGCCACTCTGTATATATATATATATATATATATATATATATATATATATATATATATATATATACATATATATATATAATATATATATATATATATAATATATATATATATATATATATATATATATATATATGTATATATGTACAAATTAATTATTAATGATTGGTATTTGGGTTATGCAGCAGGCCAAAAATTGTACTCTTTTACACGGATTCCAAGCTTTCGATAATATTTATTATCATCATTAGGGATGCTGCAAATTAGGAAGACACATATGAATATATAATAAAGAAAAACAATATAGTTATAACTTACAGTGAGGTTATGCGGCGATGATGTTAAAATTAATAACAATATTATATGGACAACAATGGGTATGAAACTCACAGGAATCAACCACAATCCACATTACATACGTAAACAATGTATTATTAAGTTGAGACTTTTGGATCGTGTTTTTCTTTGAAAGGGCTGTTAACTAGACATGTGACTGCATGAATTCTCAAATAGACTGACACAATAGATAACATAGACCACTGGGAATGAAGTAGTGTTACCAAGTGAACTTTACAATGGCATGGAATATTTCCATATATAGATTTAAATAAAAGTTGATTGACTATCAAAATGATGGTTCACATTTCACAGGCAGATATCCTCTAAATAAAAAAACAGATTCAAATCATTTGAGTGAGATTTACTCTTATTTAATTTTTGTAGACAATCCTAATGTGAGGGAGAATCAACAGATTACCCGCATGAATGCAAATAACATAGTTTGATTATTTCAATCCACATCAATCTTATATTAACACATCTAAATTCTTAATTCATTTTGATAGTCAATTAACTTTTATTTAAATCGATATATGGAAATATTCCATGCCATTGTAAAGTTCACTTGGTTACGGAGAAAATTGTATAGAAAGTCAAAATGAATTTAAATATAAGCTTTACTTGCATATGAAATAAATATAGAATGCCTAATAAAATAACTGTTCTTCAGTTACGTTGGCGATTGTTAATAATACTACTTTTGTCGACTCAATAGTTGACTACTATGAAATCAATAAGGGAATAGTTCCTTATTACCATGTACATATATACCTTGCCAAATAAACAGTTTATTTTCTTACCCTCGACTGGAAAACACACCACGTTTTAATGTTATTTTGAATTGCCGATTTTTACGCGTGCACTGGTTCGTAATATGATTATTTAGCCCCTTAGGAAAATTTTGTGTTCTATTCGTTGAGATATTACTGAGATAATTTCTGTTGTTTACACTTCCACTATTTTCTGCATACTTTAAAAATACAGACCATAATTTGAAAATTATTTTTACCCTGTAACGTGTAACGAGCTGCTTGTGATTAAATGTACTGCTTAGCTCAAAGGTTAAAGTTAACTACTACATGAAATTTTTAATGCAATATTATACAGAGTGGCGAAAAAAATTGCCTTAAAATTTGGACACACATTTAATAAAATAACTTCTTAAAGTTGAATGGAACACCCCGTATTTAGTGGCGTAATTTGACGCAGAATTAGATTCCCTTCAAAACTATATTAGGGTTCCCTATACCTATCTCTTCTGCTCTTTACACAAAAGGCGTTTTTATATTTTACTTGAGTAATTTTTTTATCTTGAAAATGAAACACACTGTATTGTAATGAAAAGCTTAAAAATCGTTTTAAAAACCTTTTTACTAAGGAATACGTAGATTCACTAGAAGCAGAAGTTTAAATTTTTGGAAATACGGTGTATCTAAAGTAAAACGCAGGCAAATGTAAAAACTCAAATTTATTGCCATTTCTGAAATATTAAAGCATTCTTCAAAATAAGAAGATGCACGTGTCTTAATTATTGAGGCGAAATATGTTAAATTCGCTTGTTTCTTAGCAAATTAGACTTCATATTGAAATAAATACCAAAATTACAATATGGGGTCAATAAAAACATACATTTACGATTTCCTATAAAACCTATTATACTATTTTTTTAATAATAGTAGGCTCTGGCCTAGATGACGTTACTTATTATTATGAAACAAAAAGTATTTGACAGTGACACAACTTGTTAATCAAACCATTAATCATTGTTTTAACTAGTTCAAAATTATTGTCTTTTTGAAATATTGTAAAATGAGAACTTATCCCCAGGAAGAACGAATTGATGTGATTTTGATAATCGGTGAGTGTGAAGAAAACTGTTTATAAGCGTCAAGAGTATTTGCCCAAAGGTATCCTAACAGGAGTCATCCTAACAAGCGTTCATTGGAAAAGTTGTTGCAGCTTTTCCGAAGAACAGGCAGTGTATCTTATAATAAGCAAGAACGGCAAAAACCGGTTACTGGAAATGGGGAAAATGAATATTTAGTGATGTTATCTCTAGTTGAACACCCTCACACAAGTCAGCAAAAAATATGTGAAACAACTGGAATAAGCAGACAGAGTATCCAAAGAATAATTAAAAAGTACAAATTCCACCCGTATCGCATTCAACTACATCAACAGCTTTTTGAAGAAGAATATGATCGACGACTGAATTTTTAGAAAAATTTGGTGATGAAGATTTTTTTTTGATTAAGTGCTTTTTTCCGATGAGTCAACTTTTCATAACAACGGATTAGTTAACAGACATAACTTTCACTATTACAGTGACGAAAACCCTAATATTTTTAGAACCCTTGATCACCAGCACAGATGGTCTGTTAATGTGTGGGTGGAATAATTGGATCGCAAGTAGTAGGTCCTTACTTTTTTTATGGTCACTTAAACGGCGTCATGTTTCTCGGATTTATTAGGGATAATTTGCCTGTGCTGTTGGAAAGTATACCTATTAATATTCGTCAACGGATGTGGATGCAGCTAGATGGTGCTCCTGCACACTTTGATAGACGTGTAAGAAACGAGTTAGATCGACAATTTCCAAATAGATGGATAGGACGAGGAGGTCCACAGAACTGGCCAGCCAGGTCTCCGGACCTTAGAAGTCCCGACTATCATATATCAAAAGTATTGTTCACGGTACACCGCCAACGACACCTCAGGATATGAAAGTACGGATAAGAAATGCGTTTCGTTCCATACCGCAAAATATGTTATCCAGAGTTCAGCACTCATTTCAAGAAAGAGTTCGCCTATGCATCGAGAATAATGGACACCATTTTGAGCATTTATTAAAATAATAAACTATTTAAGATTCTTAGTTTTTCGATAAAATGACTCAAAATGCTTTTAAGCTTTTCATTACAATACAGTTGTTTCATTTTAAGATAAAAATTACTCATAAGTAAAATATAAAAACGCCTTTTGTGTAAAAGCAGAAGAGAATGGTAAAGGGAACCCTAATATAGTTTTGAAGGGAATGTAATTCTGCGTCAAATTACGCCACTAAATACGGGGTGTTCCATTCAACTTTAAGAAGTTATTTAATTAAATGTGTGTCCAAATTTTGAGGCAATTTTTTTCGCCCCTCTGTATAATATTGCATTAACAATTTTATGTAGTAGTTAACTTTAACCTTTGAGCTGAGCAGTACATTTAATCACGAGCAGCTCGTTACACGTTACAGGGTGAAAACAATTTTCAAATTATGGTCTGTATTTTTAAATTTCTCAAAATTTCTCAGAAACGGTCAGTTTTAAGTATGGGAAAACCTTTTTTTGGGAAATATAATATTCTCACATTTTCAGTTATAAAATATAGGGTGTTCCATAAGAAAAATATAACTTTGGTATGTAATTTTTTTGGGGATCACCCTATAGGTATATTTCAAAATAATTTTGGAATATGCTCCTCATGGACCCACATATAACTGTGCTAAAAGTTTTTCCCTAACTCTCTTAATTTCTCGTAGAAATACCGAGGCGAATGTGGTGGGCCACCCTGTATATATATATATATATATTATTAAAAGTCCTAAGTGTATTATTGTTTCTGAACTATCTGAGATTGGTAACTGTACTGTCAAATTAAGTCCCACGCTTCATTACATACTGAGTGAGATAGCTTCTCAAGCCGCTCTGGGAGGTTGTCCAGTTATTGGTCAATAGACTAATAACGCCCAGTATAGTTAAGGCGTAGCTTTAACAAATAACGAGCAATCGCAAGATTGGTTGGTCAGACGAGGGGTATTTACTTCTCCAACTGTCCAGCAGTCGTATCACCCCTATGCATTTTGAATTTTTTAAGTTGATGTGCTCCCCCCGCCATCTATCGAGCAATCACAATGTCTGAGCAGGTAGTATTGGGGAATACAATTCCGCAATTGGAAAATAGGAAATATATGGAATGGTAGGCACCTATTTGATATCGAATACATGAGGTAGATTTTTTCATTGGACGAGTACTTCGTAATTCTGAGTAGATGGACTGAAAAAAAATATATTTTTCAAACAGATTGAGGGATTGCAGAACGAGTGGGTAAGAAGTGTTTCTAGAAACTTCTTTTTTTTTAGTTTCAGAAAAAAAACAGTTGTTTAAAAATTCTCCACCAATTTAGAATGCGAGCGATTGCTCCTATTTGAAAAATATGAAACTTAAAAAGGAACATTTAAAAAGGAACATTTAAAAAGGAACGTTACATGAACACTAAAAACGGAACGTTGTATGAATACTAAGAAATGAACCTTGTATGAAAATCTCCTAATACCCACTCATCAGAATGGTAAAGATCATTCTGTTTAAAATATGGAATTTTATTACTTTTCAAAATTCCTAACTTTTCGTCCATAGCCCTGCAAACTATTCTGCATAAATTATTGAATTTCTATTGCGCAATCATGTTTCCCCAACTTAGGTTGAAATATATAAGTGGGAATACAGAAATACTTCTGTAGATAAGATACGGCTGCGCGGTGTTGCCAGATCGAAAACAGTATTTTTTTTACACTCTTGGGCTCGAATATTTTTTAACTCATCAATACATTCTGTCTGAGAGTACTGTGCACTTGGAGGACTGTGCAGTTGTTTATTTTGCTGGATATCTCGTAAAGTGTTTGACTTTATTCAAATGTAAAAAATGTCAATCTTTGTTGGAAAGTTCTGAAGATCTTGTTGAAAACGATGAAATATTAATTTTGTTCAGAAATTATGAGTTGGTACTTTAGGTGGATTGAAATATCCTAGTAACATAATAAAAAATAAAAAATACGGAATTGGCAATGGAATGCTTTAGTAAATATATTGAAAAATATTCAGCTGCCAAAATCATAGGTATTCAATACGAAAAGACATACCTATTTACAGGAAGCTCAAATCTAGCCAGCCTGAATGGTTTGAATGTGACAGTCATTGTGACCTACATTGTAAATTTGTTGATAAGCACACTTATTTATAATAGTGTAAAACCATTTCCGTATCTCTGAAAACACCGAACAAAACTAAAATTATAAAATTATCAATTGTGAAAAATGCTTGAATTAATA
Source organism: Gonioctena quinquepunctata (assembly GCA_018342105.1). Taxonomy (NCBI): domain Eukaryota; kingdom Metazoa; phylum Arthropoda; class Insecta; order Coleoptera; family Chrysomelidae; genus Gonioctena; species Gonioctena quinquepunctata. Next base: position 177,471 of record JAFIRS010002697.1, on the reverse strand, counting down.
CCATTTCATATATACATATACAGAGTGGGCCATTGAAAACGAAACAGCGGCTCTGTAGGTCGGCAGAACCGAATTATATAAAAACGCTCGGACACGTCAACTACATTTTCGAGGGGGACATCGTTCGCGATGAAATTCACCCGAAATACATTCCATCCCTCGGAGCTGTGACCGCCACCCCTAAATTTTTAAATGGCAACATATGGCAAGTGATACCTCATTTGAAAGGTATTTTCCTTCTTAATATCAAACAACAAAAATAAATTAATTCTATCGATTCGTTTTCGAGATATAGGAACTTGAAGTTGGGAAGTCACTTTTTATTCACTCAATCAATAAAAACAATATCTGATAAAGCAACTGTCGCAATAATTATTATTGTCAATGAACTAAATGTTCGAACTGTCTACCACCCATTTCCATACAATAGTACAAGTTCTGTTCAAAACGTGACCACACATTTCTTAGCATTTCCAGCGTTAATTCGACGGCATTCTTCAATAATTCTCCTTCGTAAATCTTCCAGAGATTCTGGTTCGGTTGCAAATATTTTGTTTTTCAAGTGACCCCATTGGAAAAAGTCGAGTGGGGTTAAATCTGGAGATCTGGCTGGCCACTCTATAGAGCCTCTTTTTCCAATCCAACTTCCAGGAAACATTCTATCCAAAAACGCCCTAACAGGCTGTGCATAATGTGGAGGTGCCTCGTCTTGTTGAAATATCAAGTGGTCTTCATGGTAACGATCGTCATTTTCAATGATGTCTACTAATTGTGGATAAACAAATTCATTCAATAATTCCAAATAAGTTTATCCTGTCAGGTTACCGTCGAGAAATACTGGTCCAATCAAACGGTCCCAAAAATACCGGCCCAGACATTGAGTTTTTGGGGAGTTTGAGTATGAACTTCGTGGAAAACATGTGGATTGGCATCTAACCAATAACGACAATTATGACGATTCAGTCAAATTCAAAAAGAAAAGCAGATGTTGAGAAGGAAATTCTCATCAGCATCTATTCTCGTAGTCATAATTGCACAAAATTCCTGTCGCCTATCAAAATCATCTTCATTCAATTGGTGTACCAAAGGTATTTTGTAGGGGTGAAATTTATGATGTTTCAGGATTCGGCGGATACTGGTTCTGCTGCTATTGGTAACACTAGCCAATTTCCTTGTGCTCAATGTTGGGTCTGCATGAACTTGTCTTAAAAGTGCAACTTCACCAGCTTAATTTCTCAACGGAAATACACGTTCTGGGCCTCGTTTCGTGTTGGCTACTGATCCGGTTTGACGACATTTTTGCACTAATTCTAGAACATATTTTCTAGCAACAAGTTTATCTGGATGCGTTTCATTGAACAAATTAGCTGTACGGTTACCGCACTCATCATTCTTATTTTTTTTTTTATTATTTCAACTTTTTCCGCGATCTTATACACCATTATCGCGGAAAGATATTCAGCAGCTTTAGTCAAGTAATTCAGGGTAAGGTCGTTCAATCAAAGATCAGTTTGACACTGATAGACGTCCACAATTGCGATTTGGCAATTTTTTTTATCTCATACATGTTTTTGTTGTACTCGCATTTGAGTCGAATTCGAGAAAGCGTCTTTCTTCGATTCTTAAGAACCTTAAATTTTTTTCGATCAAGTAAATGAGGATGGAATAAAAATTTGAAACGGAATTGCATGTTATTTGTTGGTAAACAGTTAGATCATTCAATTCCTTGACAATGATAATTATCTTCAAACAGTTGCATCGTTAGATGTTATTTTTATTGATTGAGTGAATAAAAAGTGATTTCCCAACTTCAAGTTCCTATATCTCGAAAACGAATCGGTAGAATTGATTTATTTTTGTTGTTCGATATTAAGAAGGAAAATACCTTTCAAATGAGGTATTTACAAATTAGTTTAGATGTTATTTTTATAATGAGGTTACACTGCCATGGATTGCCATTTAAATTTAGGGTGAGGTCACAGCTCGGATGGAATGTATTTCGGGTGAATTTCATCGCGAACGATGTTCCCCTCGAAAATGTAGTTGACGTGTCGGAGCGTTTTTATATAATTCGGTTCTGCCGACCTAAAGAGCAGCTGTTTCGTTTTCAATGGCTCACTCTGTATATTTCTAAATCAACCAAATAGTATATTTATGTTTGAAATAAAATTTATTTTTATTATAATTTCCATGATCGTTTTTTTTATCATCTGAATAAGTGGGTATTCTAATTTTATTTTTGTATATTATTAGCTATTTTTTTAACAGCTGGCATGTTATGAGTCATATGAGTTACATACAATCCAAACTATATAATAAACAAACCATTTGTCATAGAATCCATATAAGCTTCCCAAACAACATATTTTATAAATTTTCAGCAATTGTAATAAACATCGAATAATCCCTCAATTTAGAAAAAGTCTTCGTGTTTATAACATACCTACCAGCTGTGGATAAAATGTATTGCTTTTATGTCTTATTAGCACATGGCTAATAAGATACAATTGTTCCATGTTTAAATATATTTTCTCATAATTTCAAGAATTTTCGTTTTATTTTAAAGTACCTATGTCATTTGTTTTTGAATATTTTATATACCTATTCATCTTGGGATTAATGTTACTTATTTGCTGAAATAACTAAACACGAACATTTCAATATGTGCATTTAGGTGTCATTGTGTTTCACTTTTCATCAGATGGAATGATTTTTCTTGCCAAAGCTCTTCTTACTTTTCACAAATCTATATACAATTAATTTCTTTAGCAACACATTTTTATGGGAGTTTGTCTAAATTGTAGTAAAGTGGACACGAAGTAGGTAAATTTCATGGACGTTCTTGAAGGATATCTCATGGATGTTCTCGACAGATCAGTGCTGCTTGCTACTATTTTGAACCATACGAGGTTGAACCATACGAGAAAATTTTCATTATGACTCGAAAAGGATGCTCTGATGAAGAATATGTAAGAGGAAGAGAGAAGGCAATCCATACATTCTACGAATATCATTCGAGTATAGCAGTAGATTTCAATACCACCTTTCAAAAAAATTTGATCACGGGCCCCAGAACCAAAAATTACCATCAGTTCGAAAGTTTATTTATATATATATATATATATTATATATATATATATATATATATATATATATATATGAAATTTATTGATGGTATTTTAGAGAGAAGATTCATTGCAATTACTCGACAGAGGGAGCTGGGGGCACATCAACTTGAAAATTTCAAAAGGCATACAGGTCGATTTGCACATCATTGAAAAGGTAATTCAATTTCTCTTTCAACTATGGTAGTTCTACGGAATCACAATTGCGAGTGCCTCACCCCCTTCACCACTCACTGTTAACTTTTGAACGCTTCGACATAGAACAACGAAACCAAAACTATTTTGAATGATATCACCAATACTACTCTTTGAAATAGAAGACATTGTGATTGCTCGATAGATGGCGTGGGGAGCATATCAACTTAAAAAATTCAAAATGCATAGGGGTGATACGACTGCTGGACAGTTGGAGAAGTAACTGACCAACCAATCTTACGATTGCTCGTTAATTGTTGAAGCTAGGCCTTAACTATACTGGGCGTTATTAGTCTATTGACCAATTACTGGACAACCTCCCAGAGCGGCTTGAGAAGCTATCTCACTCAGTATATAATGAAGCGTGGGACTTAATTTGACAGTACAGTTATTGCTTATAGTATTTCCTTTGGTCAAAGAATAATTGAGTAATAGTAGAATTATTGGGAGTGATATCGTTTATCAAAAAATTGGTTGTCAAATGAGAAAGTTAGGGTAGGTAGAGATGCAATAGAGCGAGCATGATTATCACCAAGTGATTGGTACTGATCAACAATTAAAATTTTAAAATCTACATGTTAGGAATTAAGTAAGTTATACCTCTCAAGTATCCGCGTGTAATCTATGTTTCACTCACCCTTCTGTATCTTGCGAATTCTGGATCGACATGACATTATAGATAACATCAATAAAGTGGCATTGTTTGAAATCCTAAATGCCCAAGATGTACCTTTACGGTTCGCAGAGAAAATCGTGACTCCTTTATGCTCAATCTTGTCAATTTACGAACGCGATGACTGACGACATGATGTAGTTTCACATAATTTACTCAAATACTTATATAAGTGCATTAGTACCTACTCCTTGAATATGTTACTGCAATTCATATTAGTTGTTGAATAAAGGAATGGTAAATTATTTGGGGATGTTAAATGATATGTACTATCAGTGATATTTCCAACTCAATATTCGCACCAATACTTGAAATATTCTGATATGTATCGTCTAGCCCTGGTAAAACATCAGAAAAAACGATCGTATCATTTTTGTTCACAAATTATTAGTTTCATTAAATTCCAAGAGCGGTGCCACTTTCCGGGTGCTAAATTTTGCCATACATGTGTTAGTTACTTCTCACTTTAGAGGCCCTTTTTTTATTTGAGACCAAAGAAAAAATATCTACTTATTGAAGATCTAATATATAGTCCCTTCATGGTACATTTAGAAAAAAAACATATTTAGTTTTCTTAATTGAGAAAATGAATTTTTAGGATTTTGTTTCTATTCCTCTTAATGAAATTTATGAAAACAAAATAGATATAATAGAAAACAAAAATTCGGACAAACTCTATGATGATGCAATAACCGAGTCTTAGATGATGGGAAATTTCCAGATAGCTTTAAAATTGCCGAGGTAAAAGCTTGTAGATTACGAATTATTTCATTAATATCGAGAAAGTTTTCGGAAAAATATTTCGAAAAAGGTTGATGTTATCTCTCCAGAAATATAAAATTCTGTTGATAAACAATATGGTTTTCGAGAATAATTCGATACTGTTGACCACATTCAATTATTGTCTGAACTCGAAAATGTTGGAATTTGAGGAGTTGCCCATTAATTCAAAGTTATTTAACAGAAAACAATGTGTGCATATTAATGGAACTATTAGAGGTGATTGAATAATAAGATATGTTATACCTCAAGGCACTGTTCTGGGGCCAGGTCTTTTCAACAAGTATATTAATGATAATTTTGAACAAAAGCTGTGTGGAGAAGACGTTTCACGAATGATACTTCCATTTTTTCAAAAATAATATAAAAAGATAATTGTTTGAACAATAGAATATGGACGATCCACTACAGAAAACATACCGGGTTGCCACATCGCATAATGCCGTAAAACCACCGATTTGCTTTAGAGACCAGACGCAAGTATGGAGACCTGATTGCTACTCTTGAATTAAGGTACGGCGATCGACATCGAGAACACAGTTGAAAACGCGGATAAGAAAATCTGGTGAAAGTCTGCAGGAGTTTGAAATAGACGTGCAGAGACTTATCCAACTTGCCTACCCAGGTGCCCCAGAGGATTTCAAAGGATGGTTGGCGGTGCAAATATGTATTGACGTATTGAGATATGTTGAAAATTGAAAAACAAAGGATGCTAAGATTAACACACTTTAAGAAATGCAGTGAAGCTTTGGTTAATTTCCTAGAAGTGGAAGCTGCCTTCAATATATCGAGGCCAGAAGTAAGAGCGGTGTCGATCGAAGAACCACTTCAGGAAAAACACAAATCGACAGTGTGGAACAGAATATCAGAATATTAGAGGGGGTAAATTCCAGGAATATCAGTCAAGGGTATCTGTTTTAGATGTGGTAGGAGTAGACATTCCCAAAGAGAATGCAGTGTGAGGTTGCCACAACGTTTGTCATCACGTTGGAGTACACTCCCACGTCACTACTCACCTATGAGGACATAATTGTCTGAAGAGTCAAGAGGAAACTGTTTCAGATGTGATTTCCAGAGATATTACAGGGTACGGTTGCCACCACATTCGTCATTACCTTGGAGGACACCCCCACGTTCCTACTCACTGACGAGGTCAGATACCAATAAACTAGATTAGCCAATACATCGGGAAGCTGCGGGCTAGTTAAAGCGAAGGGCCATCCAAGTTAACAAGAATGTACTACCGCACACATGACACGGAGACACAGATCCCATCTTCAAGGTAATGTGGGAACAGTGGGATAGAACACCTGGGGTCAATGAGACCTAAGACAAGATCATACCAAGCTTCTACTGCGTTCAATATCGAGAAGAATTGGAAAGCTGATGTAGAAGATGTCTAGAGTGCGGAGCTACTTAAGGTCCCAAAACAACTTCCAGGGGTGAAATGAAGGGATATTACGTAGATGCCCCATTCGAACGGATTGCCACTGTTGTAGCCAGACCATTTCCTGTGACGACTGATGCAACAAATACATCCGTGTATTATTTCAGCAAATGTGTAGAAGCCTATGCCGTTCCAGAAGAGGCATCCATCATAGCAATGTTATTGGTGGACAACATCAAGATTTGGAGTACCGATGGATATACATTCTGAACAAGGTATTTTGATTCAAAGTTATTCAAGGAAGTTTGTGAGCTGATGGGTATCAACAAGACCAGAAGCACCCTTCACCCTTAGTCGGATTGCTATGGTTGAAAGATTCAATCGAACTACGGAAGAACATATTTGCAAGGTTGTGGAGAAGCATAAAAAAAACTGAGACATACACCTTTCACTATTTCTGATGACATACAGAGCCTGTAGATTATTCAACCAAGCTTAAGCATGCTAGCATTATATTTGGAAAGTAACTTTGATTGCCCTGTAACTTGATCACCAAGCACCGAAGTATGCAGATAAGCTGAAGGACAACCTATTGACAATTCACGAAACATCTCGCAAGATATTGATATTGGCTACTGACAGAATGAAAGCTCGTTATGATTCAAAAGCTAATTCAAAAGGATTCAAAGAAGGTGATCAAGTCTGGCGTAGGAAGAAGGGTTTATCTTCCAAACTAACAGCGTTTTAGGGACCGTACGAGGTGAATAAGAGGAACAACAACGTGGTTTACAGAATCCAGCGCAGTCCTAGGACTAAGACGAAAGTTGTTTTAGATGAACAACTTTCATCATCAGTCTCTCCCAATGAGAGACTGAAGCTCTATCATGGTGAAACGATGGCTTTTGATTAGAGAACGATAGATTTACAAAAGCCAATACACGACGTCACTGTCACTGTAGTCTGGTACCTGTCCCATGATTAAAAAGAGTTTCAATAATTCCAGAATGGACTGGAGGAATCGAGCGGTTCCGAATCATGACGCGAAAAGTTCCTTTAAAATTTTTTAGGGTAACGATGAAGTTTAACAGTACCGTGCGTGGAATTTCAACAATGAACTGTGATTGATCTATTTGTCAAAATGCATTATAGTATTGTGAATAAATGGAAATTAGTTCAAAAACAGAATTTTTACTTATACAAAAATAATATCTCAGAAAAAAATCGAAGATACCAAATAAATACCCCTTCTACCCGTCTTACAGAAAGAGTTGATTGCACAGAGTACTAGAAGATACATTATCAGATTGTTAAATATTTCATTCATCATGCCGGCAGGGAAACATATGAGTATATTTAGTAAAAAATGCGGCATGAGCGGAAAGTTTATTGAGATGTGAAAATTGGAATGCAAAAGAGGCAGTTTCATTTCAAATACAAGTAGATATGATTTCAAGCTCGGAATGATGGAATCGAAAACTCTTTGAACTGGAGCATCAGAAAAATGAATTAACACATGTATTGGATTTTTTCTTCCCCTCCTTCCCCTCGTCGAAATTATGTCGGTCTTGGCAAGCTCAATTCATCGATTGCTAGACAGAAAAGTACTGGGCCTAATGGGTCACCCTGTTGGGCCCCTCTCTGTGACATGATAACTTCTTTAACAAAATTCAAGAGATAATGATAACTGTAGCATTGATTTATGAATGGAAAAGTGGGTTCTTGAATCCTTGACTTTTCTGGATAATACATTTCTGTGAATGCATTTTTCGCAACCACATGTTATTTCAGGAGTGAGTAGGATGTTTCCCAAGTTTTACTATACATGTTGATTTGGCCGTTCAATTAGGCCAATGATTGGAAATTTTTTGGCGACAAAAATAGTACCAGGAAATCGACTTTGACGCCATACGAAAGACGATTCGTAGTTATATCCTGTTATGTTTCCGACTCGTAACTATCATTGCTTAATTTGTTATAAACATTTAAGAGCAAAAAATCGTGTTTTCTTTCGTTTTTCGCTTGTAACATGAAAACTAATGAAGCAATCTCGATGCTCTCGATGGACGAATTGTAGAGATGATGAGCCCTAACACGACTCGGATATCAAATCATTAGTAATGGAAAAAAAAACCGAAAAAACCGGAAAAATCAGCGTTTTTTTAAATTCATAACACCGCCATTATTCAAGTTGTAGTAAAGGTTCTTCGCGACATAGTATTGATCGATATGTACTTTATGTGTGAAAAATTCAGGCGATGTCTGTCGGATCATTAGTTTTTGCATAACTGCACTTTATTGGGGCAAGCCTGGATGCGCCATAGAAGTAAGTAGAAGTATGGTACTACAAAACATCTATTCTCATTTTGCGTTAAAATGCTGCAAAATAGGTGAGAAATGCAAACATTACCGAAAACGGGCGAGCACAAGAAAGCGGCTGAGAAGTGGGGGTAGAGCAGCAGATTCATAACTTGCGTGCAACGCGCATGTATTACTATATATATATACGCTTCCCCGCTTCTGCTTCCCTACCCCATTACTCATCCGCTTTAACGCGCTTGCCCGTTTTCGGTCATGTTTGCAAGTATTTATCACCTATTTCGCAGCATTTTAACGCAAAATGAGAATAGACTATGCTTCAACTTGCAATCTGTTCTTGAAAAATTGAAATCGTACCACCTATGACGCATCCAGGTTTGCTCCAATAAAGTGCATTAAAAAATTCAAATTGCAAAAACTAATGATCCGACAGCGCTTGAAGTACACATGAAGTACATATCACTACTATGTCGCAGAAAGCCTGCGCCACAACTACAAAAATGGCGGTGTTATAAATTTAAAAAAAAACGCAAATTTTTCCCGTTTTTTCAGTTTTTTTTTTGTTACTAATAATCCGATAGAGCTATCCGGGGCTCATTTTTTGCATTTTGATTCTCTTCAATTCGTCCATTGAGAGCATCGATATTTCTTCATTAGTTTCCATGTTACAATTGATGGCACAGTCAGTTTCCTGGAACTATTTTCATAACAGAATCAGCCATTTTATGCTCTATTAATTGGTCTAAATATCGATAAAACATATGTGATTGATCGAATTCCACAACCTTTTTTAAAAGCGTCAAGCCACATATAAAACTCACTCGAACTGCTCGCATACAATTGCACAACACTGTTATATCGATTTGTTTGAAAATATGAACGGGATGTTCATAAAATCAGATGTGGAATCCTCTGCGACTGAAAGATATACTTTAGTCACTATCTTTGATCGTTCAAGATAACCTCTTGTGGGGTATTCATGTTATATCAAAACTGAGCACATATGAGATAGACAGAGACATCAGCGGAATTTATTGCAAATCATTTTATTGCTTTAATAATATCATATTTCTAGTGGTTCGTTTGTTAAAAGTTCATGTTGTGGCGGTTGTAATAGCAGCAGGATCCTTTAATTTCAGTTGTAATAATGTTGAATGGTCAACACTTGTATCGAATCTTAATCGACTAGAGTCTAGTTTTGAACGATACATTGTAGATATTGCAATATGATACTTGATAGAAGACAGTATCATTAAAATGTCAAAATATTTGAGACACTGTAAATTCTTGAGCAATTGATGTCGAGATGGCAGTTGATATATCATTTTAATGTCATGTTCATATATACCAAATCAAGACGAAATTTCTTTTATATCCTTCAGTTTCTCATTCACAAGTGGGAAATACAATATACCGGAATTTTTTAAGGTAAATAAATAAATGTAGAATACGTGATATGTTGTCTTTGTTATACCCTCTGAATATGCACATATATCCACCTCCTTCACATATTTAATAAATTGCATTTATTAATAATAACAAATTTTGAATACGATTTTATTCAGTCACTTTGATTCGTTTTTATCCAAAGTGGGGTTTGATAGCCAAAAAGGAGGTTATCGGTTCCATATCTTTACCATGTGAAATATTGTTTTGGCGTCTGTCAGAATGGATAAGGTCCAATTAATTACTATATTTTTTTGGAGAGCTACACGGGAAATAAAATAATTAATAATTGCTTTGGATGAGTGATGTAGGTTATTCCGTGAGTTATAGATTCAAGATTTTGTCGCGCAAAGTTTTCAGTTCTAATACAAAAGCGACACAAGCTTTTGAATCTGTAACTCACGGAATAACCTACGTCACACATCCAAATCAATTATTTTTAAATTTATAGCACATTTGAATTGAAGCTTGTCTTAGGAAGGTTTTTTATTAATTATTTTATTTTGTGCGTTTTAGTAAGAACGCCTTAATATATGTATTTTTGTTGAAGCATTGTTATTATGAGGCCTTTTCCCTGTACGTTCTGAGCTATCTAGATCTTCAATGAGGAGACCATCTAGAAATTAACTCGTCCGCCACCCTGGAGCTGCCATCTTCAATTTATGAATTTTGACAAAAAATCAATAATCTTCGACGAAATTCATAATCTTCGACGAAATTCATAATATCCGACCCCAAAAACCCCCACATATCAATTTTGAATATAAACGGTCCATTATCCCACCACTTGAGCCCCATCTTGAATTATAATTTTGACGTAAATTCATAATCTCCGACCCGAAAACCCCACATACCAATTTTGAATAGAATCGGACCATAATCACAAGATCGTCCCCATCTTGGAGCCGCCATTTTGATTCTATGAATTTTGACAAAAAAATTATAATTTACGACCCCGAAAACCCCCTCATACCAATTTTGAGTCACATCGGACCATAAACACAAATCTTGTCCGCCATCTTAAAGCCGCTATATTGTTTTTTCACTAACAATAATGCATTGTCTCCCCGAACTATGAACACCTGCCAAATTTCACGTTAATCGGGCAACTAGAGGTGGGTCAAATTTATCTTGCAAGATTTGATTACAGATACGACAGGTGAAACACTTTTCAAAACTCGTTGACGTTATCAAATATTTAACTTTTCATCACCAGTAGCAAAAAATACAGGAATACATTTTTTTATAATTTTGAGGCTAAACTACTTGAAGTACTTCTTCATTGTTATTATATTCTCTGTACAAATTATGAAGATTACATTTTATTTGAATTCAATACATTATGGTAAAAACTAATTATAAATATTAATAACATAATTTGAACAATTGGTAATATTGACCCCAGCTGACAACGTGTTTTAGCCAAGTCTCTCCAAGGATGAGAACACGCTTTTGAGCACTAAAAAGTAAAAAATTACATAAAAAACTTTCTCACTTACGTTGAAGTATGGTAATGCGTTTGACAATTAATATCGTCCAGTTGGCCAAGCGGTCTAAGACGCAAGATCTAAGCTCTGATATAAAAAAACTGGCAATCAAAATTGAGAAATGATTTTATTTTTATTTGAATATTCATCCCAAAACTAAATCATTTCTCAATTTCGAAGTAAAAAATTAAAATAAAATCGTCAGGCGTGGGGATTCAAACCCTCCCAAACTTTTGAGATCCAGAGCTTAGATCTCGCGCCTTAGACCGCTCGGATAACTGGACGATATTAATTGCTAAAAGCATTACCATACTTTAACGTGAGTAAGAAAGTTTTTTATGTACTTTTGTACCCGATACCTGTAAATGGGCCCCGCTTTCAAGCTAGCAAGTTCGCATACGTTCTCAACTACATATCACACTATTCATACTTAAATTTCAGCTTTGTTAAAATGAGGTGGTTTGCCGGCTCTGGGATCTAACTCTAAAAGTATTATGTTTCTCAAAGATACGCAACCAAAAAGCACCCCATGCTTTTCAGCATAGTCGTTGAATATTAAAATTATTTTTCAATTTTTAGTGCGTTAAAAGAGTGTTTTTCAGTTTTTTAAATATATTTTTTATATTTTTAACTTGAATTAAAAAGGATCATATATCAAAATTAGAAAAATAGTGCTTTTCCCAACTGGTTGCACAAATAACTATTGTTAATTTAACCAAATTTATTTGGTTGATTTGGTTCGACCAGACTAAATTAAATTAATCCCAAAACACAGGTGTATTCGATTGATGGAATCATTATATTGCGGTGACAAAATGGATTTCTCAAAGCAATGCTAACATTTCTTTGACTTGCATATATGTTCATCTATTGAAACAATCTCCAACTCATATTGAATAAAAAATTTGTTTCAACAAAATATAATATTTATTTGAATCAAACAACGGAAACAGATTAATTCAAATAGAAGAATATTATATTGGTTGAATTATATGCGTTAGATGGCGAAGCGTTCGCACAACTGACCCTGACTTAGATAATGTTACCGAATAGCAAAGCCAACTCATCCTCATTGCGACGTCTGGACTTGAATGTCTGGTGTAGGCCACAGAGAAATTAAAAAATAAAGAGAGTTGTCAAACCTGCAGTGAAAGTTGGCACCACGTTTAGAGAACGACAACAGTGGCTACATATCTCGCAACTGGCCGAATTAAGTTTTTTAAAAACAGATTTCTCTTCAGTTACTGATTGAGATAAGGCTTGTTTTTTATTCGTGTTACTTTTCTATGGTTGACATGGTATATATTTTATAAGTGATCGATTTGTCATTCATGTATTTCATATGAATGGTTGTATCATATGAAATACAGGAATCGAAAATCGATCACTCATAAAATATATACAGTGATCGATTCGTAGAACCTGTTAGTGCGTTCGTGGATAAATTAAAGTTTCAAAATAAATCTTGATTTCCTGAAATCAAGAACAAAATTAAAGTTCTTATAAAACAAGAATAATTAATTGAACGTTATAAAAAACACATTTTATTTGAGTTGAATGAATATTTGTAGCGAAGAGATCAGCTTATTTTGTTAAATTGACATTTCATTGAATTCATCAATTCGTCATAAATACTTGTTTGAATGAATATTTTTGTTAAAGCAATCAGCAAATTTTGTAGATCTGATTATTCGATTCAACAAAATAATTACATGGTTGAAACAACATTTCTGCCAAAAGAGTTATGAATAGAGTTGGTCGAATAAGATATTTGGTTCATGCAAATTAGTTTCAGTTGATTGAACTTTAAATTTGATCCAAAACCAAGAAATAATATTACTAATTTTGAGATTATATTTATTTGTTTGATTCAAATAAATTTTATTTGATTCAACAATTGCTTGTTTTTTTGTATAGTAAATGATACAATTCTTATGAATGAACTAATATTTTTAAATCTCAAGCCTCACAGACGTTCCTTCCATCAATCTGACTACCTAATAATTATTTGAGAATGATGAATTTTACAGGGAAGCAGTGAGTGAAAGTGGCTTCATGATAATAAAAGTTTACTCGCGTTGCTATCTGTGGAAATTCATTCTGTGTATCTGAATATGGAATTACTGATTTAGAAATATTACACTCAACTATGCTATTCATATGCTGTCATTAATTTCTGTAGCAGCGAATTGATCCTTTTGTTTGCATTTTGGGGTTTTTAGATAGCCATTTTCCGTTGAAAAAGCCGTCGGAGTATTATTTACTTTCTAGTGATAACGAACGAGATTACAAGAAAATATCTGTTTTACGATTTGCGCAATGAGCCGTATATTTCGAAGAAATTAGAACGTATTTGTGATTATATTGTGGATAGGCGTGCTATTGAAAATTTACATGAGGATATTCGCAAAGTAGCCGTGTGAAAAATCTTGCGAGTATTGCAAAAATCAAAGAACGACGGACAAATTATCATTCAGTATTAGAACCACAATCATTTCAGATCGGGATACTTCAGTTATATTACTTTTTATATATAACATATAGTAAAAAGTTGTAATCAGTTTTGCTAAAATATATTAGCGTATTGGTTATCGTAATAAAAATGTCATATTTGTATGAAACCTTATCAAAAATCCCTTCCCACATAATTCGACCGAGTTATTTTACAGGTTTTCACTAAATTGAAAAAAAATATATTAAATATGGAAAGGTTGATAGTTATTACAAAAAATGAATTTTCTTGAAAAACAACTAATTAAATTTTGAAGAAAAAACACTTCCACTATTTTCCTTCTTGCTCCCTCGTGCCAAAGATCTATGAAGAAGTTTATTGCTTCAGAGAAATCATACATACCATGTGTACATTTATTACACAAACTGAAAATAATTAAATCAAAATTCTGAAATACGAGTCCTGCAAAAAACATACTTTGTACTCATTTTCAAAGTGAGTTCCAAACAAAAAATTTGATACAATGCTAGTACCTGAGAAAATAGTTTGTCATGTTAGAATGACTATCGGAACCACTGTGCGTGTTTGCAGTCTCATATTTTCGAGTAAAATATTGTTTGATAGTGCTGATGAAATGAGCTGCACACCACCGGATTTACAAGAAGTTACTGGAAAAACTGGAGGATTATTGTCGGTGAAAAGCGAAGCAAGGTACGAAAATGCATGTATTTAAAACCTAATCCGATTCATTTCAACTAGTAGGTACTATATATTTTATAGAACTTTACCGTTGTTACTACCCGGATAATGTATTTAAGGTAAGGCGTTTCTGGTAGTTATGTTTAAGAAAAACTCTGAAAAATGGCGGCTCCAGACATATGTGAATCTGAGAGCACCTCAAATAATGTGAACTTTCCATTCATATGTTGCAAAAATAAGCCAAACAACGCGTATTTCGTGTGTGTAAAGTGCATAAGAATGTTCCACAAAAGTTGTATTCGCAGAATAAAACAAGTGAGATATATAAATGGACACAGGATTGTGATAACAACAACAGTGACCCTGAATCAGGAGAGCCAGCAAAGTATGAATTTGTAAAAAACCTGAACCACAAACACAAACTATATTACGAAGATTCTATAAAAATAGAAAAATATTTATTAAATCTAATCAATGAGAAGGATATCGCTATCCTAGAACTGCAAAAACATATAAAAATATTAAAGGATGAAAAAAGTTCCAATGATAAGCAACCAGCTGAGGCCAATACCCAAACATGTGAACCCTTTTTTTACTCAAACCAAAATACTATGAATCATGTGCACATACAAATTGAATCATTGGACTATGAAGCTGATATACAGGGTGACTCAGCTCAACTTGTGATAGGCATGAATGCAATGGAAAATGATGTGTCAAGAACGGAAAATGATGCAATAAAATAACTAATAAAAATCATTTTTAAAGACAAGCTTTTATTTAAGCCGTGTACTGAAACGTATAAAATAAGTTTAAGTCATCGCTGACAATGATTTAATTATTTTTTGTTGAATTATTTGGTTTTAAAAAGATTGTCATAAAAGTAGGTACCAATTAATTTGATTGGGCTGTGATTGATTGGTAAGTAAGAACTTACAGTATTTAATTTCTAAAAAATATTCATAAAAGAAGGTACCAATTAATTTCATTGGACAATGATTGGTTGGTAAGTAACAACTTGTCGAAGTATTAATTTTATTACAATTCGCGCGACAAGCTTTTTGAAACCAAATAATTCAACAAAAAATAATTAAATCATTGTCAGCGATGACTTAAACTTAGTTTATACGTTTTAGTACACGGCTTAAATAAAAGATTGTCTTTAAAAAGGTTTTTTATTAGTTATTTTATTTTTTGCTTTTTAGTTAGTTCGCCTTAATCTGTTCATTTTTAGTAGAGCATCGTTATTATAAGGTCTCTTCCCTGTAAGTTTTGAGCTGAAATTTGAATAGAAACTGTCCATAATCACAAAACTCGTCCTCCATCCTGAAGTCGCCATCTTGAATTTATAGATTTTGTCAAAGAATTCATAATCTCCGAACCTGAAAATCCCCACATACCAATTTTGAATAAAATATGACCATAATCGGAAAACTCGTCATCCATCTTGGGGCCACCTGTTGAAATACTTAGTGTTCATGTTTGAATTATTCATTTTGTATACTATATATTTTAAAACAAGAGGGTTGTTGATTAAAATATGAGTTTGCTAGATTGTCAAAATAAAATCAGACAAGAATAATTGTTCTGCAATATTTTCATTATAAAAGAAAAAACAAGGTTCTTTGAGTTCTCCTTCTCTGAATACCACGAAAACCAACAGGTTATGGGCCCAGTACAGAAGTTGTGAGAAGAGAATCATAATTTACACACATATAAACTAACAGTTATTTGTGTGGTTGTTTTGAGATTTGAAAATAAAATGGAGCAAGTTGAATTCAAGAGAGTTATCGTACTCGAGAATAATGGAAGTAATTATCCAGCATGGAAATTCCAGATAATCATAATCCTACGAACTGCTGGAGTTTATGACATAGTCGACAAAAGTAGACTCCCCGGTGCATCAGGAGAAAGCAAGAAGAAATGGAGTGAAGACGACTTGAAAGCACAACGTGTAATCGTGACTTCAGTTAGCGAAAGAGTTATCACTCATCTTATCGCTTGCAGAATTCAGCGCATGGACTAGAATACAAGCACTGTTGGGAAAAAACCAAAAATTTTCCCTTAAAAATTTTCAAGATATAGCAAGCTTAAAAAATGATGGGGTAGCAGCACATATAGCGGATCTTGAGAACCTGTGCCATGAACTGAAATCGTGTGGAGATGAAATCAGTGAAAATATGCTAGTACAAAATTCTGATGACATTACCAGAAAGTTTCAAACATTTCCACTCGGCTTGGGACAGCTCTCCAGAAAAAACGCTGAATAGTTTGACATCAAGATTGATCGCTGAAGAAGAAAGAATCAGGAACAGGGATAAGAGAGACGAAGGGATGGTCGAAGCATTTTCTGCAGAAAAATCGAACTGGAGATCAAAATTTCCCAGGAAGATTGAAAATGAATCAAAAGAAAGATGATTCGCGAAGAAAAACGTGATATGTAATTATTGTAAAAAACGAGGACATTGTGAGCGTGATTGTTGGTTCAAGAAAAAGAAGGTGGAACAAAGATCATCTACATCATCAACAAGGTCTAACTACGCTCTCATGTCCAACACGGAAGGTGAATCCAAATGTGATTGGTATTTGGACAGTGGAGCGAGTCAACACATGACTTTTAACAGATCATGGTTCAAAAATTATGAAAAACTCAATATCAAAGAGTATATTGTCATCGGTGATGGAACGAGGTTAGCAGTTGAAGGAAGAGGTTCTATAGCAGTCAACATTCGGAAGAAAAATAATGATACCATCAGCTGTACCATCGAAAGGGTTCTACATGTTCCAGATCTAAAGTGTAGTTTATTTTCTGCCAGTGCTGTTGCTGACAAAGGTTACACAATCATCACCAATAAAAGACAATGTAAAATAGTCAAAGATAATGAAATCATAATTCTGGGTGAACGTGATGGAAATTTATTCAGACAGAGATGGATCTAGAAAAAGATACTCAAGCTTATGTGGGTTCCAAAGAAAACCGATCTCTGAATCTTTGGCATGAATTATTGGTTCATCAAAATGTCACTCAATGTCGGAAAATCCTGAAAAATTTTGGATTTGAACGTAATGAAAATGAAGAATTCCAATGCGAATCTTGCATTTATGGAAAACAGACCAGATAAAAAAATTCCAAATTCTACGACGGTGACCTCAAAACCCGTTGAAATTGTCCATGCAGACGTCAGCGGCCCTATGGAAGTAAAATTAATTGGCGGTTAAGTTTATTTTCTTGTGTTACAAGATGATTTTTCCCACTACAGAAATGTTTATTTCATGAAGCATAAGAGTCATAACAAAAATATCTGAGTTCATACCAAAGTTTGAATTGGAAACCAATGAAAAAATAAAAATCATTCGATCTGACAATGGTTCTGAATTCAAAAACAGAAATATGGAAAAATTGTTGAAGGAATACGGCATAAAACAACAATTTACTGTCAGCTATACTCCTGAGCAAAATGGAGTAGTAGAAAGAGAAATAAGAACATTGGTTGAAGGAGCCAGAACTTTACTTCATTCGAAAAAACTTGAAAAATATCTGTGGGCAGAAGCGGTTAATACAGTTTCATACGTTTTGAACATAACTGGTACAAGTTCCATACCAGAAAAAACCCCGTATGAATTGATCCTCAATAGAAAACCAGACATTGATTGTCTAAAAATTTTCGGAAGTCCGGTATATACACATGTACCCAAACAAAAACGGCAAAAATGGGACTGGAAAAGTAAAGAAGGTATATTTGTAGGTTATTCTGAGCAATCTAAAGGATATCGAATATATTTTCCAACTGACAAAAAGATTGACGTTTGCAGAGATGTAATTTTCAAGAAAAGTCAAGGCGAATTCACGACTAAAATGGAAGAAAAGTCAATACAGACAATGAGTGTGATATTTCCGAAAAAAGAAATACAAGAAGAAATAGCAAATAAATTGTTGAACATGTTGATAATCTACAAAAAAAAATTTTTAAAACCAACCAAATACAATGATTATGTGTGCATGTTGTCAGACGACGACGTCAATTTCAGCCAAGCGATGGAAAGTAAGGAATGGAAAAAAGCTATGAAAAAAGAAATAGATGCACAACTTCAAAATCAAACATGGGAATTGACATCTCTTCCACATAATAAGAAATCTCTGAATTGTATGTGGATTTACAAATTGAAATCAAATGGACTTCATAAAGCAAGGTTAGTCGCGAAAGGATGTAGTCAGAAATATGGAATAGATTATCACGAAACATTTAGTCCAGTAGCACAGTACAAATCTATAAGATTGATTTTGGCTGTAGCATCATGCAATGGAATGTTTTTGACACAGTTCGATGTCAAAACTGCATTCCTGAATGGAAACTTGGATGAGGATATATATATGCAACAACCTCCAGGATTTGAAGATGGGACTGAACGAGTATGTCATCTTAGGAAGAGAATTCATGGACTCAAGCAAGCTCCCCGGAATTGGAACAAGAAATTTGTCAATACATTGGAAACATTTAATCTTGTACAGTCTGAGAACGATCCATGTATTTTTTACAAAAATTATAGAAGCGGAGATAAATTGTTTCTGGTTATATTTGTTGACGACGGACTGATCGCATCAACAAATGAATCTGAAATAGAAAATTTACTACAACATCTGGAAAATAATTTCGAAATCACTAGTGAATAAGTTAAATGCTATCTAGGAATGGAAATAAGTCGAAATGGAAGTGAACTTATGGTAACACAAGAAAATTACATCGAAAAATTACTTGACAGATTCAATATGTCAAATTGTAAGTCAGTGAGTACTCCCGGAGCAACCAAAAATTTAGAACAAGAAAGTTCTACATGTTCTTCACCATATCGAGAAGCAATAGGTGGTTTACTGTTTCTGGCCTCAGTTAGTCGACCAGATACCAGATTTGCTGTCAACAAGTTCAGCAGATATGTGGAAAATCCATGTGATATTCATTGGGAGGGAGTAAAACGAGTTTTGAGATACTTGAAAGGAACGAAGGATTACGGTTTGAAATTTGGTCAAAACTCTTATGAGATTCCAACAGTGAGTTACAGTGATGCTGATTTTGCAGGAGACACTCAAACTAGAAAATCGACTTCTGGATTTGTAATGTTTTTTGAAGGATCACCTATCAGTTGGTTTTCCAGGCGTCAAAATATTGTAGCTCTGTCAACTGCTGAATCTGAATATGTAGCAGCGACTGAAGCGGTGAAAGAAACCATTGGAATAGTAAAATTGATGGAAGAACTGCAGATCTGTCAGCGTCCAGTTGTCATCAGAATGGATAATCAAAGTGCCATGAGAATGATACAAGATGAAAATTCTCATAAGCGAACAAAACATATTGACATTCGTTTTCATTTTTTGAGAAACAGATTCGGAATAGATTTCGAACTGGAATTCGTGAAAAGTGAAGACCAACTGGCAGATATTTTCACTAAAGCGTTAAGCAAGCATCAGTTTGAAGCAATGAGAATAAAAATGAATATCAAACGGAGGAGTTTGAAATATTATGTTCATGTTTGAATTATTCATTTTGTTACTATATATTTTAAAACAAGAGGGTTGTTGATTAAAAATATGAGTTTGATAGATTGTCAAAATAAAATCAGACAAGAATAATTGTTCTGCAATATTTCCATTATAAAATAAAAAACAAGGTTCTTTGAGTTCTCCTTCTCTGAATACCACGAAAACCAACACCACCATCTTGAATTTATAATTTTGACGAGAAATTCAAACCCTCCGACCGCAAAAACCGCTGCATACCAATTTTGAATCGAATCGGACCATAATCACAAAACTCGTCTTCCATCTTGGGGCCGCCATCTTGAATTTATGAATTTCGACAAAAAATTCACAACCTCCGACCCCGAAAACCCCCGAATACTAATTTTGAATAAAATTGGAACTCGTCCTCCATCTTGGAGCCGCCATCTTGAATTTATGAATTTTGACAAAAAATTTATAATCTCCGACCCAAAAACCCCAATACCAATTTTGAATGGAATCGGTCCATAATCACGAAACTCGTCCGCCATCTTGAATTTATGAATTTTGACAAAAACCTCATAATCTCCGACCCCAAAAACCCCACATACCAATTTTGAATCGAATCGGACTAGAATCACAAAACTCGTCCGCCATCTTGAATTTATAAATTTTGACAAAAAACTCATAATCTCCGACCCCAAAAACCAATTTTGAATCAAATCGGACCATAATCACAAAACTCGTCAGCCATCTTGAAAAGGACTTATTATTATATATAAAATAACAAGTAAAAAAAATAAGAAGGGTGTAAACAAATTCCTACTAGATCCAACTTTGATGGAATTAAAAATAAATGTTTCCGTATATAACACTCTTGCCCTACATGCAATTTAAAGAAATTAGTGGATATCTCAATAGGGAATACGGCGAAAAACTAGAAATTGCGTGGAGGCAGTACTATGACAGTCTCATAACAACCTCAGATAATAAATATAAAACAACTTGGGATATAATAAATAAACTGCAAAAAAAAACTGGTAAGAGAGCTGAAATTATTGTTCATAATGATGGAATCCGTTTGCTTGATGATGATTTGGCAAATAAGTTCAGTTTTAATTTTACAAAGCGTGTCGTTGATGATACAATACGTGACCTGAATTTCTTAGAATCGAATGTGCCTTTGAACAATACCACCTTCTTTATGTGTCCAGTAAGAGAGGTGACTGTGATGAACTAAATAATTGAATTAATTTCCTCTTTAAAAAATTCATCTTCCAGTGGTATAGATGACATCGAATTAATTAGTGAAAATATGTGCTACTGAGCTTTGTAAACCATTATTAGTATTCCTAATAAATATGTCTACAGAAAAGGGCATTTTTCCTGATAACTTCAAATTGGCGAAGGTATCTCCAATATTCAAGAAAGGTGACTGTGATGAACTAAATAATTATAGAGCAATAAGTATATTGTCAAGTATCTCTAAAGTTTTTGAAATGAACATGAAAACCCAGTTGAGCAACTTTTTTGACAATCAACATTTACTATCAATATCCCAACATGGTTTCACAAAAAACAGAAGCACCGAAACAGCCCCCTGTAATTTTCAGAATACAATCATAAAAAACGTGTAAATAATCTGAAACTGAATAAAACAAAAACTAATAAGATCGCGTTCTCTCGTCTTGGATAGCAACAAGAAATTACCTTTTTCAAAAATACTGAAGACGAGTTTCTCTTTCTGAATCAGTAAATATTCTGGGAATGGGCTTGTTCAAGAAAAAAATATTAATTTGATAATCGAAACTATAACTCATTTTAAACGGATTCCCAAAATTATAGATTTTTCCGCGAACGTTTAAACCCTCAAATTAATTAAAGAAATTGGAGCGACGAAAACGGGGCGTGGTTACCTGTGACGTCACACTGCATATGCGATACCTAACGTTTGCAACGCCGCGCCGCGAGTCGAGAGTCGACTGTATATTTCGTAAGTACCTACCGTGTTGTCTCTGTGTGTAAGAAGCAAATCGCTGGACTGTTTCGTTATTTTATTGCATAATGAGTGAGAATAAAGTGGTAAATAAATATTGTTTGGTTCCCGACTGTCCTAACACAACCAAGAATGCCCCAGAAAAATGGTTTATTAATGTGCCCTCTGATATTAAAATAAGAAATGTTTGGCAGAAAGCAATGCGTCGTGAAGTTTTTGAATCTAACAAATCGCATGTGTATTAGTGTGAAGATCATTTTAAAGTAAGTTTTTCGATTTTATCTCACAGTTTGAATATATTTAATAACAAAATTTGTATAGTTTTAAAATTAGTGATAACTTATAAGCTCTAGAGAGTTTCACAAATAACTTGTTTTAGGTAGAGGAAGATTTAGAAAATTATATGTACATTAAAACAATGAACAGTGGAAAAGTTAGACTAAAACCTGGAGTAGTACCGAGATTTTTTGACTGCCAAAAAAATAGAATTACGACGCATAGTTCAAAGCCACGGTCACAGTTTTTACAAACTAAAGCACAGCAATCTGTCATTGAGACTTTATTGTTAAGCTCAAAAAATAGAACTTCCGAAGAGAATCAAGAAGAGGAAGAAAATGAAATGGATATCAGACGAATGGAACCTATATCTGAGGAAATAGGGGTTCAGGCTCATATTAAGGCTTATGTACGTTCTAAGGCGATTCAATGTGGAGGCGAGGGTTTTTCTACACCAAAAATAACAAAAAGGAAAAAATCCACTAGCAATGAGATGGTTCCAAAGAAATCGCGAATGGAAAAAGTCGAAAAACCAATTAACGAAGATATTTCAATATCCAGTAGCGGTTCTACTTTTACATTTACTTCGTCAGAACTAAGTTTGTCAGATCCGAATAACTCATTTTATCTAGATACTAATAGGTCAAAAGAAATTTCGATTAAAAAACCAAGTGATCCGATATTACAGAGTCTCACATGGTCGGAATATAAAGGTTGCAATACAATGAAATATTTAATTGCATGTTCACCAGATGGTTTGATATCTTATATTTCTTTTGGTGTTGGTGGTAGAACTACAGACAAGATGATTGTTGAAGAATCGACATTTTTAAATTTATTAGAACCAGGGCTGAGGTAATGGCAGATAGAGGCTTTAAGCATCTTGAAGATCAACTTGCAACTGCTAAAAATAAACTAGTTAGGCCGCCATCTGTTTTATCTGGACAAAAAAGTTCTAAGGAAGAAGTTAAGGAAGCAAAACGAATTGCAAGCTTGAGAATTCACATAGAACGAGTAATATCTAGAGTAAGGGAGTTTGCCATTCTTCAACCACATGCCACGATTAACTTAAATTTAGTGAAATACTTGGACCTAATAGTGCAAATAGTCTGTGGAATACTCAACATACAAGCTTATCTAATTAAATAAAACCAAAAATATATTTTACATTATTTTATTAAATATGTTTTCGTACCAAAACTTTTGTAGTTTTTGCATAATAAACTCAACAAGTTCTTCATCATATCTGCAATATTTTATTGTAATCTCTTTTGAAGTTTCAAAATGCGGATGTGACATAACAATTTTTTTTTTTTTCCTTTTTCCAAATTTAATTTAAACATGATTTTTCTGTTGTTGGGTCTTAATCTCAACAATAAATTCACCACCACCTTTTCTTTGGTATTTATTGAGCAGGATACACTGTAATTTCTAGATTTTATTTTATGTTCTGGCGTGATTTTCGCTTTTAGTTCACAAAGTGCTCCTTGTTGTTTCAACTGAACGTAACCAATGGCGTTATCACCATAACTCTGTCTACCAGATCTGAAACAAAATAATTACTTGTTAACTACAGGTTTTACACATATTTCGAAACGTTTTTTCCCACATATTTTAGACTATGATTATATTTTTTGTTAGAAAATGCCTTTTTTAATGTTACGCCCTTATATATAAAAAGTCGTTCTTTTGAATTTTTTATATTAATTTTCAACATACTCCTGAAATACTTAAGGGCTCAACTCTGTTTATAAACTAATAAAAGATTATCCCACAACTTAAAATAATACCTAGCATGAATTTCGACTCACCCTTTATACAAAATTTATATATATATATATATATATATATATATATATATATATATTAAAAAATTTGTTAGTTTTTAAAAACATATTTTTCAATTTCAACGCCCTGTAGCCCTGTATCTCGAAAACTACTCGACAGATTTTTTTGAGTACAGATAATTTGGTTCAGGTGGTTGATTAGAACAACATAAGCACCAAAATATTAGTCAATTTAAATGAGAGTATTTCCCATAGGATTACTCAGTGCCATGTTTTTTCACTGTATTTTCAGTGCATTTTAATAAAAAAAAGTGCTAAGAATGTTTCATTCGACCCTGGTATTGCGTGACCGTAAAAAGCGTAAGTCAAAATATTGAATTTATTTTACTTACCTTTGCAATTTTATTCCTCGCATTTCCACACTTATAAAGTCTTTGTTTTCATTAAAATAGTCCATCACCATAAATATATCCAATTCAGGTAAATTTGCAGAATCTGCTTTAATAAATCCAGTATCTACTGAATACATCTTAACTAACAAAAACCACTAGCACTTTTAAAATTCAAAGATATGGCAGCTGGAAGCAACTTTCTTATGTGAAACGCAACGGTGTACTGCCCAATATCAGACCACAATATGCAAGGTGACGTCACAGTCGGTTCTGCCGCTTTTTAACGGAGCTCCATTTTCAACGTTTATTATCTAAGTAGTGGGGCAAGTTCAAGAGCTAAAAATTTTACCAGTTATTTTGATTATTGAGTTTTACAATATAACGTGAAAAAAAACGAGAAAATATTTCATTGATAACAAGCCCATCTAAATTACAATGGAGCCCACATATTGACTCATTATGTGGTAAACCGAGAAGTGCTTGATGCCCTAAAATTTTTGTCTGCCCATTGTAGCGAGAAGGTATTGTTAACGTTATATTATGCATTTTTTTTTCACCATGCGATAAGGTATTCTAAACTGGGAAATGAGTTCTTCCATCAATAGAGTGTTCATCCTTCCGAAATATGCTGTTAGGATCATTGCAAAACTGAGTTACAGGGATTCCTGCAGAGACTCTTTCAAAAGACTTAATATGTTAACACTCATTGGAATATATATCTTGGAAGCTTGTACTTTTGTTTATAAGAATATGGCCTTATACAAGGGAAATCGTGCAGCACATATATATAATACCAGATTGAGAGACCAATTGCTGCCCGCTATGCATCACACCGCCTTGTATCAGAAGAATTTTGAATATATAGGATGCAAATGTTTCACCTTCCTGTCACAATAAAAAATGTGACAAATGTTCATATATTTAAAAAAAAGATGAAAAAATTAATAATTGAGAAGAATTGCTACACTTTAGAGGAGTTTTTCAATTAGGTTAGTGATTGTTCAATTAGGTTAGTGATTGTTCTTGTTTGTTTTTCCTTTTTGATGTGTGTCTTATACTGATTTTGAACGAATTCACTATTACTGACTTTGTATTTTACTTGGACATATTTACCAATTATTACATTTTTACAATTCATTGTCGAAAAGGGAAACATTCTCAATTGAATATTGATAGAAAGATTTTTCTATGAATTGAAAAATTACCGATAAAAAGGAAGTTATTTTTTGTGAATGTCTAACAGAAAACAACTACTTCCCCGGCTAAAGCCACACTGGACATTGAACTACATCTGATAGATATTCTGAAAAGTCCCTAACTCAAAAGAAAAAATCTAAATTGAAAATGTGCAGTTTCATTCAGATAGTTATTTGATTTTCTATTACAGCCTTAATTAAGAACTCATAAAGATGAATGGAGGCAAAGAATGTTTTCCAAAAGAGAGACTGACCAACGAAATCATTCGTAACATTGACGCAAAGAGACATCGCATTCACTAGGTCTTCTATACATTTTGTTACGAAAATCTATTTCACGCTTCACGATCATCAGGAAGATCGAAATGGGAAACACATTTTCAGAAGCAATCTCACTTTTCCATCTTTGCAAAGTGAGATTGCTTCGAAAATGTGTTCCCATTCTTCGGTCTTCCTGATGATCTGAAACGTGAAATAGATTCGTCATAAAATGTATTGAGACTAGTGACGATTCTCTTCGTCAATTTACGAATGATTTCTGGTATTCTCTTTGGAAAACATCTTCTTTGCCTCATTCATCTTATGAGTTCTAATAACTGTAATGAAAATCAAATAACCATCTGAATGAAACTGCACATAATTCATTTTCTTTGAGTAGGACTTTCGAAATCTATCGATATCAATGTCAGCGTGCTTAGCCGGAATTGTTTCTGTTAGCATTCAAAAATAACTTCATTTTTATCGGTGATTTTTCGATTCATAGAAAAATCTTTCTATCAATATTCAATTGAGAATGTTTCCCTTTTCAACATGAATACCCCACAAGAGGTTATCTTGACGATGGAAGATAGTGACTAAAGTTTATCTTTCAGTCGCAGATGATTCCACATCTGATTTTATGAACATCCTGTTCATATTTTCAACAAATCAATTCATTGTCCTTATATAATTTAGTTGGAAATAAAGATATTATTATTATTATTAACTATAGCCAATCTTTGAAGCCATAGGCCTAGACGGTATATTGTCTCAACTTGGCCTCTATATTTACACTCAATATTTTTTTGAAAACGTATTTTGATATATTGGCGTTGGAAACTTTATCTCATATATTTTTTCTCACATTATATTACGGAATATACTCAAGTAGGTTGAGATTATGAGGAATGAATAAACAACCCATTCATTTATGAAGAGATCAAGATAAAATGTCTAGGTGAATTCAGTGATTTCTAATCGAATATTTTAGCTGCGAAATTCCTTAACGTACTGGGGGGAAGATAATCTCCAGATCGTTAAAAATTTCGCGGCCATGGTGCACATTTTTTTTCTAACTGAGAAAATAATATACCTAAAAAAACAATTTTTGAAATGAAAAAAACATGAGAATTGCATAAAAACCCAAAAGTTAAAACTTCATTTATCTACGAAACATTATTTTATTCGGAATAATTATTTGTGTTGATGACACAGTAGATGTGTGTTTATCCATTTCGCAACAAACATTTGCGAAGTGCCTTGTAGGACTTTGCACGTTTATCCATCGGATGTAACTCAACGTCCGTCGAGGCATTAGCCAGGGAAGCAGTTGTATTTGTAGTCAGATGTCTTGAGGAATAAGACATTTTTCATTTTTAATTAAATAATTATTATCGAGATGTATTATTGCAAAGTTGAGAATCTATTTTTTCAGAATTTTGTGATTGCTAGTTCCACAGATAGTGTTGAAAATGTACGTAAAACGTAACCCTTTCTCTCATACAATACTAAGCCTGAAATTGTGGAAGAACGCTTTATAACAATTTACCAAAATATCACAGGAAAACTATAGCCCGAATATAATGATTTTTTTACAGATTCATATTAATTTATCAAAAACCTCGAAATTGCACATATCACGACAGACAAGGCGTTCAGGGTCTGCTTCGCAAGCTCTAAGTAGTGGATAGTTCAGCTGAATTAGGTTAGGTGGTGTTCCCCTGCAGAATATATCATTATTATTGTTGTTTTATTATATCTCCACACTACCATTGCAAAGATTCGTGTTACTACGATGGAACACATTTAGACCAAATATGCTCAACAGTTCAGTTTCTGGGAGAGATGGACCATAAATGAGTACAATACTTCCATTGTTTTGTAAATAAAAGAGTACATGGTAAGAAACCTTTGATGCGCGAGTCAAACTCACACTTTTTTATTGTACATATTTTACATACCCCTGTATTAGTAATATTTTTGTGTGTAAATGCATGATGTTTGGTGACTCCAGTGTTGTGAAGTTGACCTTTTTCATATCATCATAATCAATCGTCATGTTTACGTCACTTTTAATCCTTTTTATATTATTATGTATTGCTCATATTATGCAGAGAAAAATAGTATGTGTCATTCAGAATGAAATTGTGTAACTCTCATGTTTTGGCGGACTTCAATACGGGTCGTCTGTTGCTCTGTTGCTAATCTCATAGTCACTTTTTCTCCTAATAAATATCCAAAATATTTTTTTTTCACTTTTGTAGGTTAAATATATATTTTTAAGAATACCTTTTTGTGTGTACTGAAATTGTATATTCTTATTTTAAAATTTTTTTCAATTTATTTAACTTTTAAATAAAATATATTTCACAATCTGACATTAATCAAAATTCATTTTTTTTTATATATTCAACAACAAATATTTTCTATATATTTTGTTCTCAAGGAACCATAGCAGTCAGGATGTTTCATGATTCGGCGTACATTTCCAACACCCCCACTCGACGAATCATTCTTCAACCATACCTAAAGAACTTCTA
This sequence comes from Gonioctena quinquepunctata, assembly GCA_018342105.1. Classification (NCBI taxonomy): domain Eukaryota; kingdom Metazoa; phylum Arthropoda; class Insecta; order Coleoptera; family Chrysomelidae; genus Gonioctena; species Gonioctena quinquepunctata. The sequence goes on along the minus strand of JAFIRS010002697.1, from coordinate 148,972 downwards.
AACTCTTGAAATTTATCTTTCGGCAAAATCTTAGTTAATCCATCTGCAATCATGTCCTGAGATTGACAATATTCAAATTTTATAACGTTAGTTGTCACTAAATGTAGTAAATGGTGGTATTTAACATCTATATGTTTGCTTCTACAATTAATCTTCTCGGTTGTAGCCAATTTGATACAACCTTGGTTATCTTCGTAAAGACAAGTTGCTTCATTGCATTCTAGTCCAAAATCAACAATAATACGTCTCATCCAAATGATCTCTTGACTAGCATAGCAGCAGCTATATATTCCGCTTCGGTCGAAGATAGAGAAACGGAAGTTTATTTCTTGCTACACCAGTAAACGGGATTCTTACCAAGAAATAACACGAAACCGCTCACTGATTTTCGATCAAACATATCTCCTGCCCAATCTGAGTCTACATAACCTTTCAAAATCATTTTCACATCGGATTTTATTTTAAGTTTGAAATAATTCGTTCCTTTGAGATATCTTATCATCCTTTTGACAGCATTCCAATCAATCTGAGGTGGATTGCTTACCCGTCTTGTCAAATAGCCTACTCCAGTAGCTATATCTGGACGTGATACCGTGGATAAATAGAGAAGAACCCCCTCTGTCCTCCTATATTTTTCATTATTTGGAAGACATTCGTCATTTCCTATCAACTTTGGGTAATCTGTATTCATTGGGATAGAAACAGGCGCACCATCCTCCAAACTGAATTCTTGAACTAGTTGATTGATCTACTTTTCTTGATCAAGTAGAAAACTTCCATCATCAGTTCGTTGAATTCGTATTCCCAGGAAATAAGTTAAATCACCCAAATCTACTAGGTATATCAAAAAATCTGTTCAAATCATCTCCAAGTTTCTTTATCACGGATTTCTTTTATATGACATATGATGAAATCATCAACATATACAAGAGAAGATAATTTTGAAAATTTTAAATGTTTCAAAGGAAAAGTGTATAGAAGGTCATATTGAATACTCTTGTGTGCAATGTAGACAGATGAAATTGGTTATTTTATGTTTTTATCGTTCAAATTTGGGTAGAATAGATGTCTTTATTGAAAGTTTTGAAAATATTCCTGAGGAGTTGCTCACAAATTTTGGTGACCATAAGATAGTGGAGATTTTAACATAAATCTCTTAAAAAAAACAAAACACATCTATCGAATTTTTAGAGCTACTCCTTTCCCATAATTTTCATCAAACAATATTTGAGGCAACAAGGGTAACAAAGAAGACTGCAACGCTTATTGATAATTTTTTCGTAAACTTCGAGGATGTGGAGAGTGAAGTATTAGTTACAGCATTGTCTGATCACCATGGTCAAATAGTAAACCGGGAAAATATGGTTTCCACTAAAAAAGTTACTTATCAAACTAAAAGAATATTCTCCAAAACAAAATTAAAACATTTTAGAAATGAGCTGCAGTCGGAAAACTGGGACGTAGTCCTCAAAAATTCAGATGCAAATAAGGCATATTCCTTGTTTTTAAATATTATTTCTGGATTAATGAACAGAATCATGCAAAAAAAAAATATCCTAATAAATATAGTTCAAAAACATGGATAACGGCTGGGATCAAAGTATCATACAAAAACAAACGAATGATATTTGAAAAACTTAGTAGAGGACTAGTAACCAAGGAGTATTACAGACATTATAGTAAAATTTTGAAAAAGGTTATTAAGGAAGCGAAAGTGCTAAATAGTTTAGAAGTAATAAACACAGCGGAAAATAAAGGGAAGGCCACCTGGGGTCTGATAAATAATATAACAAAAAAGAGCTCAATGAAAAAAAAATTTTTTTTTATTGGTGCCCCTTTTTACCCATTTAAAGCACGCCTCAGCGTGTTTAAATCGAACTTTAAAAAACGCGCGTTTTTTAAAGGTAACCATGACAACATCAACAAATCGAGAAACGTGAAGTCTAAATGACAAATTTTTTATTATTGATCTGACAGGAGTACCTTGTAACGTCAAAATATTACTTACAATTCGTTCATTTATATGTGCTCCTCCATCCATTTGATGAACTTTTCATATTCTTTTTTATATATATCACTGGATTTTCGCGGTATTAACCGCGATTCTGCCTCACTATTCAAAAAATCGATATTAGAATAATTCATTTTTGAGCTCTGGTGACAACAAATATTGATCTTTGGTAACAAATTGCAAAGGAATGTTTTTCTCATTTCCATGACAACGAAAGGTATACTGATGTCATCACGAATTCAACCTTCTTGCATTATTAGTTCTTATTTCTATTATTTGTAGTATAATACCATATATATGATTTCAAAAGTGCACCAATAAAAAAAAATAACGTAAAGTATTCGTGGATAACTGGTCTTAAAACACTTGCTCTATTTCGAGCACTCCGGCTGCGCCGTCGTGCTCGAAAAATCGCGCGTGTTTTAAAGCCCTTTTTATCCACTTATACTTTAATATACTATTTAATCACTTTGACTGCGAAAGAAAAAGTAACGTAAGAACTAAATCCAATACTACTTGTAAAATACCAAATTACTGTCCTAATAGTATATTTCTAGATGAAGTAACTCCTTTAGAAATACTTGAATGCATAAATAGCTTAAAAAATAAGAAATCAGTGGGTTTCGATGAAATTCCTATTTCACTTCTGAAGAGTGTAGCAGATTTGATAGCAATTCCTTTGGCTTATTATATTATGAATCTCTGTTTTGAAACGGGAATCTTTCCGGAAAAATTAAAAGTAGCTCACATAAAAGCCATATTCAAAAAAGGAAAAGAAGATGAATTTAAAAATTAAAGACCTCTGCTTCCCAATTTAAGCAAAATCCCAGAAAAACTGATTCATAAACGACTGATGAACTTTTTAGAAAAAAATAAAGTCATAACGGAATCTGATCTATGTAACAGACAACAATTTGTGGTAGAAAAGGATGAAACCGGAAACCTCATTAAATCAGAAATGGCTATAATTAAAAGAGGGGTACCACAGGGTTCAATTTTAGGCCCACTTTCGTATATTTTATACACAAATGAACTTCCAGAAATAGTTAAGCAAGCTGTTATATTGTATGCAGATTATCAAAGAAGATAACTCATTGTCGGCTGTTGCAACGGTCAATGAAAATTTACAGAAGTTAAATGGATGGTTCTCAGACAATAATCTTTTATTAAATGTAAATAAAAGCCAAATTATGCATTTTGATAGAAAAAACCAACGCATTGAACATAGTAATCGACAATGCAGCAGTTGAAACATCCAGCAATACGTCTTTTTTGGAGGTGATAATAGATCATCGTCTAGATCAGTTATAGATCAGTTGACTCGAGATCTATCAAAATATACATATGCCTTATATGTACTCTCTGAAAATATTAATGTGAATGCTGCTCTAATGTCGTATCACCCATATGTACAGTCCAAACTCCGATATGGAATAATATTTTGAGGAAACTCTTCCCACATACAGAGAGTACTTAGTCTTCAGAAAAAATGTGAGGAAAATTTTTAAAGTTGCCCGTCGCGAAAGTTGCAAACCCCTATTTAGAGAAAATAATATATTGACAGTTATCTCTTTATATATATATATATATATATATATATATATATATATATATATAAAAAATTAATTTTTTTTAAATAATAAATATTGTTTAATGACAGGGTAGTATCTCATAAGCACAATACGCGAAGTAAATGTGATTTACGAAGTTAAATATATTCAAAAAAATGAAAACAATATTCCTCAGAATTGTTCTCCACTATTGTTTTGGCACTACTCCCGTGTCTTGGAATGTTGTTGCTATTTCGTTTAGTCTCTTGTTCTTTTCCACTCTTCTTAAAGAAATAACAATCTTTCTTCACATGTCCCTTTTTTTTACAATAGAAACATTCCAAGCTAGGAAATAATTTAATATTTTGACTATCAAGAGTTCTCAGTGCAGTCTGGTCTGATTAAAAATTTCCCAACTCACATGTTGTATTCATCAACTAATTTTCCTTTAACGTGTTCTAGTGTCAACTCATCATCAGGACGGGCATCTAGAGCTGTTACTAGAGTATTATATTTATGTGGTAGACCTCCCAGAAGTGGAGCAGCTATGTGGAAATCCTTTGGTCTTACGATTCCTCTTAGCAATTCCACCATTTCAAGTGTTTTCCTTATATATTCAGACATTGACTGATCAGCTTCTAGTTTAGTGTGATAGAGTTTACGGAGAAGATATAGCTTGTTACTCAGATTGGCTCTTTCATGAACTTTCTGTAGAATATCCCACATTTCTTTTGCATACTTGGCATTACATATATGGACGATCTGGTTATTTTCCACTGAGAGCGAAATTGTATTTTGTGCGTCTAAATCACTCCACTTCCTCTTCTCTGCAGCAGCATCAGGTTCTACTTCGGTAATTACTTTCCAAGATCAACATCATCTTCATTTTGAATTTCCAAGGTTGGTAATTATTGTTATTCAGCTTCACAAAACCAAACTTTATATCTGAAGGCTCCATATATTACTTTTATTTTTCCTGCTTCAACACTCAAATAGAGCACTGTCTTATTCAATCGTATTCTGGGCCCATAACCTGTTAGATGTTATGTATTTATTGAATAGACAATTTATGTTGAACTTTTAAATAAAATATATTTCACAATCTGACATCAATCAAAATTCAATTTTTTTTTATATATTCAACAACAACAAATATTTTCTATATATTTTGTTCCCAAGGAAACCATAGCCAGTCAGGATGTTTTATGATTCGGCGTACATTTCCAACACATGGGACATACCCTGTTTATTAACAATATTTTAGAGTTAGGAGAAGAGGGAAGGGAATGAACGAATTCTCGAAACGTAACACATGGAATTGCCGGAATTGATAAATAGTAATTAAAGAATTTATCGTGTCAAGAGTATCTTAGGAAAACATATCAATTTGTGATTCTGGGTTATAAATATTTTCTTCGGTGAACTGATAAATGATAACTGCTTTATAACATTGCACTCAATGATTATAGTTCAGTAGAACAAATGAAAAATATAAATTTCAATCATTTGCATATGGAATAAATATATAAATTCAATAAGAATGAATAAAGTTATACCAATAAGGTTTAATGCAATTCTGTTTCCACATTCCTGTTGATAATCACTTTCATCGGCTAGTTTGAATACAATAGTTGTCAAAATTTAGACTGCAGATTTTATACTTTTTCAGAAAAATAAAAAATATTGCCATTGAAGAGATTCTTTATGTGATTGCTTGGGGGTGAATAAGCTTCGGGAGACTTGTGTTCGATATAGATTGAGGTTTCTTGAACATTTAAATGAAAATAATAATGACTACCTGACAAATAAATAAACAAATCTGCTTTGATCGTGCTTCTCAATAGAAATCCAAATCGTCCGTGATTTTTTCTGGTTGATATAGATGAATGAATAGTCTACCTCGCGAATGCCATGGTTTGGGCAAGTCTTTTGTATTAGAATTATTTTGTATACTTGTACCATCACAAATGTATATGGAATGAGAGTTTACGAATTTACAAAGCATTTCATTAGACAACTCGTCAATACCAAATATGTGTGAAAAATGAGTCTACTATATATATTACATACAGTGAATGTAAAAACGATGAAAAATTACATTCGAACCATCCTTTTCACCTCATTAAATATTAAAAAATATTCAGTGATATAAATCATTCGAGAAAGTCATGATGCTATCCCATTATGCTTAATGGCAGGTATTTTCACAAAAAAGCCAAAAATCATAGCCATTATGTATTTATATTATAATAAATTGCTGTTTTCTTAAAAATAATATCTTTCGTCATGTTGAAAAAACAAATTTGTTTCACTGAAATAAAATTTATTATGATTAGGGCAAATTCTATGGGCAGAGAAATATCCCTGCAGCTACCTCGATTAATCTGAAAAGTATTGTGAAGTGCTTCCACAAACGGTAAAAAAAGGCCACCACAGTCTATGAGACCGGTATCGCTACAGGGAGAATTTTTAACAACGGTTCTCAATTCAAATGCAATGAAATTTGTTTGAACTTTAATGTATACCGATATAAAAACTTTGAAAATGAAAATGATGATTAAAATTTCAAAAGAAGACTTGAAATACAAAAAAAATTGAGACCTGAACATTTGAATGATGAAGAAAAAGAAGTGATAGAAAACATATGTTTAATATTTTACGATATTTTCTACCCTGAGGGAGATAAATTGACCTTCACGAATGAAATTAAACATAAAATCGATACAGGCGATGCTAAACCGATTTTTACCAATTCATATAGATACCCATACGTACACAAAGAGGAAGTGAAAAACCAAATCTCAAAAATGCTTGACCAAAATATAATTGGACCTTCAATTTCACCCTATTCATCTCCAGTTTGGGTGGTACCAAAAAAATTGGATGCCTCCGGGAAACAAAAATGAAGAGTAGTAATTGATTATGGGAAATTAAATCAAGTAACTGTTGATGATGAATACCCTTTGCCAAATATTTCAGACCTGATTAGATCAACTCACACTCACAATGTACATATTTTACAACTTTGGAGTTAGCCTACAGGTTTTCATTAAATTGAAGTTGATGAGAAAGATATCCCAAAACAGCCTTCTCCATTGAAAATAGACAGTATATTTTACCTGAAATGCAGAATGAAAGGTGCCTAGTATATTGGATGACATAATGATTTACTCACCTACACTTCATATCCATATTTCACGACTTCAGAAGTTTTCAAGAGATTGCAGAAAGCTAATATAAAAATTCAACCAGAAAAATGTTAATTTTTAAATAAAAATAAGTTCAAAAATTAAAACCCGACTACTGAAAAATCACGCTCTAAAAATTATGAAACAAGAACAGAACAAAAAAAAGATTCCAAAATCGTGAAATCGGCCGATGATGAAAATAAACCTTCCTCAATGTATAAAGTTACAGATCCACCCAGTCATTTGTAAATGTTAAAAACCATTTCGTTAATCCCATCCTTTCTTGTTTTATCGATGTTTCACACCTGATTGTTTTAATCACACTTGAATGCCAATTGTTAAGCAGAACGTTCATTTTTTAAACCATTTTATATATTAGATTATGATTTATAACAATGGATCCATCGACATAAGTTCAACGACGACTTGCAACAATGCATATCTCAACGAAGTACTTTGTACGATTGATTACGCCTAAGGTAGGTTGACTTTCTTTACGTACGGAACTATAATTGCATTGTTCCAATGTAGTCGTGAACTAACAAAACTTCTTTTATTTATATTATAGCTCTGAAGAAGCGAGAAATATACTCGCGAAACGTTAGCGAAGCCGTAGAATAGTTTTTTTTGTCACCCTGCAATCCCTCAAATATAACTGATTTGGACGCAATCATAGAAACAAGGAAATATTCTTATCTGAAATTGTTATGTACAAACTGTTCAATATTTATCGTCTATTAAATAAACAACTTACACGTAATATATTTTAATGTATTTAATACATATTCATAGTGATGTTCAGAGGAGAGCCGTGGTCATATGCCACTCTGCCCTAAAGCTTATGATCGCTTACTACTGTTAGAATGTATTGTTTTGTTAGGGTAGGTGGCATATGACCACACGGCTATCCTCTGAACATCAATATGAATATGTATTAAATATATTAAAATATATTACGTGCAAGTTGTTCATTTAATAGACGATAAATATTGAATAGTTTGTACATAACAATTTCAGATGAAAATATTTTCTTGTTTCATAATTTTTAGAGCGTGATTTTTCAGTAGTCGGGTTTTAGTTTTTGACCTTATTTTTATTTCATACATTTTAGAGCGTGATTTTTCAGTAGTCGGGTTTTTGTGTTTGAACTTATTTTTAATTCATACTTTTTAGAGCGTGATTTTTAAGTAGTCGGGATTATAATTTCGTGATAAACTATTTGCAGAGCATCTTTACATTTTTTGTTTTGTTTAGGTTTTATTGTTTTACATGTACCTAGGTAATATACCGCGTGGAGGTACTCCCAGCTTATGTCACTATTACACACGTTTTGTTTTTTTTATATAATTTTAACATGTGTACCATAGTCCATAATGAAATACGTATTTATTATATATGTATTTTGGATAGGTTTGGAGAGAAAATATGTTTGGCGTGAATTTAGAAATTATTCCCAATTATCGGGTGCATGCAAGCAAAAAAAAAGAAAAAAAGGCAGTTTATTTCCAACAGGGGTACCCAGTTACAGGAAATGTTATTACAACAATCAATTAGATATACATATATATATGGAAGTAAATGCTGATAAGAAAATTCATAATATTTAACATAAATTAAATTCTAAAGTTCAAGAGAAAAGTTTGAGTAAACAAATAAACAAGAAAACAAAAGAATACATAACCCCAAAGTACTGTAAGGTTGCTGAAGTAGACATGAACATTATAGATACACGATGTAACAGCATTCAATGTCACGAATTTCACAAATTTTGTTGAAGCTACCGCACATGAAATTCAGCGGTGATCGTAGCATAACGTTTGTTCTGATGTTTCGCAATAAAACTTGGCATTGTGCCGACATCCAATCCTAGGTACTAGGAAATTAATTTCGTTTAAAAGAGCAGCACAATCAATATGGTTATTAATCAATTTATACGAAATTTCATGCCAATAATAATTCTCCGTATTTCCAAAGATGTCATTTCGAAACGTGACAATAAAATATCATGATCGATGCCTCTCACAGGATATTGTCTATCAACTTTCAAGCATAAGTATTTCAATAATTTACTCTGTACACTTTCGATTGACATTTTTTGGTAATCGTAGAATGGATTCCATATCAAAGAGCCATACTCCAACTTAGATCTGGCAAAGGCAAAATATAGCAATTTTATGGTGGCAACGTTTTCGAAGTTTTTGCTATTTCTGTAAATTAAACCAAGCATCCTATTTGCATCCGCAACCATTTTTCTAATATGTGTTGTAAATGTGTATTTGCTGTCGTATGTTATACCAAGGGCCTTTATCTCATGTACCCGGTTGATCTTGTTATTATTGATAGTATAATCATACATTATGGTTTTATATTTTCTTGTAAACGATATAAAATTGCATTTGGATACATTTAGTTGTAGACGATTATTATTACACCAAAGTTTAATTAAACTTAACTCAGACTGTACACAGTGACAATCAGTAATGTTATCGATTTTGTAGTATAATTTAAGGTCATCTGCAAATAGGAGGCTGGGAATTTTCGAAGAGGTTGCCAAGTCATTAATGAAAATTAAGCACAAGAGTGGCCCTAGATTAGAACCTTGTGGCACTCCAGACGTAACTACGTATGAAGCAGATTTGAAAGATTCGTATTCAACAAACTGTTTTCTGTCAACAAGGTATGACTCAAGTAGAGTTAGCAGTTGCCTGGAGAGTCCCAATTTTATTAATTTGCTAAGAAGAACATAGTGGTTTATTTGATCAAATGCCTTTTGGAAGTCCAAGTAAATAACATCGACTTGATTCTGCTTGTCTAAATGAGTACAGAGATATTGGTTTGAACACGATCTTTGTTGTACAAAGCCGTGCTGGGTGGGGGAAATGACTTTTTGAACATGAGAGTAAATGACCTTTTGTTTACATATTTCAAAGAGTTTGGAAAAATTACATAAATAGAAATTGCTCTATAGTTTGTGATTGGCTTGAGTCGCCTTTTTCAGAATCGGACATATTCCACAGTTCAGGGAAGGCACTGGTCGATTAAATTAGGTTGAATATGCCCATAAGAGGTAAAGATAGTATGTCAATACAATCTTTTACTACAAAACTAGGAAAATTATCGACTCCCGCAGTAAGTTTGTTTTTTAGTTTTTTTGAAGCAGTAGCTATATCAATTTCGGAAAAAACACCTATGTCTAACACAAATCAAAGTTTTCACGAAGCATTTTCGCATCAGAAACCAGGTATACACTTCTGAAATACTCTGCAAATCCGTTGACAATGTCCACAGGGTTATCAAATACTGCATCACCAAATTTCATTATACCCGGAATACGCGAGTGCCCTTTTTTACTATTTTACAAAGCCGCGAGCAACAGCTAACAATATATATATATATATATATATATATATATATATATATATATATATATATATATATATATATATATATATATATATATATATATATATATATATATATATATATATATATATATATATATATATAATGCTGATTAAGCCCTTTCATTTGATACCCAACACGGCATCATTAAACAATTTTTTTTCAGTTCATGACTTTATGTCCTCTAGAGGACGCCATATTCAATTTAATGTGATGTCACCTATAACCAGCGGACGATCAAGACGCTTCCAACGATACCTCATTTGTCAAATTATGATTAGTAGTTTAGAAGTTATGAGGGAACAGTGAACATACATACATATATATCCACATACATGCATACATACCGGTCAAAATCATAACCCTCCTCTTTGCTTCGCCGTAGTCGGGTAAAAAAGGAGTTGCATACCTTGGATATATAATTTCAGGAGAAGGAGTTGAACAAATCCTGATCAAATTAATGCAGTAGTAAATTTCCCTCAATTGGTTATTAAAAAAAAAATTTAACCGTTTCTAGGACTTGCAGGTTATTACCGTAGATTTATTCCAAACTTTACAAAAAGAAATCCCATTTAGATTTGATGAAAATGCCAAAAGTCATTTATTTAATGAATTAAAAGACTACCTTTCTAACACCGATATTGATTTACCCAAATGTTGATGAACTTTTTTGCTATCGGAGCTGTACTATCTCAAGGCCCTTTAGAAAAAGATTTACCCATTGCCTATGCATCACGAATTTTATGTGGAGCAGAAACAAAATATTCAACGATTCTCTGCTCTACTCTACTCTATAAACGATCCAGAAAGTAGACTTGCACGTTGGCGACTTAAACTTGAGGAATATGATTATGAAATCATATATAAACCTGGAAAACACAAAGAAAACGCGGATGCACTTCCCAGAATAAAAATAAACCATTTTAAGGAAGTTTCCAAATTTCATCAAAAATTTGTAGCAAATAATGACAATGAAGAATCAGATAATTCAGTTGATACTGAAATTGCCCCTGAAACAGTCGAAGAAAAATTCCACAATTTTATAAACTTATTTCAAACAAAATCAATAATTCATTATTCAAAAATCCAATTTTCAAATTCTCAACTTGATAAAAATATCCATAAAAATATTATTATTATAATACAACGAAATAAAAATCATGAAAAGTTAATTAAAGAATTTTTTAAAGAAAATTATACTTCAATTATGGAAAAGTAAATGTACTCTGAAGTAAATCAATAAATCAAAAACCGAAAATATTTTGTTGTCCCCATTATTGCAAATAATGTTCTATTCATTATATAAAGACAAACATCTATTTAAAGCAAATGAAACGTACTATCTTGAAAATAACCCTGACATACCAACACAAGAAATGCTCTCCTACATATTATTAGTTGTCATTGACGAGATAAAACTGATCATGTGTCAGAATATTGCTACAGTACCTGAGCAAGATATGATTCCCATTATCCTTGACCAGTACCATAACAGAAAAGCAAATCTTCAGCGTGAAATAAACGAAACTTAGAGAAAAATAAAACAAAAATATGGCACGGAATTTCGAAGGTTGTACCAAATTTCATTAAAACATGCGAAATTTGTCAGAAATAAAAAAAAATTAGACATAATTTTAGCAATCCATTTGTGATTACTGAAACTCCAAAAACTTCATTTGAAAGAATAAATATTGATATTATAATTACATTCTTATTAAACGGGATGTACTCAAAAGTTCCCTCAAGCATACCCATTGGAAAATGAATCAGAAAAATCAGTAATTCATACACTTCTCATGTTTTTCCAACACCTCTTCGAATCCATTTGTTTACTCCATGATATAAAACTTACATTTTCGAGTGTCGATCATCTACAAAAATCCCTTAGGTTTCATGCGACAGTCATGGAAATGATACCAATGAATTTACCAGATGAACACCCTCTGAATATATTACCTTATGCGGTAGTGTGTTATAATAATTCAGCTAACAAAACACATGGTTTTACACCATATGAACTTATTTTTGGTCATACAGCAGATAGACCACCTGAGAAAACCTATAATCAAGAACAAATAATCAGTAAATATGTTAGAGATATAAATAATAAGATTTCATATTACTATAAATAAGCCCGTGAAACAAATATAGAAGGAAAAAGTCAAAATACGTTAACAAAAAGTCTATGTAAAAGAAAGTCAAATTGGATCAAAATTACAAAACAAATTTAATGGTCCTTTAGAAATTATGGAAGTCTATAAAAATTCAGCATTACTGGAAAATTTTAAAACAAACGAACAAAGCAAGTTTATTTTTGACATTATGAAACTATTTCATGAATATAGCAATATTTCGTTTAATGCAGGAAGCTTAGAATCCCCTGGTATTCATACTCTTCCCGCTGAGTACAACTGAAGAACAAATACGACTTAACCCGAATCAACCTCAAAATGCAGCTCAATATACAGGTCAATACGCACCTCAGTATAATGTCCAAAGTATCAATAATAAATACTATAGGAATCAACGAGGAAAGCCATGCAAGAATATCAAACGACAAATGGACACTTCTCGTATATAAAGACTTAACCCTTGTAAGAAAAGCCCTCATTCACAATCAAGAAATATTGAATGAACGAACTACTTCTATTCCTAGAAACTGACAACCTCCGTTTGAAATATTTTTATGCAGATATAAGAACCCATATTAATCTTTTAAATCAAATTGCCAATTCCCTTGAATCAAAATATTATCAAATCACAGTAGATACTAAAGACGCGGAATTGTAGATAGTATAGAAAGCATTTGGAAAACCATATCTGGAAATCTCGATGCTTCAGATGGAGAATATTTTACAAATCAATTATAAACATGAACACCAATTGAAAATTTATTGAAAAATCAAGTTTCTGTAACTACTTCTGTTATTAGAAATGTTAATGAAACTATCCAAATATTACAGTCGATTAAGCTACGTTCAATAAAGATATTAAAGAAATAGGAAAAACACTATGGATATTACCGACAATGTACAGATGGTTGAAGCCAAATTCAAAACTATCAATATTTGTGAAGTCTTTATAGAAAATTATTTATTTTCAGAAGATTATATCAACGACATTTTGAATTCAATAACTATTGTCAGACTTAGAATAATTCATAGGTCAATCATAAAACTATATGATCTTCTGAACTCACTCCAGGAAATTTCTCAATCGCTTCAATTGGATTATTTGCCTTTACAACCAAAAATCTCGAATGTTGCGAAGTATCTCGATTTAATTGAACTCTTAGCATTCCAAACAGAAACAAAGATGCTTTTTGTTATAAAAATACCCCCTTGTAGAACCTGAAATCTCCACAATTTACCGACTTTATCCTATCCCTATTTGGGACAACAGAACAGGTTTACATCACATTTTACCCACTTCCATGAAATATATTGGAAGAGACGATGATTCTTCGTCATATATTGTAATCCCAAATTGTGAACATTGTAAATTACTTTACCCAAAAAACAAGATTTGTGAACAAGTACTTTCATATCCAATTGATAATAGTGCAATGTGTGAAGTGCAGATTTTCAGACACTTATTAGAATTGCCAAAAGCATGTCAAACTTCTTTACTTTTTGCAAAAGATTATAATGTTCATGAAATCAATCTCAATACTTGGCTTATTACAGTTTCAGACCCTTTACCAATAACTTTGAATTGTAAAGGAAATGATCCAAAAACTCAAACAACTAATATTTTGTATTTTTAAAATGAATCAAACTTCGTGCTAAAAATTGAATGTACACTGAGAAAAAGATTACAGACTGGCCTGAAAAAGAAAATATTCCAACACTGAAACCATTGAAACTAAACACAATTATGCTGATGATTTAAATACAGTTCAATATAAATTGAACGAATATTCTGATCAACTTGATAAATTAATTAATGAACCTTTTAGCACCAGAAATATTTCTATGATTACTTATTTTACGATTACTTTGATTATTCCCCTGATTATTTTATATTGTTTTTGTAAATAAAAACACAGGAAAAATATTAAAATTGGTATTGAGCATTGGGATCTTGTTCGACAGCCAATGATATGGCAAGGTCCTCGGCGGTTGACGATAAACGTTGTCACACTCTCTCAGGTCTACCCATAACCCATATTCAAAATTATTATTTCTGTCTGGTTTTTTGCAAGTATTCTTAAATATATTCCTCGCAAAATTTCTTGGATTGCCATTTCTGTCTTTATCAATATGTCTGATTTACAATTATTTGAATTTTTCCTTGGATCTAAAAATTGTATTTGAAAATATCTTCTTTTCGAATTTTGCATAATGGACCACAAACGGCCAGCCAGACTTCTCATTCCCAAATTTCATAGTATGTACCTATTGTGCAACATTTAAAAGATTCATGAGCTGATAGTCTATTATTGAAACTGAAGAACATGCATGTTTACTCAGTATTAAAACTTTTTTCAAGATTATGACCCTCATGGAAATTGAAGTGAGTTCAACTGAATAAAAAAATATTGTGCAGCCAACCACAAAGGCAGATTTCAGAATATATTTTATAATTCTGAAATTGCCATCCCATTAATCGAGCTAACAAATCATGTGTCAGAAAAAATGGGACATATTTTCATTAGAGAACACAAACAGCATTTAAGTCTCTCTACTATAAAAAATCGAAGAAGGGTTCAAATCTCCCTGTCACTCTCTGATGTTTCTATGTAATCTGAATCAAATCAAAAGAAAGAAGTATAACAAATATGGTTTCCTTTCGGTTCGATTTTACTAAACACTTCTAAAAATACAAAAGTTCACTCAGTCATGGAACAAAGGCACTCGAGGATATATATACAGTTATTACTCCAGTTTCAAATAAAAGAAGCGTACAGGGCTAACACAAAATATGAATTAATTTAAAATTAATTATTAGCGATTCTCTGTTTGTGTATACAACTCAGAGAAAAACTTTTCAAATGAAAGTTATGGAGCTCATAATCAAACAACCCACAGTATGAAAATGAAAGATTGAGATTTTTTTTAAACTGCTCGACCGATTTGGTCTAACTTTGAATTTAGCTGAAGTATTGATAAAAAGTATTTTTATGCCAAATTTAGTTTTATTTGGTTGATAAAATATGGCCTACAAATTTCGTTATATAAACACTCAATAGCTGATTGACCTACACAACAATTCAGCATTCCTGGTGAAATACATTACAGACATAAATCGAATCCTATCGCATTATTTATAAAATGATGACAAATATGGATCAAATTAATCAATACCGAAACCAAATGCTCGAATTTGTAGCAAACATTATTTTACTGGTGAGTAGGTTCACAAATAGTTAAATTAGTGACACGAATCTATTTTCATAGGAAAACCTGCAAAAGTAAGATGTCAAACATCCCGCTTCTCTGATTTATTATTGGGCTATGGTGATAACACCACTGAAAAATCCCAGAAAAGTAAGTGTAGAACATCGAGCTGAAGTTAAAAATGTACCAATGATGATTATAAACGTTTTTGTTTTCTTAGCATATGACAAAGGTGCAATTTTACTTCTAGGAAATCGATAGTGAGTGAGATAGCTGTAGAAGTATCTATGATTGACCAAGACGGTACCAACAATGTTGAATCTGAAAATGACAGATATTGTCAGATTGATGCAGAAGACGAGTTGAATACTTTCGATTTGTAGTTTTAGTCATTTTGAGCTGTAGAAAATAAAGTAGACCACATGCTTGGACCATATACAGAGTGGGCCATTGAAAACTAAACAGCGGCTCTGTAGGTCGGCAGAATCGAATTATATAAAAAATCTCGGACACGTCAACTAGATTTTCGAGGGGGACATCGTTCGCGATGAATTCCACCCGAAATACATTCCATCCCTCGGAGCTGTAACCGCCACCCCTAAATTTTTAAATGGCAACATATGGCAAGTGATACCTCATTTGAAAGGTATTTTCCTTCTTAATATCAAACAACAAAAATAAATTAATTCTATCGATTCGTTTTCGAGATATAGGAACTTGAAGTTGGGAAATCACTTTTTATTCACTCAATCAATAAAAACAATATCTGATAAAGCAACTGTCGCAATAATTATTATTGTCAATGAACTAAATGTTCAAACTGTCTACCACCCATTTCCATACAATAGTACAAGTTCTGTTCAAAACGAGGCCTCACATTTCGTAGCGTTTCCGGCGTTATTCGACGGCATTCTTCAATAATTCTCCTTCGTAAATCTTCCAGAGATTCTGGTTCGGTTGCAAAAATTTTGTTTTTCAAGTGACCCCACAGGAAAAAGTCGAGTGGTGTTAAATATGGAGATCTGGCTGGCCACTCTAGGAGCCTCTTCTTCCAATCCAACTTCCAGGAAACATTCTGTCCAAAAACGCCCTAACAGGCTGTGCATAATGTGGAGGTACCCCGTCTTGTTGGAATATCAAGTGGTCTTCGTGGTAACGATCGTCATTTTCAATGATGTCTACTAATTGTGGATAAACAAATTCATTCAATAATTCCAAATAAGTTTCTCCTGTCAGGTTACCGTCGAGAAATACTGGTCCAATCAAACGGTCCCCAAAAATACCGGCCTAGACATTGAGTTTTTGGGGATGAGTATGGACTTCGTGGAAAACATGTGGATTGGCATCTAACCAATAACGACAATTATGACGATTAACAGACGATTTCAAAAAGAATGTAGACTCATCAGGAAAGCATATGTTGAAAACGAAAATTGTCATCAGCATCTATTCATAATTTCACAAAATTCCTGTCGTCAAAATCATCTTTATTCAATTGGTGTACCAAATGTATTTTGTAGGGGTGGAATTTATGATGTTTCAGGATTCGGCGGATACTGGTTCTACTGATATTGGTAACACCAGCCAATTTCCTTGTGCTCAATGTTGGGTCTGCATGAACTTGTCCCAAAAGTGCAACTTCAACAGCTTCATTTCTCAACGGAAATTCACGTTCTGGGTCTCGTTTCTTGTTGGCTACTGATCCAGTTTGACGAACTTTTTGCACTAATTCTAGAACGTATTTTCTAGCAACAAGTTTATCTGGATGCGTTTCATTGAACAAATTAGCTGTACGGTTACCCACTCATCTTTTTTTTTATTGTTATTATTTCAAATCTCTCCGCGATGGTATACACCATTATTGCGGAAAGATATTCAGCAGCTCTAGTCAAGTAATTCACTCTAATGTCGTTCAATCAAAGATCAGTTTGAGACCGATAGACGTCCACAATTGCGATTTGGCTAAAAAAATTATCTCATACATGTTTTTGTTGTACTCGCATTTGAGTCGAATTCGAGAAAACGTCTTTTTATCGATTTTTAAGAACCTTAAATTTTTTTAGATCAAGTAAAAGAGGAAGAAATAAAAATTTGAAACGGAATTGCATGTTATTTGTTAGTAAACAGTTAGATCATTTAATTCCTTGACACTGATAATTATCTTTAAACAGTTGCATTGTTAGATGTTATTTTTATTGATTGAGTGAATAAAAAGTAATTTCCCAACTTGAAGTTCCCATATCATCTCGAAAACGAATCGATAGAATTAATTTATTTTTGTTGTTTGATATTAAGAAGGAAAATATTTTTCAAATGAGGTATCACTTATGTTGCCATTTAAAAATTTAGGGGTGGCGTCCCCTTTGAAAATGTAGTTGACGTGTCCGAGCGTTTTTATATAATTCGGTTCTGCCGACATACAGAGCCGCTGTTTCGTTTTCAATGGCCCACTCTGTATGTACTAAGTACCAATATTGGATAATTTCAAATCTATCCAATAACAAAAAATCATCTAAGTCGGATAACCCAGTAGAAAGTTATGAGTGGCAGAATCGGTTAACGGGTAAAAATTCAGTGGGTGAACGATAAATATCCTCTATTTTTCTACCCTTCATGGTGTTTTTTTTTATTCAAATGGGACCAACTTCGAAGTATACCCTATCAAATGAAAAAAGAATCATCGAAATCGAAAGACTCTGTGAAATGTTAATTGTGGTCATACATAACAAAAAATATACGCGTCGACAGGGACCTCTCCTTTTTTTTGTCGGTTAATAAATTCTATAGAAAATTGCACTTTTCATTACTTTTTGAAGGTTGCTGTTATATATTCAATTGAGAATGTTTCCCTTTTTAACATGAATACCCCACAAGAGGTTATCTTGACGAAGGAAGATAGTGACTAAAGTTTATCTTTCAGTCGCAGATGATTCCACATCTGATTTTATGAACATCCTGTTTATATTTTCAACAAATCAAGTTGCTGTTATCATTCCCATTCATTGAGTAGGTGATAAGGAAAATCCGTCAAATTATGGAAAAACTAGTTAAAAATATAGTAATAGATTTCCTTATCACAAATATCATTCTGAGTGCACAACAGTTCGCTTTCAAAAATAATAAGAGTACAATTTTGTTCAATTCTCTTCAAAAAGTATACAGCGAATTTAACTCTGGGACATATGCAGCAGCAATTTTCTGAGATTTAACGGAAGCATTCGACTATGATGATTATCAAATTTTAATTACTCTTGTCAAGTACGAGTTTTACAATATTTTAACATATCTTTTGTTTTTAATTCATAAAAAATTACTTCTGTAATCCTACTTTATATTTATATATATTTTATATTCTATACTCTGTAAACTTACTCTATATTAATAAATATATATATAATATATATATATATATATATATATATAATATATATATATATATATATATATATAGTGTCCGGCATAAAGTTCGCAGAATATGGAAAACTTTTTTATTATTGATTTCTCGAAAAACTCATTCGTGATAAAAACCTCTGCTTTATCCCAAACCTGAAATGCAATCACCAAAATTGAATAGTATACGACCCTATACGAGGGAAATAGAAATGCATGCCTTGTTTTCAAATTAATATGATCCCATCACTTTATTTCTCACGGTAGAATTCAAATTCATGGGGAAATATTGTTCAAAATCGAATGTTGATCTAGAAATTCGAATCTAGCCATCTATGACCAATTTCATATTTCAACTTTTTTTTTCCGGTTTTTCCTCATCGCTCTGTACAGCATAAGGAATATTATGCTAGACGAATGGTATATTGTTAGATATAATGATATCACTCTATGAATGTTTTCTCATTTCTCCCTCCCATCACATTAATTGAATTATGTGACGGAATTTCACAAAACCTTGTGCAAATAGTAACTAAAACTGAATTGTCTTCAAGGTATGATGCCAGAATGAAAATGAATTTATGTTCACTACGAATAACATTTTTTAAACGATCAGGAATTGTAAAATATGACAATTTTTTTATAGTTTTATTTTTCAAGCTAGACATTAGAATGCATCTACAATATTTTATTGAATTTTTTGCAGCATTCAACGTACAAAATGATTTGATCCACTCGAAAAATTTATTGACGTATTATTTATGAATTTTGAAATATCGTAAGTTGTTACATTCGACTTCCATAGTTTTGTTCTTTGAATTTTACTGTGAATGATTGAGATACAGAACATTTGCCATCACAGTTGGCTTTGAAAACAAATTCATTTCTAATTGAAAACAAACCATTTTTTACGCATCAAGAATAACTTACAAATCTGTAGAGTAATTTCAGTAGTTTTTCAATTCAATCATGGCTGCTCGACTAAGTATACAGGAGAGAGTGGAGATTGTAATGATACATGATGACAATTATCATACTTGTAGGGACACTGCCAATATTTTTAATGGAAGACATCCAGGTAAAAACGTTAATAATTCGACAATTACAAGAATTTTGAAAACATTCAGGGAATCTGGATTGGTTTCGAAAAAATACAAAGTGACACATAAACGACCGATAACTGAAAATGAAGAAACTGTTATGAATATTAGTCTGTCTACGATTGAAAATCCAAGAATGTCATTATCGCAAAGAGGAGAAAATCTTGGTATATCCGATCGATCAATGAGAAGAGTTCTGTTCTAGGTAATAATAAATTCAAACCGTATAAACCAAAATTCTTACACACTTTGAAACCGAGAGATACAGATAATCGCTTGGATTTCTTTTTAACCGACGAAACCAAAGGAGGAGGTTCTCTATCGACGCGTATATTTTTTTTTTTTTTTTATGTATGATCACGCATAACTTTTTACTGAGACGTCCGATTCCGATAATTTTTTTCAGTGGATAGGGTGTACTTCGAAATTGGTCCCATTTGAATTTTAAAGATGAAATCCACCCCTAAGGGTAGCAAAATGAAGGATATTGATCACTCACCCTCTGAATTCTGGTCCGTTAACCGATTCTATCAGGCATAACTTTGTACTGGGTTCTTCGATTTGGATGATTCTTTTTTTAATAGATAGGGTATACCTCGTATTTAGATTTCGAATGAAATTATTCACCCTTACGGGTAGAAAAAATAGGGGATAATTGATTTTTCACTTATGAACATTGGCACACACATATGTAGTTGACAATGACAGATCGCTACTGTCATTATTCCACATCCGTCACAATAATTATATTCTATGAGAGGATGGAATGATATACAAAGTAATGAAATAAACTAACCAGAACAACAAAAATAATTTATATTAAAACAAATAGTAAAAATAGATAATCATATTATTTAACTGGTAATAGTAGAAGTAAGGTGGGTGAGTAAGTATTTTGGAAGTAATCAAAAAACAAGTAGGTAGTAATTAGTAGATTTCAGCCACAAAAAATTTAAAAATAAAAACTTTTTAATAAAAAATTAAACCGACGAAATACGGAACTGAAAAGTAAAAAATAAAATAAACCTTAGTCTCAATAACTAGGCTCCTAAACTAATGTAAGTAGCTAATTTTAAGTCGGCACCAAAGTTTTTATTCTGGTTTCAGTCTATGATGGAAGATAATAGAGAGTTTTCGAAAAAAATTATTTACAGTGACGAGTCAACCTTCACATCAAATGGGGTAGTCAGCTCCTAGAATTGCAGGTGGTGGGCAGATAATAATCCCAATTTTAGGATACAATGTAGAGACCAATATCACTTCAAAGTTAACGTCTGGTGCGGAATTCTTAATGACATTATTGTTGGACCAGTATTTTTCAGAGAACCACTGAATTCTGCAAGATACTTAAGAATGCTGCAGACGTTTCTCTCCGATTATTTAGATGATATTCCTCTGGACATGAGAGCAGGCATGTATTTTCAACAAGACGGTGCATTCGTTCTTCTACGCTAGAAGTGAGAAGGTGGTTAAATGGAACATTTCCAAATCGATGGATTGGAAGATATTCCAACAACGCTTGGCCCGCCCGGTCACGAGACCTCACTCCTTTGGATTTTTTCTTATGGGGATATCTCGGGAAGACCATTTCAAAATATACGTCATTTGGAGAATACTATCAGGGATTGTATTCGAAGAATAGCTCCCCAGATACTAAGAAATGTTCATGATGCAATGCACCGCCGTATTATGCAGTGTATTGATAATGGAGGACTCCACGTAGAATAAAGCATAGGACATATTTGTTTCAAAAAATTTCATTTTTATTGTGAAAATAAATTAATTGGCATTCTGGCATCATACCTTGGAGACAATTCAGTTTTATTTACTATTTGCAGCAAGATTTTGTGAAATTCCGTCACATAATTCAATTAATGTGATTTTCCTATGTGAGGGAGAAATGAGAAAACATTCAGAGAGTGATATCATCATATCTAACTATATGCCACTCGTCTAGCATAATATTCCTTATGTTGTACAGGACGATGAGGAAAAAATGGGAAAAAAAGTTGAAATATGAAATTGGTCATAGGTGGCTATGATTCGAATTTCTGGATCAACATTCGATTTTGAACAATATTTCCCCATGAATTTGAATTCTACCGTAAGAAATAAAGTGATGGGATCATATTATTTTGAAAACAAAGCATGCTTTTCTATCTCTCTCGTATAGGGTCGAATAAAATTCAATTTTGGTGTTTGCATTTCGGTTTGGGATGAAGCAGAGTTTTTTATCACGAATGATGTTTTTTGAGAAATAATAAAAAAAATTTTCCATATGCTGCGAACTTTATGCCGGACACTGTATATATATATATATATATATATATATATATATATATATAATTATACATTGTAAAATGGTTTTTAACCGCTTTCTTAGTTGTTTGACCAACCCTCAGAAGTTAATGAAAACTTGTACTAGTTAAGATCACGGGGGCCTAACCTTTTATAGTGGGACCCGAAACCACTCTTGGGGCCTTGAAATTTTTTTTCGCCAGCTGCGGGAGTCGAACCCGAGCCGGATGGAAACAGTGGACACAAGACTGACGCTAGTACCACTGAGCCACAAGCCCCGTTGATATATATATATATATATATATATATATAAATATATTTTATACTATGTATTTCCTGTAAATAAAGTTTATATTATTATTATTATGTGGACCAGGGAATTCTGATGCGAAAGCTCCATTGTTATGGTTTTTGTAACACGAGTGTTATGATCGAATCATACCTGACACACAGAACACAGTTTGTAAGACTATCAAATGACTTGAAAGTTGTTAAAATAAAAATAGGACTCCTACAATACGGTGTTTCTTACCTTTTTGAATGAACTAGATGATTGCAATCTTATGTGTGATTATCTTCAATAAATGTTCCTTTCATAGGCATTTCTATTAGAAAAACAACAACGTTCAAATGAGACGGTATGACACTGGTGCTTACTTGCAAAATGGTATATTTTGATAACAACTTCGGAATATTATTACAAGCAGATATTTTCGGTCATTTATTAACTGCTGGTAATCTTGTAGCTGTTGAAACGTATGTGATGGACACTCATAGGAGAGTACGACTCGAACAATCGCAATAAGATGTATTTTCGGGGTTATGCGACTTTTCAATACCAGATTTATGGGATTTAGAATCCCTAGGTATAAAAAATTCAGCACAGGTCTAATATGATTTTCTCAAAAAGGTCGATTTTTATGAAACATTAACAATTAATAGAGAAAAATTCATTGTGAGAGAAGTGATTTCTATATGCTCTGTATGTAAGAGCTGCAACAATAAACTTTCAGAAAGACCTTTTACTGCTTTACCTACTACTTTCAACTACTATTTCGCGAATTGTGCGGAGCGGAGAAGTTCAAATATTTAAGTTCAAGATGCGGAATTCATATACTTCCTATTTCGCTAATCCATCTTTATTCCGCCTATATAATGCTTTTTTCAGGAACCTCATTGTCACGAATATTACAGGGTAATGCTTGCGCTCATATATCGTTTATGGAACGTTGAATATTACGACGCTAGTAATATTCAAACATAAAGAAAACTATACGCGCGAGAAAAACTAAAAGCACATATAGAATTATCGTTCCAAATTAAATCTAGATCCAATCAACATTATGATGAATATTCGTTGTCGTAAATGACATTATAATAATCATGAAAATAGAAATATGAACTTTCGATCAGGGGCATTCTTGAAGTAAGAGAACTGAGATCGGCAAATATATAAATAATTTTGTTTTCGAAGTAGTGAAACTGCAACTTCCTCAATAGGAACATCCAGAACTCAAGACCATTGTATCGTGGATAACGGTGGATCGAGTGAATGAAGTTTTCACTAGAAATCCATAATCTCTGAGAAATAAACATTAATGAATTATCAGTAGAATTTATCGTTTAGCAATTTATAATTATTTATGGAAAATATGCCACGAGTAGAGGGTCAAATGATAAGTTCTTGTACATATAATAACATTCAAACTGAATCTGACCACAGTATATTGTGCAAATTTATGTGGTTAGTTCAGAAAGCTGTGAGTATTGTATTCACTAAAATATTATTACAAGTGCTCATTATTCTATGGAATAATATTAATTGCCCCAGATGATGACGATATATCCAAAAAGTAAATTTTCCAAAACAAATTGTATAATCAAAATTAACTAATAGCAAAAATGAGTCCGAGGATGATTTGATAATCGAGACATCAAATAGAATTTTGAAAAATGATTTTTTATTAAATATATGATTGCATTTGGAATTCACTTTCTACTTAAAAATATTGGAGAACTAGTGGCCTTCGTTATTTGTGAAATTAGATCGTCAAATTGTTTGTTATTGAGTGTAATCATAATATTATGACAATGAATATTCGTACAATTGAAATCTGGTTGGTGAAACAATGAATTTCCAACAAATATAGAAAATATATAAAATTTCCGAATAGCCAAAATACATTTTTACCTTTCTTTGCTTGCAAAATTTGCCTCAACACCATGAAATTCAGGAACCTTTATCTTCCAAAATTAAGTGTCTTTTTTCCGGATTTCTATATATATATATATATATATATATATATATATATATATATATATATGGGATATAACGAAATTGGGTACATAAATACTTTTCAGTAATACCTTGGCAAAGATGGGCCAAATTAGTCGAGTGACGGCTGTTCAAACATTGAAAAAAATCTCAATCTTTCATACCAATATTGGCAACTATAGGTCGTTTGTTAGAGCTTTAGTGCTCCATAACTTTAATTTAAAAATTGTATATACAAAATGTAGACACATACAGAAAATCGCTGTAAATTACCATTGATGTTTTTAAATTGATTCAAAATTTATGTATACCCAGTAGGTTTCTTTTATTTGAGGTCCTTTCATTCGTCTCAATCGGCTTTATATGTCAGGTCAGAACGTCAATTGGATTCTTATATTTCTCGAATTCAACGTTCAACTATATAAATAAATATTAGTTATGTTTTTCAAGTAATATTGAGAAACTCAAGTAGGTACTGTCTGAGCGAACTTTTGTATTTTCAGACGTGTTCTAAATCAGAATTTTCAATTTTTCAATACTTTCTGGAATTCTGTAGTTGAATCGAACCGAAAAGAAACCAGTTTTGTTATGCTACTTTCCTCTGATTTTAGTCGGATTACATAGAAACATTAGGATCCGTTTACGGTGATTTGAATCCTCATCCAACTTTTGATCGTAGAGTTTGAGGTTTATACAAAAATATAAATGTTCTTTCTGTTTTCCAATGAAAATATGTCCCATTTTTCTGACTATAATTTGATAGCTTGATTGATGGGATAGCAATTCAAGAATTATGAAATAAATTCTGAAATCTACCATTCCGAATGGCCGTGCCATCCGGGTTCTTTGTGTTGAACGGTCAGCAGAAGACCCTCATGAAAGGTCACGTTCGCCAAACAAACAAAAATTGTCCAAAATTCAACTTCTATTCAAAATTGGTTTGAAATTAGTGGAAAAGTGTAGTGCTGTGTCCAGAAGAACGGGTCGTGAATACCAATATATGCTACTACATACTCATTTCATTGTGAAAGAGAATTTAAATTTCAGTTTAGAAAATTCTTGGGAAATTTTTCTGATTGAAACAAAAACATTTTATCGGTAACTATAAGGAGCATCGAAACATTTTCTTTCTAATATGATTTTGTGTTTCAGATGTTTAGCATTACATACTTTCATTTTCACTCTGGTACTCTGTACAATCTCGATCTCGGAAATTACAAATCTTGAGACATTTTGGAAAAAAAAATGTCATTTTTAGAATATCCCAAAATGTATGAATTTGATATTTAGAGCCGTTGAAAACCGAAAAAGAAAAAATTCAAGCGGGTGCACCATCTTTCGGACTAATTTTGAAAATTATCGTTCGCCTTCAGCGGTATATTGATATTTGTATAAAGAATTATTTAAATAAATTTCAATATGACTCGATACGATCCTAATTTCATACGGTATTATAGGGGATGTATATGACTGGATTTCTTTATTTTCAGAGTATATAAAACGATATGTATCGATAACTCATACCAGTGAGAGTGTACCAAGGTACAACTTTAATTTTAGGAACAATTCCATGGGATTCTCGCTGGCTCCAACGATTTGGAATTCAATCTTTAGTATCAGAAAAAAAAGCTCAATTTATCAGTAGGCAGATGCAAAAATACCCTAGACGCCTATTTAAATTGGAAAAAAAGCATTGTCCAAACTGAATTGCCAAAATTAATTATTCACTGTCTTATCTCCTAAGGGTTCTGATGATCAGAGCAGCAACTCCTATCATTGCCAAGTATCGACCAGGTTGAGATATACTATATGTTTGTTGGGTAACTTTACTTTGGTCCCAGCAACATTTATAGCAAAGATGTAGTGAGTGTTAGAGTAATAGCTAGCGTCCCCTCTATAATTATTCTGACATTCATCTCTTTATACATATTCAAAATTTCTATTTTTTAAAACAAACATGAAATTATTCTCAATGAACATATTCATAATAGAAATACAAATAAAAAACGAAATATCTATCAGGTTCCTTACTGTAAAAATAAAATTTCATCGGATTCGCTATTTGTGACTGATTAGCTACAAATTGTGTGTGTAATTTTGACGATATCTCGGTATATCGGAAATAAATAAAGATGGAATATAGATGAATTAAGAGATGAGTTTGGAATGTTTGAAAAAACGCTTTTCTAGCAATATGACCTTAAAAGTTCAAAATAAAATTATAGTTTGAAAAATCTATACAAACACACTTTTGTAGCAATATGAACAACAAAATTTAAAATAATAAGAACAAAGTAATTGATCAACATTTTTACTTTAATGTAAAGAAAGCGTGGTGTGCTCTCTACTTACTTTTCATAATGACTCTACCTTTACGAATAGCTAGATAAGAAATTTAAGTCAACTGATTCAAGCACCACACGCTTTCTTAACATTAAAGTTAATTTTTTGGTCAATGACTTTATTCTTATTATTTTTAACATTTTAGTTCATATTGCTACAAAAACGGTAGTTTTTTAAACTATATTTTTATTTCTAACTGATTGAAGTCGCTTCGCAATCCAAGACAATCTTCATTGCTTCTCATAGCGTTTCGATCCTTAAAAATGTCGAGGGTTTTATCCCATAATGCATGCAGGTATCTCTTATACGAGTAACGAAATAAGACTTTCATCATCTCTATGTCACTCATGTTGAGGATTATATTGATAAACTGTCGAAAATACAGTTCAAATCACAATGAGCAAATGACTTAAACGGTAGAAAAACCGGTGGGTGTGTAAACGGGCATTTGGTAACGTAGGCCACTAGTGCAATGCGACGGTAAAACTTCCGTCGGCTCCTGTGGCACTCGACGGCTGCACAGTTACCGCCGATGGCAAATTAACCGATCATTTTTTTTACAAGCTTTTATTTAGTTTCACCTGTCTCGGTGTCTGTGTGTCTGTAATCAAATCCTGCAAGTTAAATTTGACCCACTTCCAGCCCGATTAACGTGAAATTTGGCAGGTGTTCATAGTTCCCATTATGGAATTTTTGTTAGAGAAAAAACAAAATGGCGGCTCTAAGATGGCGGGCGAGATTTGTGTTTAAGGTCCGATTCGACTCAAAATTGGTATTTAGGGGTTTTCGGGGTCGAAGATCATGAAAAATTCATAAAATAAAAATGGCGGATCCACGATGGCCGACGATTATGTCCGATTATGGTCCGATTCTATTCAAAATTGGTATATGGGGGGTTTTCGGGGTCGGAGATTATTAATTTTTATTCAAAATTCACAAATTTAAGATGGCGGACGAGTTTTGAAATTATGGTCCGATTCGACTCAAAATTGGTATGTGTGGGCTTTTGGGGTCGAAGATTATGAATTTTTTTGTCAAAATTCATAAAATCAAAATGGCGGCTCCAAGGTGGAAGATTATGCTCCATTCTATTCAAAATTGGTATGTGGAGGTTTTCGGAGTCGGAGATTATGAATTTTTTGTCAAAACTCATAAATTCAAAACTTTTTAAAGACAAGCTTTTGTTCAAATGCGCCAAAAAGTAAAAAATAATTGCTTTGTATGTGCGATGTAGGTTATTCAGTGAGTTATAGATTCAGAAGCTTGTCGCGCAAAGTTTTCAGTTCGAATACAAAAGCGACAAGCTTGTGAATCTATAACTCACGGAATAACCTATGTCGCAAATCCAAAGCAATTATTTTTTACTGTTTAGCGCATTTGAATAAAGTTTTTTTTAATAAATTATTTTCGTCTAATGTGTAAGCTCTGACTTACTTCAGTGGGCTACTGTTGGACCAGTACAGTAAATTTTCCGATCGGAAAAATCCGCCGTGTGTCACCGGCGAGGCGTAAGGATAATTAACCATTTTCTTAGCACTTTGAGAAATATCCCACTTTGAATAGTGAATAGTTTTAATTTTGGTAACTTTACAGTACCTCGATTTAAAAAAATAGGTATCAATGTTTCTGGGAGAAATGCAATTCCACATTCAAACACATCAATGTATAGATCACATGGAACAAACGTGGAATAAATGAAAAAGTAGTAGATGAGTCATCTCAATTGAAGCAGATTAGGTGTTGCATTGAAAGTTTTTGTTAATATTTTGTTGCGGATAATAAATTTATAAATTTCCTACTTCAGTACATCGCAAAAAAATCTTTGGTAGTTTTTTCATAACCTATTCCAAATTATATCAATATTCTTCAGATTTTTGACATTTGATAATGATTATTCTTTCAGGGTCTGATGGGGATGTTTATATTTTTCCTAACTGTGCTAGGTTACACATTGGCACTTCCGAATGGATATTACCATCAGGAGTATAATTACAAAACATCTTCTTCATCCTTCAAAAATAATGAGTTGCAGCACAAAACAGATGATCAAGGTTTGTATTTGATTTCTATTTCATGATTCATCTCAATAATTGTACAAATTTTCCAAGAAATATAAAAAAACACAATCCCTTCGTCTGACACCAATTTTTGTTAATTCAATGAAGTATTACAATTTCGGCTCATACCGTTGCCAATACCCCTTTTCAATTACAGGTACCTGGTGTGATATTGAAATCATCATGTTTCTCACATAAATAAATAAGGCAACTGTAATTTAATCAACCCAAGTCTTCAATTTATGAATAAGGCTTATTTGTTCATTGCACTACAATCGCATAAAAACGAATATAACATGTTCTTGTTTTCATTGGTTCCCATGAATATTTGGTGAGGATATACCTGCATTGTCCACTACATCCTCGATAATTACTATATTGCGGACAATAGAGATATCTTTAAACGACAACTTATAGGTTTTTCAGTACAATCGAAAGGTATTAGATGCATACCAAAAAATTATATAAAATTTAATTTTCACTAGTTAACAGAATGAAAAGAGATTATATTACTTTGGAGAAGTATTAATATGATGTATGACAGATTTTATGTATAATCAATAACTATAACACATATTTCATGCAAATACCGAGAACCTACGACAAAATTTGTTATCATCCGCCTTCCATATTTTTTGGATATTATTTTTTGGCTTCCTACTTCTCCGCTATATGTAGCAAATTGTATTTGAATATGGAAAAAATAGTTTGGGTGCAGAAATCACAAATACGTTTCTCCCATATTCAACATACTAAGAATAAAATTTCATTGAAATATAGTTTGAATAACCTATTTATGCTATACCCATTTGTAATGTATATTCGAATAATTCAACAAAGAATTAAGTGCAGTCACCTTTACCGATAAAATCCAAGCCATTCTTTCAAATCCACTACCGTACTTTTATAAGCATACATTTAACTTCACATAGTTAGGTACCAATCTTGCAATAATACCATTTTGATTCAT
This sequence comes from Gonioctena quinquepunctata, assembly GCA_018342105.1. Classification (NCBI taxonomy): domain Eukaryota; kingdom Metazoa; phylum Arthropoda; class Insecta; order Coleoptera; family Chrysomelidae; genus Gonioctena; species Gonioctena quinquepunctata. The sequence continues at coordinate 119,049 of JAFIRS010002697.1, read as the reverse complement.
TCCATTGATTAGATATTAACATGTCTGCGTAGTTTCCGTTACCAAATAGGGGCAACACATACGACGTGATCTCTGAATGCCAAACGAAACGAAATTTCGGAAATCTGTCCAGTATGAATGTATATTGATTGGGGCTACAAATCAAAATTATTTTGTTGAAGTCTCCAGGGTGTGCCGATAAGTCATCAAAAGTCATAAAAATAGTATATGATTTCATATAAGGAACTATGTACCAAACCGTTCTTGATTATTAATATTTATGGAATGCTGGGTTTAATTAGAAATAATTCAACATCAACATTGATAAAAAATTATTCTAACAAAATTTGACCTTGAATCCAATGGACTATTTATTTCATTCCCAATAAAAAAAATCGTTACCTATATAGTTACCTAAAGAGAATATAATTTAATTTTACAAGTTCACCTTTTACTAACTCACTGCAAACATGGGCACGATGCTTCGAAAAAATGCAGAGGCCTTCAAAATACTCAGTTATAATCAATTTCATTTCATATATTGTATGATTTGAACATTTACAACAACCAAGAATATCCTCACAAGTGAATGTTCTTTTTGTATTAAATATTGTAAAAATAAATTCAATATTCCTTTCTGACTGTAATGGTCATTAAGCGTTTACATTGGCCAAACAATAAACAATCATGGCTTGAATCAATGTAGTACCTTATAAATATTGGAAAATGTTGATTTAATATAACTAACTGAAAGAAATCTTCAATAAGTGGCATTAAATTAGCTTAGTTTTATAGTAATGTAAAAGAACTTGAAGACTATCAAAGTATCTTATATATATTATAGTAACACAAATTACTCGCAGTGATATTATATCGCAGTGATATTATATCAGTCGAGCAACCCGCCATACACAAAAACGATATAATAGGCCCCAATTATTTGATTGGCTTGAAATGTGGTTCGTAATATAATACAATTTAATAGATTATTTGATAACAATTCAAACTGCGGACGAGTTTTGTGATTTATGTAGGGATTACATTATTCACTTTTTATAAAACTTTAAGAATTATTCAAATACGCGATGATTTTTTCACTGAAGAGCACAGTCCATTCTATCGAGACACCCTATCATATTCAGAATGGGATATAAAGTTATCAGTTTTAAGTTTACAAACGAGAGTTATACACCAAAAATACATTAATATTTTTTTCGGGGCCTTGACAAACACATTATAATAAAATTTTATCCAAATCGAATATTGGATAATGTTGATGATAGTTGAAAGTTAAAAAAAAGGGTTTAAAAGTGTTTTTAACCGCCAACTTAGTTGCAAAGCAACCCTCGGAAGTCAGAGACTTATGTGAGTTAAGAAGACGGGGACCTTTTTAAGTGTCATCCGAAGCACTACTCGGATGGTAACAGTGGACAGTTCGGAGGATTGATATCTAGGTACCAAGAATCTTCGGTTGGTCACCTATCTCGTCCCGCTCAACGAAACTACAGAAATAATTTTTCATATCAGTAGCCTGCCGGGAATCAAACCCGGACCATCTGGGCATCAGCTAGCACCTCTACGCTCGCGGCCACCAGTACAGATTGAATATTCATTGATCATGATTTTCTTTTCAAAAATAACTATAATAAAAAACTATTATAATTGGTAATTAGCAATGAGGTGAAAGTAACGTCATTTTGTTAACTAGCTACTATAATTCAGAATAGTTTATTCACTGGTGCTTTTGAAAAGAGTATAGCAACCAATCAATATCGAATCTGAAAAGTTTTACATTCAGAAATATTTATCTGAAAGCTTATTTCTTGAAATGATTGAAATTAATTAATCCAATCAAAATATGAACAAAAAAACAAATATCGAAAATATTAGTAGTAATTTCAAATCTTTCAATGTCACTTGAAACGTCAAAGCTATACCCATAGACAAATTAAAAATAAAGAGACTGTTTGAAACATTGGCGATCTTGACCACCAAGTTTTTGGTACGGCCAGTCGCGCATGGAGGCGCTGCCCGCAATCAACAGACAACTGGCGACATGATAATTTTCCAATTTCGACATTTGTCAGAAAATGACAAACTACGTAATAATTTCAGAATAATTGTACTGTTAATTGTCATCGAAAAATTAATTATAGAAATTATACCATGGACTTGAATTATGAACCCAACGTCGAAAATGGAATGTTATTCGAGTTGACGCTGAAATTCCTCGAAATATTCTTTCACAAGGTGAAATATAAGCTGCTTTTCACAAACTGATAGTTATTTCCATCCATCAGTTGTAGAAATTTTTTCACAAACTGATACTTATTTCCATCCATCAGATTTCATTTCCTATCACCATTTGAGGAAGTACGAAGTACATGGTCACCTTTGTGCTAATAAATTAACAAAATTATTGAAGGTTTGTTGTAAATGTAATATGTTTTTATTTTGGTTGATTTGATGATAAGCGACCGAAGAATATTTTAAATTTTGTTGTTTTTCGGAGTTTTATTATTGTTTTGTCTGTAGTTGTACATTGTCCTAGATACAATAAAATGTGTTTTTATAGTGTTCAACTTATTATTCTTGTTTTATAAGATGTTTAATTTTGTTCTTGATATCATGGAATAAAGATTTACTTTGGAACTTTATGTTAACCACGAACGAACTAACAGATTCTACGAATCGATTACTGTATATATTTTATTAGTGATCGATTTTCCATTCCAGTATTTTATATGATACAACCATTCATATGGAATACAAGAATGGCAAATCGATCACTTATAAAATATATACCATATCAATCATATAAAAGTGACACATTTGAAAAACCCGCCTTATCTCAATCGGTCTTACCAACTGTACTTAGTTCGGCCAGTTGCGAGATATGTCGCCACTGTCTAAACGTGGTGCCAACTTTTACTGCAGGTTTGACAACTCTCTTTATTTTTAGTTTCTCTATGGCTATACCACCATTCCGACCAATGTTTTCATATTTTATGTCTTCTTTTTCTAAAAGTTAATGTTCGTCAATCAACCACTCACATTACTGTAAGTACTCCCTTCATTTTAAGTATTTTTTCTCAATAATGTAATTTACATATTTTAGGACCCTGAAGAAGTTTCAAAATTGAAACGAAAGCTTGGTCCAAAGTATTAAAGAGTTTTTCATATTTCAACACTTTTGCCGACTGAAGATCCCCGTTATTCCCCACTTTATATATATATATATATTATATATATATATATATATATATATATATATATATATATATATATATTATTTTTTTATATATTATTATATATATATATATATATATATATATAATGTGCCGAATAGAAGTGACGCTCTTCGGTTCTTGGGGTCCTCTTATAGATGCGGTGGTGCTGACTCAGAACTGCGCCTTGTTTACGGCTTCTGGAGCCCAGGTGGATGAATGCTGACTTCGCTTTGTCCTATTTGCTCTTGCAACAATGTTGCAACTGCGTTGTGGAATTACTGCGTAGAATGCCTGGATTTTTGGATATAACAGCTCCCATCTTTTGAAAAGTTGATGCTATTGGATGCAGCAACTTTTAGACTGAAGTTTTGCTTGGGCCGGAATTCAAGATTATTCTTTCTTCTTCCTCGACGTCTTCGCCGATGTGGATACTAGGTCTTCTTCTTGAAGGTAAGAACCTAGAAAGGGTTCTGAAGGGTTGACGTTGGCCTGGAGGTCTTGGGGGTTGATCATCTCCTCTTGGTGACAAAATTCCAATTTTCATGGGATAACGTTTTTGCATTTACAAAAAATATATAAAATTATCAAACATATTATCAATATAATTATAAAATATGTAAACCAGGATATATGTTTCGTGATAAAAGGTTCATTAATAATTTTGTCAATATCTTCAGAATATTGATTTAATTTATGTTGAGCTATATTCAAATCATCAACATTTAATTTACTCAATTTTAATGGTTTCAAAATTGGCATATTGTGTTTTTCAGGCAAATGTTCACAGCATTCGAATGGAATTAAAATAGCATGACTATTATAAGTTACATTCTTTTCAATATTATTCATATGTTTTGAATGTACTCTGGTATTCCCAATAAAAGCATTACATTCTTATTATGATTTTAAATATTTAAATTTGTTTAAGGTAATTGTTAAAGGTAAAGGATCTGATAAAGTTATTAACCAAATATTTGTGTCTAAATTAAACACATTATAATCTTTAGCAAAAAGTAAAGACATTTGACAGGTTCTCGGTAATTCAATAGAATGTCTGAAGAGTTGAGCCTCACATATAGCATCTTTGTCTATAGGGTAAGGTAAAATATCAGAACAAATTCTCATATTGATTCCTAAAGGTTTACAATCATCTAAATTTTGCAATATAAAATATAACATAGAATCATCATCTCTCGCAATATATTTTGAATTGGTTGGTAAAATATGTGAAAGTCCGGTCCTGTTATCAAGGATGGAGATTGGATATAATTGAAAGGATGTGTAAAATTCAGGTTCCACTAGAGGAATTTTCAGAACAAAAATAACTCTGTTTTCTGTTTGAAAAGCTTCAAGTTCAATTAAATCTAGATATTGAGCAATAGACGAGGTTTTGCAGGAAGTGGTAAATTATTCTTTTTAATGATTGGGTAATGTCTTGAAGAGCATATTCCAAATCTCTAGGGTAATAATTGATGTATGAAGTATTTTAAGTCTTGCGAAAGTGATTGAATTCAAAATATCATTCAAATAGGATTCAATGTATAAATAACTTTCCATGAGAGTTTCACAAATCTCTAAAGCTCTTAGTTTCGCTTCAATGATTGCCATATCATCTGAAATCTGAAAAATTGATTTTTCAATCTCTTTAATATCCTTGTTAAATGTCTCTTCATCTATTTGTAATTTTTGTATAGTAGAATTAAAACTTCTAATTACTGAAGTGGTAACTGAAATTTGGTTTTTCAAAAGATTTTCCAATTGATATTCGTCTCTGGTTATTTTATTAATGCATTCATTAAAATATTCTCCGTCACTACTATCCAAATTACCAGTAATGGCTTTCCAAAAGGTACCAATACCGTTGATTAATCCTCTTTTAATCCTTTTATTTATTGATTTCGTATCAACGTATATTTCTTCTAATTTTAGATTTAAAGAATCAGCAATTTGCGTTAGCAGGCTGATATGTGTTTTAACTTCTGTATAAAAATAGTTCATTCTTGGATTATCTGTTTCTAAAAATATCATTAGATTATTAAGTATCTTATGATTACGTTCTAATGCACTACTGATTAGGGACGTATCTTTAAAGGCTAACAACGTCCACTTATCGTTTGATAGCTTCAAATAGGATCGTTCATGATAGTACACTCCAATAGTGTTGTTGATCGGGATAACTGCAAACTGGCTTAACGCTGCTGTCGCAAGTGATATCAAAGCCGCGATGAATAGCATTTCGATCTGAAATGAATTATTCGAAATAAGGTTTCATTCTATCAAAATTAATTTTAGAGTGTTGATTTGTTTCAAGATTTTCAAGAAGGGCAGAATTTTGGAAAAGTTCCAAAATTTTATAAGGACCATTAAATTTATTTTGTAATTTGTTTCCTATTTGAGACTCTTTAACGTATACTTTGTCTCCAACTTTATAGTCTGGGGGTTCATGTTTTATGTCTTTGTCATATCTTATTTTGGCTTTTTCTTTATTCTTTTTCTTTACTCGGTTGGTTTTCGCTCATTAAATCTTTTGATTATATAAGATTTCTGGGGGTCGTGTAGAGGTGTGTCCGAAGATCAACTCATAAGGGTAAATCCGTGTGTCTTATTTTTCGTGCTGTTATAACATCTAACAGCATAGGGAGTACATTTAAAGGATGTTCATCGGGATTTTCTATTTGTTGAGATCTAATCATTTCCATTAGTGTAGCATGGAATCTTTCTAAGCTTCCATTACTCTGGGGATGATTTATGCTTGAAAAAGTTAATTTGATGTCATATAAAGTACATAGGTCTTTCATGGTATGGTTATTGAATTCTTTTCCACTGTCACAATGTATTCGTAACGGGGTTCCATAATGTTGGAAATATAATAAAAGAGTATTGACTACTGATTTAGCGGTTTTATCTTCCATTGGATAAGCTTGTGTAAACTTTGTAAGTTCGTCTCTAATAGTCAAGGCATAATTTTTGTTGGGATTTCTAAAAGATCGATGTTAATTCTTTCGAAAGGGGTTTTCGGAGTTTCAGTAATGACTAAAGGGTTACTCAAATTTTGTCTACAGATTTTAGTTTTATGACATGTTTCACATTCTTTTATGTATTTTTCTACGTCTTTAGTAATACCAGTCCAGTTATATTTTTCTCTAATTCTTCGTAAAGTTTCATTAATACCACGGTGTAAATTTGCTTTACCATTGTGATATTGATCTAATATCAAAGGAATTTGATCTTGGTCTGGGGTTTGAACTACGTTCTGACAAATTTGAAATTTAATTTCATCCTTGTCTGCTAGAATGTATGAGAGCATTTCTTGAATGGGAAGATCTGAATTATTTTCGACATAATAATTTTGTGTTGGTTCGAAAACATGTTGATCTCTATATAGAGAGCTGAACATATATTCTATGGCATTATTAGGGTCGTATGGTATAGGGATTATAAAGTATTTCCTATTTTTGATCGTTTTGCTAGTTAAAACATTTATTTTATTATAACGAAAATCTGGTTCGTCTTCAAAAATATCTTCAAAAATGGTTTCATGTATGTCTGTCGTTTTGTTTCTCTGTGGAAATATTATTATATTTTTATGGCTTTTGTCCAAAAGTTGTTCATTTATAAATGAAAATTTGGAATACTCAATTAATGATTTTTCTTTAAAAAGTCTTGAAAAATTTGTTAATTCTTCTAAGATGGTTTCAGGGGCTATTTCTGTTTCAGTATCGGATAATTCTTCATTTTCTTCATTTGTCATTAAAATTTTAGAATGGAACTTAGCGCATTCTTTGAAGTGATTAATTTTGATGCGAGATAAGGCGTCTGCATTTTTATTGATTTTGCCAGGTTTATAAATTATTTCATAGGAATATTCTTCGAGTTTTAGCCGCCATCGAGCTAATCGGCTACCAGGATCTTTTATGGAAAATAACCAAGTTAAAGGTCTGTGGTCAGTGATCAAGATGAATTTTCTACCAAATAAATAAGGTCTGAAGTGCTTTACTGCCCATACTATAGCTAGTAATTCACGTTCAATTGTTGAATATTTAGTTTCTGCGGGACATAGGGTTCTGGATGCATAAGCAATAGGAAGATCTTTGCCAATAGGTCCTTGAGAAAGAATGGATCCAATAGCAAAATTACTTGCGTCACACGTAAGAATAAATGGGTCATTAAAATTGGGATAAATCAGAATAGGACTTTGAACTAAAAAGTTTTTCAATGTTTCGAAAGCATCGACACATGTTGTGGTGAATTGGAAAGGTATATCTTTTTGTAATAATCGTGTTAAGGGTTTGGAAATTTTTGCGAAATTAGGTATAAATCTTCTATAGTATCCTGTCAATCCTAGAAATGATTTTATTTCTTTGGGACTAGTTGGTTGTGGAAAATTTTGAATACATTCAATTTTTCTGGGTTTGGTTTTACTCCGTCTTTTGTTATTAAGTGTCCAAGATAAGCGACTTCTTTTCGTAAAAATTCGCATTTATCAGGTTGAATTTTTAAGTTAGCATTTTGTAGTCTTTTGAAAATATATATTTTTTCTTATATTTGCTGGTTATGAATAACTATTAATTCAGAGGGTCTGTCTGAAATGTGACCAATGATTTTCTTTCAGGAGGTCTACCTGATTTATGTCCGAAAGTTTTTATATCGGGTGGTCTACCTGATTTGTGATAAAAAATATGTATTTCAGGTGGTCTACCTGATTGATTCAAAAACATTGTTTTGGATTTATCAAAATTCTGTTTTATGGTTTGTCTGTATCATTAAAAGGAATCATGACAGATTCTTGTATCATGATTTTTTCATTAGAAATTCCTTGAATAGGTAAGTTTTCGGGAGAACGATATAAAGGGTAATGTGCAACTGTTTGGGGTTTAAAAATAGAAATTCCTGCTCCGGTATCTATAAGAATTTTGAATTTTCCTGTACTATCCAATATATAATATAAATTATTAGCGTTTACTGTATTTAAACGAATTTCTGAAGAGAGTTTTGGAATGAATTTTGGGATTGTGGTGTCATTAGATTGGTGCAATTGACTTTTTCCGTGTTTTTGTTTTCTATCTGGAGTAAATTTGTTTGGTCGACAAGGTTGTTTATTTCCTTCTCGTTCAGACAAATAGGAGGACTGTCTATAGCTAGGCGTGAATAAAAATCCGATGTGTCAGGATCTTCATCAAAGTAATCATTATATGTTTCGAAAGAGTCGTCATAATGTTGTGATGAATTGCAATCATAAGATGCATAGTTACTGTTATCAAGTTATAGAAACTGAGAGTCGTTTTGAAAGTAAAAGTCATTTGACTGATATTGAGGTTCATTGTAATCCTCATTGAAATGATGAGTTCTCTGATTCGAAGAGTATGATGGATAATTCGGATTTCTTTGAATTACAGAGGGTCTTACTTGGGTTTGATTCGAATTTATTAATCTGGGTTGGAATTGATTTTGTTGAAATGAATTCCTTTGGAATTGACTTTGCTGTGAGTTTGAAGTTGATTGCATTCGAGAGTTTGGGAATTTTGTGGATTTTGACTAGAATATGATGAAACGTTTGTATTTTGGTTTCTAAATTGATCATGTCTCGTCATGTTTGGTTGATTCATATTACTCATTTTTCTTGGTTGAAATGATGTTGAAGGACGATTTGATTGATTGAGTTTTTGATTTTCAAAATATGATAATTGAAGTTCTCGTTTGATTCTAATTGATGCTTCTAGCATGTTAACTGGGTCGCTTGACCTAATTTGGATTCAAGACCAGTTAATAAAATGTTAAGAACCATAGATTCAATTAAATTTGTATGAGCAGATTTCTGATTTGAATTAGATTTTTTTTTTGGATGTAAGATAACATTTTGCATGATGCGTTTGAAGTCTCGAAAAGAAAGCAAGGGCATTCTCTCCGGTATTTTGTCTAATTCTCTGTAAATCTTGGATTAATGAGGTGAGATCTCTTGAATCTCCAAAATGAGCATTAAGTAGAGTTTTATTTCGCCATATGTTTCAGGATTTCGAGAGTTTATCAATTGGGCTGCTTTTGTTTCAATTTATTTCTAATGTGAATCGTTAACAAAAGTTTTTGTTGACCGACTGCCATTTGTTGGGCATGGTCGCAGGCATTTAAGAAAGTATTTAAAGAGATTGGATCTCCATCGTACTGAGGGACGATAGAAAAAATTTCAGATAATTTGTATGGTTCGAGTTCGGGATCATTTCCTACATCAGCATTATGATGTTCGCCATCGTCGGAAACAGACATTTTAATGGGGTCTTTTCAAAATGGGTAAAATTGTCAAAATAGGGTATAATAGGTCAAAATTGGGACAATTTGCTATTAACAAAACAGGACTTTTTCTGAGATTGAAATTGAAAAAGAATTGTAAATAGTTTCAATGAGTGAATTGAATAATTTAAAACTAGATGATTCGATGTCACTTACAGTTATTTACAGGTGAGATTTCTGAAGTTCTCTGCCAGGGGCTTCACTAGGTGTTCCTATCCACAAAGCTTCAGGGGTGTTGGGGATGAGTGCTGAGTTTCTCTGTCAGGGGCTTCACTAGGTGTTCCTAATCCACAGGGAAGTCTCAGGAGTGCTGGGATGATTTTCTTATTTGCTATTTTCTTGTTCTTCTTACTTGCTAATTTCTTGTTCTTTCGCTGGGTGTTGTTCTTTCGCTGGGTGACGGAAGATGAAATCCGGCTGGATGAGCGTTGCTACTTTGGGATGAGCCTCGTTCTGCGTGTTTCCTCAAAGCTCCAGAGACCGTCTTCTCGTCTTGCGTTGGGTTCTTCTCACAAGGGTTTGGAAACCTCCACTCTGGTATTTCAAGGTGTTGAAATCAGGGTGTTGAAAAATCCGCACGACTGCGCCAATTTGTTATAGTGATATTCACTTAAATGGTTTTTTAAAAATAAACTTTATTTTATACTTGTTTTACAAAAATGATATGAAATTATATGTGACAACTAACGGAATAGAAGTGCCGAATAGAAGTGACGCTCTTCGGTTCTTGGGGTCCTCTTATAGATGCGGTGGTGCTGACTCAGAACTGCGCCTTGTTTACGGCTTCTGGAGCCCAGGTGGATGAATGCTGACTTCGCTTTGTCCTATTTGCTCTTGCAACAATGTTGCAACTGCGTTGTGGAATTACTGCGTAGAATGCCTGGATTTTTGGATATAACATATATATATATATATATATTTTTTCGGGTTGTCGATCAGGTTATCGACGCTCTTTTGCAACTTTTCCTTGGGTGCGCGCAACAGTCCTATCGAGGATAGTTGCCGAATATTCTTTTTCTGTGTTTTCGTTGAAGAATCTTTAACCTTGAAAGTGTACAATGGGGCGTGAGGGTAGAATGTAGGATTCGGTTGGAGAAAGGGGTGGGCAGTGAAAGGAAACGCTTTGAAGATGAATTGAAACTGTTATGCATAACACACCGGAAAGTGTACTTTGGGGGCTTTGGGGGGTTGTAGAGGGTCTGGGGTTGAAAATGGAGGGTTGTGCTCATTAAGACTTTTGATCAGCATACCAAATACTATCTTTTTGCAGAGTTTTAGTGAATTTAGCCGAGAGCCATTTTCCATAAGGATTTTGCAGGGTCCTTTGCCATTCTATCAAAAAATAATGTATATTATACTAATATTTCTAGTACGAAAACGCCAGAAGCGTATCCTCTTTTTAAATATGCACAGTGATTGGCGACTCCAGAATCCAACCAGAATTGAAATTTACTACTTCGACGACGAGTGATTTGTCTTGTCTTCTACTCTTCAAAATACGCACGGAACAGCTTGGTGTTTTAAGAACCAGCAAAAGACAATGACAATAATTTTAAATTAATTCTCCTGCACTTCGCGTACTGTTTTCTGATTGGTTGCTTTACGATCTTCGTAAGCAGCTTGCAAGAATCTTGCTTGACAAGTGTTCTGTGTTCACTTCACGTGTTGTTCCAATCACTATATACAATGGTCGCGATGATATAAAAATATTCAATTGCGAATGTTTCCCTTTTCAGTAATGTTTGTGTCTTACAAGTGACTGTGATAATTATGATACGTGCCTCAAAGCAGAGTATGGAGTCAACTAGTTCCAATTTTATCACCAGGTTGGATATTACAAGATTAGTTTTTTTTTCACTTTGTAATTGAATATCTATCTCAGTCATCCTGCAATGTTTTTGTTCCTCCATGTCATTGACGGGTGTAGATTGTAATTGTAGATAATGTTATTTATTATCAACCAAATGAATCCACAAATCTTGCAATTGTCCCAATGATAACTTAAAATATTGATAAATAGTTTCCCTTTTAATTTGGAGACATTATGAAATGTTCAAGCCAAAAAATTATATTGTTGACTTGAGACGATTTTTAGAAGTGATTTGTCATAATCAACTTTTTACTTTTTCGAACTCCTACAATTATTATTTAATTTGAAAAAATCTCTGGATCTTCGATCTTTTCTGTGATTACAATACGACCAACGAATGGTGGCCCCTCAGCTGCGCGTAAAACGAAAATATAACAACCAGCGAGATAAATCTACAGCTCAAAGTAGGGTGTCGTGTGAATGCGATACCCTTCTAGGACCGAAACGATAAGCCCGACGATCAGTGAAGACTAAGCTAGCCCCCTTCATTATCATTTTTGCTACAGCGGAGCTAGCGGCTACCACTCGTTGGTTATACTAAACGATCTGCGATCACAGAAAAATAACGAAATTAACCAATTTCACTGTTTCACGTGTTTACCCCCTGGAAGACGATTCTGAGCAACATCTTTGAAAATTCTGGAGGTAATTTTTGTTATATATTTGAGAAAAAAAACTTCAGTCAGATTTCTACGAATTATTGGGCTTCTACTGGAAACCGAATTTTTCAACATAAAAAATATTAGCCTCCCAGATTGTCATTATTTGTTACGATTGAAAGAGTTATCCCTTTCCGTTACGTGGTGCGGAATTCTCTACAAATCTATAGGCATTTGACCTTCATATATTTAACGTAGGTAAAAAAAATATTAATTCTACATCTATTGAAAAAGTTGCTCTTATGGCCGTTGACTTTTCCATTTGTTCTTCCGTTGTTTTAGGTACTGATAAAACTGTTAATGCTTTCCCCCAGTTGAAACATTCATTTATTGCCTATGACATGGCTTCTTGTCTTCTGTGCCGCCATATTTGTTCATAAAATATGTTTAAATGACCATACAAAATTTCAACGCAATCACAGCATGTACTGTTAAACTGTAACAAATACTGTGTTTGCGAAATGGGATTTTTTTAGCACAATGTTCGTTCTATATTTCTCGTAAGCAAAGTTAGAAGATATGTGAGAATTAACGAAAATAAAAAATACTGCCGTATATATAGAAATTCTTTAACGAAATTGTTAAAAACTCAAAAGTCCATAATATTTATCTATAAAAATATAATTTTATTATCGATGTGAATTCTTCCTACTAATTTCACTTGGTACGGCATACAGGGAGGTACATTTCACACTCATTAATCCAAATACATATTCAGGATACTACAGAAAAGACGGAGACCTTGAAGGGCGAGTGAAACCAGTAGTCGATGCCAATAGTGAACATTCGGAATATGTGAACCCTGATTCAAGGAGTGGCCAGAATTTTGAAGGAGCAAATACAGATTTCTCTTCATTTGGCAATATGAGGGCTGCAAGTGGTTCAGTTGGGGATGGTACCAATGCACTGGATGCTGAAGGGTTCGCTCGAACAGATCGTATAGTGGGTAGCAGGGGATACTCTTCTGGATATTCATCAGGTAAATATAGAAGTGGTACCGTTTCTTGAGAATCTGCTTTAAAAAATCCTGGCATACGACGGTGTTTTTTAATATATCTTTGTATGAAATTGGGGTCGTCAATTTTTATATGTATTTATATATATATATATATATATATAATTGAATGTTTAGTTTAATGTAATACATAACTGTTTATTGATTCTCAAAATCACTGACATAGATTTTTGACAGAAAAGAGGATTATGATCGGGCCCTATCAGGCGTGACCAAAATTCAATCCCTATAGTATCGCCTGAAATTTTATAGTTTCTTTTTTTGGATCACTAATATCAATACGAATATAATTAAGCTTTCCAAAATCAATACAACAATGAACACATGAACAAAAATAGTAAATGTCAATAATGAAATCTCATGGGCAAAATGTTCATTGTAATACATTTCTTGGAATATATTTTATTTTGGAGTAGCTCAGGTACAACAAACACGATAAATCTCCGGTGCACGAAGCTCCAAAAAAAAAACTTCTTTTGTGACATTTAAAATTGTCGTTTTGTTGACATATTTCAAAATGCCTACTATCCATAGACCATTAAGAATGAAGAAACGACCGAGCTGCCCGATTCCGATTGCTATAGCAACCTTAAATTTTATAATAATTGAGGTATCAAACATTTAGTGTTGTATTTTACATTATGAAATATGCTGAAAAAAAATTGCAGATCGCTTTATGGGGTCAGGCTATCCTGAAGCTGTTTTGTTTTATGTAGGGTACTTATTGAATTATTTTAACAAAGCCGGATTATTGTAAAAGTAAATTGTCAGCCAGATCAGCATGGCCGCCAAATTGTTTACTTTTCCTGCGAATTAATTTGATATTTGAATGCCTAACAAATGATTTTTCAATAATTGTGGTTTGTTTAGTGCTGCAAAGTATGCTGAATTCATCTACTAGTTCTGACTTTATCTGACTTTCGAATATAACGAGGTTCCTTTGATTTCTTAAGGGACATTTTCATTTCATTTGTTTCAATACGTACTGCCAGGAGCCTGCATCGAATGTTAATAAGGATTCGCAGGCCTCTATATTTCCGAACAATCAGGCGGACAGTGGTTCCCAAAATTTGGTTGAATTTGACAAAAAAAACAAATTATAATCACTGTAATCCATTATGAAATGGCATTATACCGCACTAACTCAATCCAATTTCCGGATACTTGTGACTTCTATTTCTTCAACCGTTGACTTCGCAGCATTATGAATTTTGTTTATTTAACATTTCCTTCTTGTTAGTTCAATTGATCACAAAAGTTGGCAATCTTTTACCTATTCTTTTTCATTTTCATATTATTTTCCATGATAAATTCTGGAATTTCGGTTAAAAAACTCTTATGGATTTTTTGGTCAAAATCCTGTTCGATAATATTCCATTTAGTTTATTCTGAATGCCATTTTCGCTATCACTGTAATTTTTTTTAAACACTCATATTTCAAAGCAAATTATAAATTATTAGGAGTTCTTCTTTATTTTCTATATATTTATTGGCTACAAACCATATTCACAATTTTTACAGTTGAACTGATCTAAACAGGTTTATATTGAATAAATGAAAATATAAAACAGCATTTCTCCAGAATTTCTCCATGAATTGGAATAGTGTTGCAAAAAGTGCTGGAAGAAACTGTTTTCAAGGATAATAATTATTCATCATCCAACTTACAGCAATCTATAGATCATTGCCAAAAGACAGCTGAGATGTTTGACCTACGACTTGGATTAGGTACTCAAACTTAAAACTCTTTCCACTGATTTCGGCGACACTCCCATATCATATTAAACTGTTAGTGTGTTAGTAAAAAACTAAGGATTCGAAAAATTTGAACTAATCAAATATGTCGAAACAACGGAGAATGCTCAAACATGGGCCTAGTGAATCTCTGATGCCTAACAATAAATGTATTGAATATAATGTTCCCTTCTCAATATGAAATTGTAGGCGTACATTAAGGGAATGCCTTATTTTCAGAGACACCTTGTATAACCAGCCCTGTTTGAAATTTTTAACATTGTTGAAAAACGCATGTTTGCTTCTGGGATCTTCGAGAGTATTAGTATGGTTCATATATTTTTATCTATCTATCTATCTATATATCTATCTATATATCTATCTATATATCTATCTATATATCTATCTATCTATATATCTATCTATCTATATATCTATCTATCTATATGGCGAACGGCATATAGTTTTTCACATAAATGGAAATTGCAATGTTTCTTCAATCTTTCAACAGACGCCATTATGAGATGTTGAACCCAAGCGGGCGATTTGGCCCATATTCGAACTGAATGGACCTTTTTATGCACCATGAGAAAACACTGTAATTAGAAAGTATATGTGCTAATATCACTTGGGTTTTTTTTTTCTGATGGGTAGTTTTTCCATAATCCGGGAAAAAGTGGATTCGTGACGTCACGTTCACTAAAAGTTGATTTGGCATCGTTGTATGAGTTGCGAATCATGGAATTGTGACGTAATGACATTTGTTATTTGATACTTTGATAGGTTCGTTCGTTTGCTCCACGGAATGGAATATTATCAATCGTTTGTCTCTCTTCAGCTCTTTTTCTTGCATATATCTGATACGAGACACGAGATATGCAGAGAACTGCTGCAAATGAACAAGCTCTCCATGAATGTTTGGTATTGAAAAATTTCGGAAATTATTTTCTAATTTTAATAACTATGAAAATGTCTAAAAAGTGCAATGTGCCCGGTTGTCTGAACACCAGTGAAAGTGAATCAAACTTTTGTAAAAAGCGGAAATATATGCTTTTGTGCAGAACATTTCCAGGTGAGTACATCAAGGAACGATCTTTAATTTCACTCAATGCAAGTTTGCAAAATAATCGATCAGTACTGTAATTTATATCCAGTCCTATAAACATATTGTTCTTTGGTTCCAGCTGAAAGAAGATACTATGAATTGGGAATATGCTAGAACAACGGGATCCAAATTTATGTTCAAGAAAGATGTCTGTCCACATATCAACCTGAAACGACATTGGTCTGACAATGTTTCATCATAAGTACATGGTACATGACCTACCAACGATGAAGAAACCCAAACCAAATGAAAACATCACTCCTTCAGCTAGTAAAACTGTGTTGAGTGACATTACATTCATGGGAAATATTTACTCAAGAGTTTCGAATAGTTCTTCTCCTAGCAGTAGCCAAGCTAGTACATTATCCGATTCACCAAAATAACACCACCAAAAAAAAAACTGAGTATATTCCTAGTCAGTCTTCATTCAAACCTGATTGTGAAAATATCGAAGGACAGCAGCGCCAGCGCTTATCTATTGCACTTATAGAAAAGAAGAGTAATTTTATTGGGTGCTCCCTGAAAATGTTTACCACATTGTGAAATACATTACCAAAATTGAAGAAATTAAATATATGGATGTTCTGATAAGTTTAAAAAAGATACGGGTTGGGGATGTATACTCTCGATTGGCTGATGACTTTGATTGGAGTTAATCAAGTGTTCACAAGATTTTCACAAAAGCTGTGCCTATGATGGCAAATTGTTTACAAGAGCTTATATATTGGCCTGACATATCTGAAATTGAAAGAAATTTGCCGATCCCTTTCAGAGCTCGTTATAAGAAAGTTAATTCAATTATTAATTGTCTGGAAATTGAAAAACCCTCTGATCCTGTTCGTCTGTCCATGACTTGGTCAGAATAGAAAAAATGCAATACTGTAAAAAATGTAATATCTGCTACTCCAAATGGCACAATACAATTGAATTTTATTTCAGGAGCATACGGTGGACGAATTCTTTAACAACTTTGTCGATAAGATTCATTTCTTCTATTTTGATTGATTGAAATTCAAAAATACTTTAAATAACTAGAATGTGCAGTATTATGTCAAAGTTTTCTAAGGTTTGTTGTCACATTCTCTTCATGAATGCCAATATCTTCAGATTTTTTTTTTCTATAGCTTTGTAACCATAGGGAAAAATTTTACCATAGAAAATGTAAGCCTGTATTTGTAAAAAATAGATGAGTTAACGTCTTTACCTTTGAATTAGTATCCCTCAACAAAGAATTGGTGTGAAATAAGTAAATAATTTTGCAAAAAATTTACGAAATTTGTATGAACATATTTCAAGGCTATTCATTCTAAATTATTAATTATATTTTCAGTAGTTCAAACTTAATAAATATTTGACTCATCACATGAAGGAAACACTAACAGGTACCGAATATGAATTTATTTATATTATAATACAAACAGACAAAGCCTACATATATATTCACAGTATAATGCATTTATAATTGATAATATCTAAGCAATCACAGAAAAAATAATTCGGCGAATACCCCAATGGATGAAGGTAAGTTCAACAGAAGCTTAAATCCCCACTTCATTTTGAAGAATTCATCCATTGCTTGATCCATTCTGTGTAAACTGTACAGATGCTAGATGAACATGAAACAAAAAAGATTATGAAAGTAGTCCATGTCAGGTGGAGTTCTAATTAATTAGTAGAAAATCAAGTCTGCTCCACAGTAAAAAGCATTTATTTCTAGGAAAGAAAATAGCAATGCATTTCGGCAAAGTATTTTGCCATCTTCAGGCTCTCTGAAATATATATAGAAAAGATACAAGGGTGAACATCGTAAAAATTGGTAGAAGACTCAGCACAAAAATAAACATAACATCACCGACTTACACAAACATTGAATTTGAAATGTCAACTAATTCATTCAGTCGATAACCTATGTTATATTAATCAGTTGACATTTTTACTTCAATGTTTGTGTAAATCAGTGATGTTATGTTTATTTTGTGGTAATTCTTCTATCAACTTTACAATGTTCACTCTTGTATCTTTTATGTATATTTTAGAGACCCTGAAGATGGCAAAATACTTTGCCGAAATGAATTGCTAATTTCTTCCCTAGAAATAAATGCTTTTTACTGTGGAGCAGACTTCATTTTTTCTACTAATAAAAAAAAAGCTTGATATTTTTTTCAAAGGATAAACAATAACTTTTTTAATGAAAAATCAAAGTGGTTTCAAATATAAATTAGAAAAAAAAAGCATTTTCACTTTATATTTCTTATGAAATAACCAGAGGTTGTGAAGTATCCCATGTTCAATTTTGATATAAAGTATCATTTAACCAATATATTAGGGGTAATTTTGACAAACTTGAAATAACTAAATAGAATAATCCTCACCTTCATTGGCAAATGCTCCACTGGGCTAATCAAAGGAGCTTGCGATCTCGGGGATTACACAGTTCTTTGATATATTCTGTATTCTGTGCATGTGCTGAAACATGAAAACAAAATCAAATATTAATATATATATTTATATATAATGCCTGTGGCTTCCCGTTTCCCATTATCTCGTTTGGGTGCCATAATTGATTTTACAGCAAAAGTAATTTTGAAGTTAGGTTACACATGAATTCTTCACTTGTAATAGAGAGCCAAAACACCAATGTTCATGACCGTAACTCAAAAACTAACCGAAACCCCATAAAAAAATGTACCCCTCATTTGACCCCTTTAGGGGGTGAATTTCAAAAAGAAAAGCTCAAATACCAGTTTTCAATATACACATACCTTCAGAGGCCGAACAGTCTAAACACGGACATTCTAGGACATTGCTTCTTCGTCTTCCAAACAATTATTAAAAAAATTGTGGATTTTATGTTCCGGTGTGAGCTTTGCTTTCACATTGCAGACGTTTTCTTGGCGTTTCAACTGTATGTAGCCAACAGCATTATCACCACTGGAGTCACTGGTAGATCTGTAAAAAGATAACATGTGTTGATTTACTTTTTTGATGCGAATAAGTCAGTTGAAAATGATATCGATATTTATTTTTGCTATATCCTAACACAAATTGCTTACCGTTTCCACATTTTTCATTTCAGCACTCAAAAAAGTCATGTTTGTTAAATAAAAAGAGTAAATCATCTCATAATCCACCCTTGGCAAATTTTCCGAACCTCCTTTTACGAAGCTTTGTTTCATTATAAACACACCAAATCGTTTATGATATTAAGAAATTAATAAGTTGATAAAAATAAACATTGATGGTTAACCTCAAATCTCAATATTATTTTCATGGGAACTGTCTGTAACATTTGCGGCGTTGCCAATGATCGGTCTTCATCAAAAGGAAGGCCCGTTCAGAAACTTTGAATGTTTTAAATAAAGAAACCCATTGTTGAAATGAGATTTTTTTTTATGAGTCTATCAATAAACAGAGTTCAATTATATGTTAATGGTGTATATCAAGCAGTGAGCTATAGTTTTGACGAGAACAGTAATGCGTGTTTCTGAACGTGGATTATGGAGGGGGTAGTTTTCGATGAACGTGACGTCACGGGTACTCTTTCAACCGCAATATCTTTTCGAAATAAAAAATATATGATGGCAAGTCAATTGGACGTTTCAAATGAAATACAATCGACCTATATAAGTTTTGGATTTTTTTTTCCTAAATGGAAAGGTCCATTTTGTACCAAATTTGCAATACAGATTGCCTGAAAAACGTCAAACTCCAGAAAATGTATATATGGGTGATTAACACAACAACATGCACGTGGAAAAGCATTTACGCAATATTAGAGCCTGAAAAACGTCAAACTCCAGAAAATGTATATATTACATTATTTATACACAGGGTGATTAACACAACAACATGCACGTGGAAAAGCATTTACGCAATATTAGAGCCACCCGAGGTAATTTATTATTTATATTTTTCCATCAAAACCTGCACCGATTTGCCACTGATATCCAAAGCATTTATTACGCTCTCTAGCAGAGTGACGTTGTGATTATGTTATTTTTTTATTCGTTTTAATAGCTTTCGAAATATTCAACTTTATATTACTTTCAAGTTGAGTCTAAAACTAATAAACTCCATAATAAAAAAAGCAAAGTAGGCAATCTTCGATTCATGGAGGTACAGGGATAGGAGGGTATTATTTTTTTAAATGAAGAGATGTTACGCTGAAAATAAAAATCGAACTGTCCGAGGATTTTTTCTTCCAAATTAAAATTAGAAGTTAAATATATCAAAAATTAGAACCAATTTGAGAAAAAAAATACAAACAGTTATAATCATAATTGAAATTTACTGAAATGTACAAAATATATTGGTACACAACTTTCATGAGGGATGTGCGAGATCCTTTTCATTCTAAGTTCAGATAAAGATATGCTAGATCAAACTACATCACGAAAATGTCTAGACTGTCAATCCATTTTCCATTAAGCGAATCTTGGGAAGTAAATAAGAAAAACATATCGGTTGTCTACTCTCCAGTATTCATTGAAATACTAAAATATACTTTCCATTCAACATACACGGTGTAACAAACTCAACCTCAAAATAGCTCTTAAGCAACGGCCTTAGTTCTTTAGACATCCAATACAGAATTTCTTCATCCCCAATGTTATGAATTATATTTCGAATTGATATATTTCTTATTTCATATTTAACCATCCATATTTTATTAGGTGGTTCCAATAGCTACGGCTCGAGCTCTAGTTTGTATGGTACATCATCTAACCTACGCTTGGTCATATCCCGGCTACAACAAGACCTGGAACGAGACCTACAGGAAGCAATACAAAAAAATAACATTTATCACCAAACACAACTGGACATTTCCCAACTTGAAAGAGAACTCAAGCAAAACCTAACAGAAAGACTCAATAGCGAATTGATTTCTAGATATGGCCAGCAGATGGTAAGAGGTGGAATGTCTTACTCGATTACTGGGGGTCGGTTACAATCCACTGCAAATTACAACAACGATGAACTAAGTCAACTGAGAAGACAGTTGGAAAATAGCTTATTGAACCAATTAAGGACACAATATAGTTCTTCCAGTTCATCTAACAGTCAGTATTACAACAGATATGGCAATCATGGTTACACGGCTGTTAGGCCAGTCTACAGCACAGTTCCCCCTTCGTTGCCCATTTACACATCTACCGTGAGGTACCCAGTTGAATACGGCCATGCCAACTATCAAACCATCAACAGTAACATTCGTTATACTCCCATAACTAATCCTCTAAGTATCACCAGCATCGCTTCGAGAGTTCAAAGTCAACTTGATTCTCGATTGAATGAAGTATTAGATGAGACCCGCAGAAAATATTTCAGTTCCAATACAGCATATTCCCTAACAAATACTGATGTGCTTCTCGAGAGAATCCGGAATGAGTTGAGGAGTAATCTCACATATTTTCTTGATGAAAATATTCGTACAAATTATGGAACTCAAATTCAACGAGATGGTTATCTATATTCAGTAGGACCCAGTGGACAGATTTCAACTGATTATAATTACTCTTCGGATGATTTGCAGAATCTTAAACAGCAGATAGAAAGGAATCTCATTGAAAAACTGAATCGAGATTTTGAAACGTATAGAAACAGGCAAGTGAAATAGTTTAAGCTTCTGTAATTTCTGGGAAGCTGTGTTAATGTAATGAGTTAAATTCAATGAATTCGATTAATTGCTTGAATCGGTTCCTTCGGTGAATAGTTAAAAGTTCGCCTCGTTGTTGGTTTCCATGTTTATGTCATTCAGTACCTATAACCTGGTTATTGCTATTACTATTATTTTCGCACTTTTCGGTATTCCCTGTATACTTTTCGATTTTGTCTGCTCTTCCGCTAACAGAGGCGCACTTAGGAGCTGCATCAGCTCCTGGACTTATTTTCGGATCCTGAAGCATGTCATCTTCTGACATGACATTTGTCAAATTGTCGAACTTATTTGAAAGCTTTATATTAAACGCGGATTTATTGTCTGAACTGTTTGAAATGACACATATAAAGCTTTTACGGAACGTGGGATTCAGTATAAAGTTCGTTAAATTACTAGCTAGCAATGCCAAAAATTTATCTTTTCTCTTTTTGTGAACGGGAGATATTCGTTGGTTCTATTACAGTTTTCTTCTATTTTTCCCGAAAATTCCCATCAATTTATATAGCATAGTTCTCTTTTTTTCTCTCTCTCTGGCCAAGTACCTATTTTGCGTCAGAATCGTTTCTCTTGAAAAACGTTACATTTAAATTGAGTTTGAAATTTTACTCTCATCCAGCTTACAGAAGTTTCACTTAAAAAAAATATTTATATATAATTTGTTTTTCAGTTGGTCATCACATCAGTCAGTCAACAGCCAGACAAGTTATGGAAACAACTATCAATATACCAGCACACCGCTTTATGAATATATTAGTTCACCCCGTTACGCTTATACCACTCCAAGAAATGCGATATATTCGACAGCTACCCAAATCGGAGACAGGGCAAATAACCATTATAATTATATCTCTGACACACAACAATCTGCATATGGAATGCAAAGCAGCGGTAGCATAGCTCAACTGCAAAAACAGTTACAAGACGATCTATCCAAACAACTTCGAGGAGCTCTGAGTGAAAACCAATACAATACTTACCATTCTAAGGATATATATAGACCTCAGAATTACCAAACCACACTCAATCAATTGTCAGATGAGCTTAACAGAAACCTCACGAGACATTTGCAAGAGTACAGTGCTATGGGTTCATATGCAGCCTATGGTAACTTCGACAACTCCCAAATGCAAAGGCTCAAAACACAGTTACAAGATTCCTTGATGTCACAACTTCAGCAAGGTTTGCAGCAATCATATCAAACCTCTAGCTCATACAGTTCAAGTAGTAGTAGCAGCAGTGGTAATTCTAACTATAGACCAGTGAGGGAATTTCAAAACTACCTAGGAGGTCAATACAGGTGAAAGCTTGTTATAAATAACAATAATCATATAAACTTCGTATTCATTTTAGAAATGCTGACTTATATTACTAGTGCTTGAATTATTTTCGGAATTTTTTTCGAGGTCACGGATATTTCGAAAAATATGTGAACCGAAGACGGGAAACTAAGACAAAATGGGGAAAATTAAAGTAAACCAAAATCAAGTCTGAAGCTTTAAATTTATTGTATTGGAAAACGAATTGTGAATAAAGCTATAAAAATTATTTTCATTTTCATTATTACAACTAGAAACGACGTTGAGCGCCATCTGAAACTCTAATAATCTCGCATTATCCACAAGACACATGTCGCCAAGTCTATACCAAATTTTTTATAAATATTTGTGGTTTTTAGATATCTTAGCTATAGAAAAAATGCAATTCAATCTCCACTATTATGTTTGAAAATAGGTTGTTTTGACTCACGTCGGTGTAGGCAAAAGTAGCTGGAAAAGTGTCACGAAAACTTCTCAAAGACATTTTTAAAGAATAAAATCAAACAAGAATCTTAGAAAAAAACTTCGGTATTTTAATATGAACGTTGTATTTTTTTATTATTTATTCAACGTCGGCCTATTGCTCTCCGAAATCTCTAGTGTTTCCAGTAGTTAGGGATCTTTATCGAGCTCAACATCCATGGCCTCAGAACCGCTATCTCAACGCCCTCCCCTCTGAAGGACGGCATATCGCTGGCTATATCTCGTGCTCATTGATATAACGCCAAGCAGCAGTTGATATGCAGTTGTATGGGGCTTAATGACGCGAGTGTTCCTTGGCAGGCCGGAACCCCATCCAAGAACTAGCCGCGTCCAGAGTTGCTTGACTTCAGATATCAACTCAATTAAATTCAAAATACCGATTGTCCTATTTTTGTATAAAATTAAACTTATCCTACTATTTACAACATATAACTATAGATGATATATACAGTGTCCGTCATAAAGTTGGCTACATATGGGAAAAAAATTGTTATTGACATTTCTGAAAAACTCTAATGCGGTTCGTTTCTGCATGTCTAAAAAAAAAAACCGTTCGCGTGATCTCAGATTTGGCGGGAATTTTAAAAAAAAGTTGTTTGTAGTGCCGAAAAATGGGTCAAATTGACAAGATATTGAAAATTTTTATTGAGAAAATGTGTTTGGAATCCAACAAGAACCCCATGTACCAATTTTGAACCATTTTGAAAAAAAAAGTACCATTGTATTCCTCTACCCTTACTAAAAACATTTTACATTCTTTTTTATCTGGAATCACATAAGTTTGGGTCAAAACTAATCAAATATTTATGGAATAGACATTTTGCGGAAGATTAAAGAGCGCGAAGGTGGTCACGTAGAATATTGAAAATTTGTACATTGTTTGTTTATTGAGTTTTTTTATTTTTCCACATCTACCTAAACGATACTAAATTCAATTAGGATAAATAATGAATCATTAAGTTTTAATTATAAATATTAGTTCGTTCAAATTTTATTTACGGGTCGAGAATATTGAATAAACTCATGTGCATCAATATACAGTGCATGACTACACCTAGTGAGAAGACTAAATCGTGTTTTCATAATTAATCTATTCCACAAATATTTGATTAGTTTTGACCCAAACTTATGTGATTTAGCTTATTAAAGCTGTTTCCAGATAAAACAAGAATGAATAATGCTTCTTAGTAAGGGTAGAGGAATAGAATGGTATTTTTGTTTTTTTTGCATGGGGTCCTCGTTGAATTCCAAAAACATTTTCTCAATAAATTTTTTCGATATCTTGTCAACTTGACCCATTTTTCGGCACCACAGAAACCTTTTTTTAAAATTCCCTCCAAATCTGAGGTCACGTGATATAAGTCGCAACGGATTTTTTAGTGTCAGACATGCAGAAACCAACCGCCATCAGAATTTTTTAGAAATTTCAATAACAATTTTTTTCCCCATTTGTAGCCAATATATATATATATATATATCATCTATATCTATATATATATATATATATATATATATATATATATGTATGGATCTTCCTGAGTATATTAGGGAAATAGGTGCGAATGGGATACCTCTGCCTGGTGCCAGATTTTCTGGTAAATGCTGGATAGACTTCAATCAATTTGACCGGGCCGTGAACATATAATGTAAATACATTATGTTGAATGACAGTACTTAAATTATCCTTTTATCATCAATTTCATGCTTCCCAAACGTCAAATAAATCCAGTATAATTCGGGGCAAGTGAAAAAAAAAGTTTTTAACGTTGCTATTATAACATTTTGGAGTAACATAATTGGATTGGCTCAAATTCAAACAATTCCAGAAATTTTTTTTACTCATAGGTAAATAAATTACTAAGTTAGGTAGGTGTTTTTCTGCCGACGGAAATACCCATTGAAAAATTATTTAAGAACTATGCAACCACTCCTATTTAATTTCAAATAGATAATGAGGAGAGTTTTTCAAAATATCTGACAGAGATTGCGAAATATTTTTTCCTCTCCAACAAAAAGAAACCGAACGATGAAGAACAACTTATGAGTCTATTAATGGATATATAAACGCATATATGATACAACCATTTTTCAGATTAAATGTTTCGCGTTTTACTTTATGATAATAAAAAATAAATTAATGCTGTTTACAATTGAATATGTTGTGGAGTAATGAAAGTTGTCCTCAGTGATGAATCTAATTACAAATGTGAACATTTGTACGTCTCGCATTAGCCTATAAAATAGAAATACATAAATTATAATAAGCAAATGTACATGAAGTTTGTCAGTAGAGGTTTCATTCAAACCAAAAATGTTGATTTTGTATATGAAACTGAATTAAATTTGAAAGACTGAAAACACAGATCATGACAGTATTTGTTCAACCATGGCTTTCTATTTCGATAGTGTCTAGTCTGCCAATTCCTTTTTTTTATGAAAAATGTAATCTCAAAAATAACTCGAATATTTCAATCGCTTAAAAATTATTATCGAACGGATGTTATTGTTTTTTCACGAGCTCGAATTGCATGCATCTGATGCTAGCTTAAGCGAGTATTATTGCTATGAAAGGTCGAGTGAAATGAAATGTAATCCTTAATTTTTGAAGCAGTAAGTTTATGAGTATAATAAAGAAAATTGCAGAAATGACCCATTGGGAAACGCTTCCTTCTCTTCACTACTCGCTCTTCATAAAATCCTCCGAACTTTAGACATATTGAGTTTCTGAATTTATTGGTACTTTCGACACCAATTCCATGAATTCTTGTTTTGTATGTCTATTAGAATAATTACCAAATGGACCCACTTGTATTTTTGATTGCAAATGAAATAAAGTAACATCAGACGAATTTTCAAACACTTGTGGACGACAGTACATAACGACTTAATATTAGCTAGAGAAGTAATACTGTTTATCCTTATTTCATATAATTCCATGCTAAACATTTATTCATATCGGGAAAAACTTGAAACACATAAGGAACATTCAGATCTCAAACACTCATATTGTTTTTTATTTTAGATCTGGGATTGAAACTAATGCAGGAGAAAATTGTTTGGGGTCTGATTCAAATACCCAAAATCATTTAAGATCTAAACGCAGCTTGAGACTTCAACACAATCAAATACATTATCAATCTCAACAAAGTCAACTATTAGAACAGAAACCTAGCTTTGGAGTTGGACATCCTTCAGATATCACAGAATTGTACCAACAAAGTCAACATCCAAATGAACTTGGGCAGGAACTCGATGAATACGACACCCAGCAAGTAGAAGACAGTGCATACAAAAACCTTTTAGTTACAAATCAGAAACAAGAAAATGAATTCCAGCAAGTTGAAAACTCTGGATATATTAGATTAGGTCTTCCTCATCAAAACAAAATTGTCCAAAAAACAAATAACTACGACGAATTACAAAGAGGGCAGGATCAATTAGTTGGGCAACAAACTGATGATTCAGACTTCACCCAACAAGTTGATTCTGGTTTTGAATTATCACCGAAAAGTCAACGTACCACATTGCTAGGACAAGGAATTGATGACTATGATTTTACACAACAACAGGTAAATGGATAGAATTATTACTTCTTGTTAGGAGTTCTAGGAAGTCGATCAAAGTCAAATGATCGACTAAAACAAATTAATTCACGGCGTTTGCATGAATATTGACATAAAAAAGCGAGAGAAATAATTGGAAGTTAATGGTTTTCGAAAACGCAGTAATAATTCCGAAATAGTTATTTATGTACCCAGGACGAAAAACTATTATAGTCGAGCCTGCAAATTGAGGCTAGCAAGCAGGCGAGACAATAGACAGTTTTTCGCCGAAGTGCATATTAAATTTTTTCGTCGATCTCTACATACCTTTATGAAAGTAAGCACTCACCTGTTTACTGGCCTCGGCTACGTCCCACTCTTCGAACTGCAGACTCGATCATAATTTTAATGAATTTAAACAAAATGTATTCTGATTTGAAGTGTAACAACTCTCTATGTTAATTATTCTACAAAATTAAATCAATCTCGAAGATTAATATTGAACGTACAGTTTGTGCAATTATTGATATTAATTCCTGCTGTCGAAGAAGATGCAAGAGATAAGTTTTGATTTTGGGTACTTGTCGATTCAACTTCAGGTGCAGTGCTTTCCAAAACTTCTCTCTTGGAGTGCTTTACCTGTTAAAATGCTTTTTGATACGTTTATTTTATTGGGAATGGAATCCTCAATGTATCCCTCGGCGACTGTTGAGGAATTCCATCCTCCGTGCTGTTTTAATGACAGAATATCTGAGCCGGTATTGACCAAAAGTGTTGCAGATGTGCGCCGATAACAATGCCCGGTGTACTCTAGTTCGTTTGACAATTTTAAGTGCAAATTTACACGATCCAATTAATTGGTCAATTTTGCGAACTTGAATTTTATTGATAGGTGTAAACAGAAAATTGTCGTCAATTTGAACTTGACCAATAAATTGATGAGTTTAGAATCGGTTCTAATTTTTCATCAATTTTTAGTGACAATTTGCAGTAACTTTCAGTCATGAATTGGTTGCCTGCTAGCAGAGATGTTCAGGTTATGTTATTATTTACGCGATTTCACATATCCTACCCTAACCGCGAAAAAAATGATTGTTGCGGGAAAAAACATAATTTACGTTGCATTACATTCTCAGCAATGTGCATTGCTGAATATAAAAGAAAGAAATGTAGAAGATGGTGGATTAGACCTTGGGTTGAGAAAAGAAGGAAAGGAAACTTGACATTAGTCCACGAAGAATTTCTGAATGCAGATCCTGATCAATTCAAACTATATTTAGAATAGTCAATAAGCTATTGAATAATATTCGGAATTTTTCCTGTAGTTGAACCATTTCTTGTCAGTATGTTGGTATTCCTGAGTAAAAACAGTTGCCAAAATTGACCAATAAATTGTCAGGTGTAAATATAACTCGATACTATTGAGAAAGTTGGGCACTCTTGGGTTTAATCAAGATCTTCTAACATTTTTCGCAAGCTATCTTAAAAACAGGACATTATCTGTAGAGTATAGAGGTCATAAATCCTATGAGTTTGAGGCGACCAGCGGTGCTCCTCAGGGGAGTAACTTAGCACCACTACTTTTCTCACTATTTATTAATGATATAGGTGATGTCATAGAAAGCAACGTTCTGTTATTCGCAGATGACATGAAAATCTTCAGGAGGATCGAAAATGTCCAAGACTGTATCCTCCTTCAACAAGATCTAAATAAGCTTTATGAATGGTGTCTTACAAATAAACTTCCACTCAACATAAATAAATGCAAGTATTTAACAATATCTCTGCGCCACAACACCAACTTATTTAACTACTCAATCAATGAAACCCCGCTACAATATGAACAACACATCAAAGATCTTGGAATTTATTTCAATGATAAACTAAACTTTTCTGTACACATAACAAAAACTATTTCATCAGCCAAAAAAATGCTAGGATTCATCTTTCGAAACTGCAGAGATTTCACAAACATAAAATGTTATGCAACCCTATTTAATGCATATGTCAGGTCCAGAATCGAATATTGCTCACTAATATGGTCCCCAAGCTATACTATATATATTGAGCAAATAGAATCAGTTCAAAGAACCCTCATGAAGTACATGGCATGGAAAACGGATGGACAATATCCCCCTCAAGGCATAGACAATAACATCCTTTTAAAACGTTTTGAAATGCTCTCACTCAGAGAACGGAGAATTAATTATTCTTGTATTTTTTTGTATAAACTCATCCACAATCTCGTAGACTGTCCAGATCTGACTGCTCAACTGAACTTCTATGTACCAAGAATTAACAGCAGATCCGAACAGACATTTTACATTTCAGTCCCGCGAACACATATCATGGCAAACTCACCAATAAATTCAATGTGTAGTAATTTCAACACACTTTGTAAAAAAATTGACCCATTCCTAAGCTCACTGGACCAATTCAAATCACAGTTAAAAGCCCGTAACTGAAAAAGTTGAAAACTGCAAATAAAATGTAACACACATATCACAATAATCTTAATCTGTCCTGTAATTGGGTGTACTCCTGTTTGGACAATAAAGTGTTTATTATTATTATTATTATTATAACCCATATTGGTCAATTTTATTGTTCAATTTATTGATCAATTTTATTGGATCGTGTAAATTTGCACTAAGTATTTTGCGATCCAGCTAGGTATCTTCGCAAATGTATGCTCACCAATCACTAGCACTGTACACTTTCCTAATTTATAATTGACGAAAAATATATCATGATTACAATGCTTCGGTCTTAAGTTGGCGTATTGTCGAAATATTTCTAAAGAATTCACTCCGTTGCAAAGTTTGTCTGTAACTGTAAAAACTCGCCTTTTACCATTTTTTGAGCCTGGAATGGTTATTAAAAGCATGTCGCCTTGATCAACAATATCTTTGGTCATTATTTTACGTAGTTCGTCTCTTCGACAAGCCCCAGCAATTCCAATAATTAAACAGAGCTATAATAATATAACAATAAATACATCAGCAAAATAAATTGAAACATTTTACGTTGTGCAAAAGACAGTTTCATCTGGGCATCACAAAGAAATCTGTTTATTTCATCTCGTCTAAATACTCTAGATTTTTCGCTTTGTACCCAACGCTTTGTTTTTTTTTTAAATGCAATAAGTTTCGGAAATTTGGATATGTTAACGTTTTCCTTAATGGCTAATGTGGATTTTAGCATAGAGTATCTATATTGACCAAAGCGATGATGACTTATAATTATTGCCAGCTTTACTAGAAAAATAGGCCAGAAGAACATTTTCTGAGAGATTCTCGACATTATATTCCTGACGCCAGTTCTTGAATGTGTTGTATTGTTTTTCGTATAAAATTCGTGATTTCTGGGGGAGTAAATCCAACGTGGCCGTAGTTGCCAATTCCCGCAGCTCCGGAGGAGTGTTACTGATATCCATATCGCTATCACTATCCATTCTTGATTATTATGAACACTAATATTCACACCACGGTCTTATTCACACGTAAAATCTAGCGGATTTCGTAAATAATTAATTTGACAACAGCAAATGACAGTTATTGTCACAGGCGCCTATGTTTTTATTAAATCGACGATTTACGAAAATGACTCAATCGTCGCTTTCGCACCATGCCGTATCATAGTGACCATAGCGGAAAAGAGTTTGCGGACGAAAAGAGTTTGCGGACGAAAAGAGTTTGCGGACGAAAAGTGTCTGCGGACGAAAAATACTTGCCTTCAAAAATAGTCGATTTTTCATTCGCAAATTAGTACGTAAAATGTATTTTTTTTTAGGAATTTTATTCGGACGAAAAATACTTGCCTTCAAAAATAGCCGATTTTTCATTCGCAAATTAGTACGTAAAATGTATTTTTTTGTAGGAATTTTATTTTCAACGACGAAAAAAGTAATTTTTTTCACTTTACAAAAAATCTGTTATGTAAAAGACCCGACTAATTATTCGAAAAACCAATTAAGAACTTAATGGGAGGAGTTATATTCAGGTGGTACCATTTTCGTTCTGCGGAAAAGCTTTGTTGATCACTCGTATATACTGGAAATCTGATAGATAGAGTTAGATACTGTTCCATTGGATCAACTGAATTTTGCCGTGAAATTCAAATGCTGTATTTACCTTGAACCTTTACAGGAGAAGATAGGTTAGTGTATCAGTGATCTATACGCTGTTTTATTTCTCAATGCTAACCTGATAAAATTTTCTTACATTTTTTTTTTCAACGATTAGAGGATAGTGCTTTGAAATTCTTCTGTGATTTCATCTACATAGCTTGGATAACAACCTATAAGGTAGATATATATCTGAAGTTTAAGTTAGTCGGTGTTTACATATAGGAGTCCTATTAGTTATCACTCTGTTTTTATACAAGGGGATGAATTAACGTTTTTGCGGAAGCACAATTTTCAATTCCAAATACAAGATCATGTAGGAAAAAACCGTAGTCGACCGAAAATTATCTCAACTGAAGGTTTGAACACGTATCGCATGCCGCTTAATTAGTTATAAACATCATGTTCGTTAGACTCTCTTTTTACATTCAGCAAATAATTAGTTCTAAATTCCTCATATTTGAATTTATATTCAAGAAACAAAGTGAATTATAATCCATGATGGAACAATAGTAGATCAGCCAAATATTGCTATCACAACTTAGCACAGCCACTGCCCTTTTTACTTATTAAACTAATTTCGAACACTGTGTGGAACCTTGTATCTTACATCCAGGATTTGCCAATTTTTCCTTACGGCCCCGATTAGTGAATTAGTAGCCAAGTGTAGAGTGGTTCCAACAAATGTGGTTGAATTTGATAAAAAATTATTATTTTTTTGAATTGTTATCCATTGTTACTTCGAAAAGGGAAACATTCTCAATTAAATATTGAATAGAAAGATTTTTTTGTTAATTGAAAAATGCACGATGGAAATGAAGTTATTTTTTGTGAATGTCTAACAGAAAACTACTTCCCCGGCTAAAGCCACGCTGGACAGTGAACTACATCTGATAGATATTCTGAAAAGACTCTAACTCAATTGTTACTTCGTTATAAGATTGCATCATACACCCCTCATTCACAAGAGAACAAGTTGAAATACACCCTTTATACTGTTAAGTGACTTCAAACTGAATACCAATACTTCACACATGGAACTTTTTTTAGTGCATTTGAATGACAGCTTTTTTGCTCATATTAATTCAATTCCTATCCAGAAATCAATTTTCAGTAGAATAAATGAGAAATATCTGCATCCACAATTTTTCATTACAAGCTTTTATTTAACTTGCTTCATTCTGTCATTCTTTCCGGTTCAAAATTTGTAATCCATTTTTGGAGCCCTTCCCGACATCCGATTGAGCTGACATTTGGCAGGTGTTCATAATTCCGGTGAAAATGCATTATGAAATTTGTTTGATTTGTTAGAGAAAAAACAAAATGACGGCTCCAAGATGGCGGACGAGTTTTGTGATTAAGGTACGATTCGATTCAAAATTGGTATGTGGGGGTTTTCTGGGTCGAACATTATGAATTTTCCTTCAAAATTCATAAAATCAAAATTACGGCTCCAATATGGCCGATGATCTCTGTGTTTATGGTCTGAATCTATTCAAAATTGGTATGTGGGGGTTTCCGGGGTCGGAGATTATGAATTTTTTATCAAAATTCACAAATTTATGATAGCGGACGAGTTTTGTAATTATGGCCCGATTCTATTCAAAATTGGTATGTCGGGGTTTTTATGGATTATGAATTTAGTCGAAGATTATTGATTTTTTGTTGAAATTCATAAATTGAAGTGGCAACTCCAAGATGGCGAATGAGTTATTCTTTAGATGGTATCCTCATCAAAGCACTAGATAGCTCAGAACTTACAGGAAAAAAGTCTCATGATAACGAAGATGCATAGATTAAGGCGTACTTGAGTACTAAAAAACAAAACAAAAAAATTAATAAAAAACCACTAAAAAGTGAAAAATAATTGCTTTGGATATGTGACATACGTTATTCTGTGAGTTATAGATTCAAAACCTTGTTGCATTTGTATTCGAACTGAAAACTTTGCGCGACAAGATTTTGAATCTATAACTGACGAAATAACCTACGTCACGCATCCAAAGCAATTATTTTCAACTTTTTAGTGCATTTGAATAAAAGCTTGTCTTTAAAAAGGTTTTTCATTGATAATTTTTTGAATATTGCTCGATTCCATAACAGGAGTCTTCAACTGATCCAGATACAGAATTGAAATAGTATCAAGTAACAACTACACCATCTTGGAGCAGCCACCTCTTCAGCAACATACTGTAAAAATATTTTGCACAATTGATTCACAATAAAAATATTAAAAAAAATTATGAAAAATATTCTTTCTGTGGTAACGTTTAGGGACACACCTCTGTTCCAGTCTTCAGACCCTTTAAATGATTATAATCGAAGATTTTCTTACAAGAAATTGATCGATAAGTTATTCGACAATAAGTAATGTAACATTTGCTTAGGCTAGATGTTCATTCGAGAAGTTTTACTAGGTACTGAATTTCTTCAGCTCTACTAGCATATTGATAGAATTTTGTATTGGTCCACTTTGCTGTAGGTCCTATTTGTTTCATAGTCTCGTACCTATAGTAGTACCACCCACCAAATGCGTGAAAAAAATCGGAATAGACCATAGTAAACAAAAACTGAAGGGTAGATTTATATGCACAATATATGATACTGTCAAATAATTACACTTTTTGCCGCCATTTGTAAAATTCGCTAGCGCCTAGTCAATTTCCTTCCCATTTGTATGTGATTCTCATATTCTCTATGATAAATGATTCGACAGCACATCAACATATATAATGTTCACTATTTAGGATTTTCTCATCTTTGAACAAGTTTTTCATTATAACAGTTGTCTAGTACCTATGCATTTTTCTTATCAAAATTGAACAACAAAATTGGGTTATGATACCGCGTGCGCACACATTCAGCAAACCGTTTTCGAATTTTCATTCAATTGATATTTTATCAAATCCATCTGTGACGTCAACTGACTCGTAATACATTTATTAATTCTTCAATGAATTCAAAAACCTGAATAACCATCTGTGGAAGAGTTTTATGAGGGAATTGGCAGGAAAAATTTTGCTAATCCCATATATGTACGAAAAGTAAAGTAACTCTTATGAAACGTATTACGATTCTAAAATAAAAGCTTTCTTTGTGTATCCCCATTTTCTATCCAAATTGATCCATATTTTGAAAATGTATCAAGACAAGTTGGTAATTCCCAAATTTTTGCTTACTTGGATTTACATAAATGCTTACCTATCGAATGCTCAGACTTATATTTCATTGATTACTTTTGTCTATTGTTTCATTCACAATAAAAATAATATTTTATGTTTGTTCTTGGCTGGTGTTCTCCATATTCAAAGAATAAAAATATCGTAAAATGCTTATTTTGTTTGCAATAATGAGTAAATTTGACTCATGTATTTCTTTTTTTATGCACTTAGAATTTACGGCTCTTTTTTTATTTGTATCAAATTAATATAAGCCAGTTCGAACCGTGAAGATCTTCTTGAGGCAAGTTGTAATATAAACTTGCAGTTGTAGTTTTCATTTCAATATTGTCTGGATCAAAATTTTTGCAATTGCCTGAACTCACAACTGATTTTAGGGTGAAATGTTTCGTCAATAATTGAATATATTTCCCTTTGTATGTGTCACTTTCGCTGACGTCAAGTCTTTGAAAACCTTTTTTTTCTCATTTATCGTGCGTTTTTATTTTTTGCGCTTTAGATTTGTTAACCCTTTGTGCTTCTGCAGTCTCACTCTACGAAAAAAAGAGAGTAGAGCTACTTACTAATCACACAATTTTTGTAAACAATCTACCTTATGACAACACAATCACTAAATGGTCTTATAACTATATAAACTGTTTCAAGACAAATGTAGTCCATATTTTTCTTAGTACAAATATTGTACTATTATTCGAATTATTGAAGTTCGAATATGCGTGAACACCCACACATACTTCTACACTTCAGAATACATATTGCCAAAACGTCATCATGGCATGATTACGGTCAGACAAGAAGAAGAGATTATACCAAAATATTATCATTCCGAGTTTTTATCTGGAATTTACTTCCATAAATCAATACACAGACAAAAAAATACTGCTTGTATTTCGTGGCGAAATCAGTATTTCACAGCGCATTCGAATAAATTTTTGATCTTGACGTGTAGACTCGACCAAAAATTGACTCTCATACGCCATTAAAAAAGACCGATTATGTGCATTTAACACTAAAGTATACTGACGGGTTCATATTTGATAGAAGATTTGAACATTTATCCAACTAATTTATATTGAACTATATTGATTATTTCATTATCATTTTATACCTGCAAAATATTTTCTTCTCTGAAACTTATTGAATTTTTTTTCAGGCTGAAGTTGGTCAACAAACAGATGACACCGAATATGGGAACTCTCACACCGTTCAACAATTAATCAATTCAAAACCAACACAAGTTGAAAATGAAAACTTGCAGGTTGGAAACTCAAACTGGGAAATATATTCAACAACAAAGCTATCGGAACGAGCAATATAATAATATTGGCAAATTATATACTCCTCGTGAAGAGGAATCGGGACAGAAACTCGAAAATACCGGTGCTACATATCAAAAGCTCTTACATAAACAAGTAAATCAACATACCGAAAATGTATACCCCGAAAATGGATTACCCGAAGCTATCGACCGGGGTTCTCATTTCATTTCAACTCACCACCTCGGAAACCTAGCTCACTATGAACACGAAACAGATCATTTCGATGATAGTAACAGAGGATTTTTTGATGGCCAACAACACAGAGGCTATGCCGAACAAACAGAAGAACATGGAAATGGTAATCACGAAGTTTCTCGACAATTTCAGAATAATGAAATAGTGTCACAAAATCAACAAAAAATTAATTCTACTGAGCCATCTGGAAAACTGGAAGTACCACATGACCAAACTTACGAATGGGGGCAATCCACTCAACAAGAGATAGACCTTGATAATCTGAAGCAGCAATCAGGTTATGGAACACTAGAATTATCCCAAGAAGAGGACATTCCCAGACCAAATCAGCAATCAGATAATGGAAAACTGAAACTAATTCAACAAGAAATAGACTCGCCTAACCCAGAGCTATTATCCGGATATGAACAACTAAAACCTCCTCAACAAGAAACAGATATTTTAAAGTCAAAGCAGCAACCAGATCATGGAAAACTAGAACTATCCCAACAAGGCCTTATCAACCCAAACCAACAATCAGGTTATGCAAATTTACAGCAATCCCATCGGGAAGGAAGTTTCGAGTTGGGGCAAAAAGAAGATTTTGGTACGATACAGCAGGTGGATCAACAGACTAACATTCAACCATCCGAACAATCTGGTAGAATCCTTGGAACTTCAAACGAAGGTCAGACTTATGGCATGGGACACCAAATTAATTATTCTGGTGATATAATAGAATATCCAGCACGACCTGAACAAGAACAAAGACAATCTGATGATAGGCATATACATTTCGCTGTTGACCAACAGTTTCATCAGAAGGCTGCTTCCACCCAACTGTCGGGAAACTCATATTCCACTCACCAGGTATGTGGAACTATGTGAATAAACTGGTTGATAGCTATTGAATAATACTCAATCATAAACAAAATTGTTTTTATTGTAAATATATGTGATTTTGATATCAAACACATATTTTGAAACGCAACGAACATTAATTTTTTTTCGAACTGGCTTTCCTAGTACTGTATTGAATTATACGAAGAACAATATTTATTGATAAATCACGAGCAATGTTATGATGTACGAGTTTTTATTATTTTAATACAATAAGTTCTGATACAGATTGTGCGTTTATAAGAATACCAAATGAAAAAAAAAAAAAATTAATTTTTTAAAAAAAAAAAAATTTTTAAGAATATTTCAAATAATTTAAAACGATGGGATATTATGCTTTGCAATTAGCTAGACAAGTTTATTCAGACTGGGAGGGATTTATCACACAAATTCTCAGCTGATGTTACCCGTTGTCTTCAAATATTTCGGTTCTAATAGAGTGAATGAAGCATATAATAAGCTTCATCAAATAACAACGATAGAAGTAAAAAACTGAAGTCATGATTTTTTTGCAGGTAGAAATCGGACAACAAACAGATGATAACGAATATGATAATTTTCAAGTTGAACAGCAAATGGAACAGGATAATGCTGTTTCTCAAAAAAACGTGAATTACTCACTAGAACAACATATAGATACTTCTGGCCCGAAACAGCAATCATCTGATGCCAAACCTAAAATATCTAACCAAGGGCAGAATTTTGAGACGTTTGGACAAGTTAGAGACCTTGATTTAATCCAACAAAAAGATAATTCTCAGTTCGTTGAACATCATCGACAGACTGACATAACTCCACAATTAGATCAAATACAACAAGTTGAACAAAAGTATTCGGTGAAGATTCTCAATATCCAGGAACATCTGGTAGGGAATTAGAAGACTCAAATGAAAATCTAGGTGTTAATCAACATTTTCATCATGAGAATGACCTCACCCAAATAAAACCTAATTCGCAAAAACTTGAAATTTCCAATCAACCTCGGACCGTATTAGATCAGCAAGTTCTGATTCCTGATTCATCAGAGCAGGTAAGAGTTTGCCAAACTTACTAATACTACAAAGTTTTGAAAAAAGTGTTCTCGTCATATGATGGCATTTCAATATGATCTTTTAAACATTTCTTGAATTTACCAAGGTAGTCCCCAGATATCTTGTGATATGTGATTATAAGATAAGATATTCTCCAAAATTATATATCAAATGTACACGTTTTACCATTGAATGAAGCTCAATATTTGGTACCATTTATTTTATTCATGCAATTTTTCTATATTTTCCTCTCTTAAAATTATTTTCACAAAAGCTCTGCTCTCAAATTGACATAGAATTCAGGAATTAAGAGAACAATTGGTTTGAATTACTATGAACTTTTTGGTTGGGAATTATGACCCATTTATATCCTGAGATGCTTCCTAAATGAGTAAGGGAACGCTAATTTCCCCCAAAAGTGTACCATGTGCCTGCGAGATGATGTCTACAAAAAGCCGATTACTCTCCAATATGAATCGCTCCGGTGTTAGCCAAAGCATATAAATAATGCTTAAATTGTTTTTGGGGGGGTATAAGAAAAATATTAATTTCCATGTTTTGGATTTTTTCTCCCCCTGGACATAAAAATGTCAGTTATCTCGTTAGTAAATTTGCCCCGATATTTACCGCGTTATGATATTCTGTGTTCAAAAATATACTTTTATATAAAAAATTTCATTAATGTGCCATTTGAAAACGATTTGCATAAAATATTTCATAGCAGAAACAATATTGAAAATTATTGATAAAAAAAATATTAATTTGTTCACATCTGCTCCTTTTATATAATCCAAATTTATCGAAGAATTTCAATTTGAATTCGCTATTGAATATTGGATGTCTTTTTTGGCAATTTATTTCTCTAGTTTCACTTCTTTTTTCGGCAGGGAGAGAGATAGGGGACATGCGGCTATATTATCATTTCCATTCAAGAAAGTACACAATCCGTCTTTTAATTTTCTATTTGCGACATTTGGTCCATGCATGTTCGTATGATCCCAATCCGCCATATGTGCCATATTTTGACGTTCTTGATTTTTCTGTCGTATAAGTTTTACCACAAATGTTTTTTTTTATATAGTTCTTCGTTTATTGATTTCGTCCGGGTTAATTCCCATCTCAAAGTACTATGAGATTTTGAACAGTGTTCGTACGATTTGTTCCGGATTCTTTTCAATTCTTTGAGGGACCAGGAATGTATGAAATTACATTTGTCACTGAAGACTGTTACTGTTGTTTTTTGTTCCTAATTGACATAACTTTTTGGATATACATTATCTTCAAGAATAATAAAAAAAAAACTCGTCTCTAAAAATTAAGAATACGAGGA
This sequence comes from Gonioctena quinquepunctata, assembly GCA_018342105.1. Taxonomy (NCBI): domain Eukaryota; kingdom Metazoa; phylum Arthropoda; class Insecta; order Coleoptera; family Chrysomelidae; genus Gonioctena; species Gonioctena quinquepunctata. The sequence continues at coordinate 80,113 of JAFIRS010002697.1, read as the reverse complement.
TACACTGAAGAGTAATGCACACATGCTTGTAGAACACGAAGCAAGATCGGGCAAAAAGTACATTAAAGTACAATTCTTAAGCTTCAAAATCATATATTTATTTTTCAACATAGTCACCGTGTAACAACATTTCTCCCAACGTGTAACAAGTTTTTTCATTCCGTCATTGAAAAATTATTTTCTTGAATCCAGGACTTGATAGCTGCCTCATCGACCGAGGTGTAATGAATACCCTTGAGGTCTCTCTTTAGTAGAGGAAAAAAAATCGCACGGCGCAAGATTAGGAGAGTAAGGAGGGTGTGGAATCGAAATGAAGGTATCTGTTAGTGTGTGTCTCTTTACTGAAAACATTAGTTTCAAAACTAAAAAATATCGTGAATTGATTGAACTAATTCGATGAACTTGAGTTTGAGAAAGAGAGCAGGGGTGATTCCCACAAGTATATTTTGAATACTGACAAATTGTAATAGTATATGTACACTTTTAGTATATGTCGAATCAAGAATACCAAAACGCATAACGTATTGGGGCAAATTTATTGATTTACTTTTCCTGGACAAATAACTAGTGGAAGAAAACACCCTAAACCATTTATTGTACAGAAAAGGAGCAATACTATCTGAGGACCTAGTTATCTTGTTGAGTTATTTTCGTCACACCGCTCTTTTTCAACATGTAGCAGGCTCTCCGCCGCCTAGAAGTGATTGATATGTACTTGATGTGAAAAAAACTCAGGTGCTGTCGGATCATTAGTGTTTGCATAATTGCAATTTGAATTTTTTAATGCACTTTATTGGAGCAAGCCTGGATGCGTCATAGGTGGTCCGAATTCAATTTTTCAAAAAGATTTTGAAAAGTATAGTACTACAAAACTTATATTCTCATGTTGAGTTAAAATGTTGCGAAACAGGTGAGAAATAAACATGACCGAAAACGGGCGAGGTCGTGAAAGTGGCTGAGTTGTGTCTGCGGCTCTACCTCCACTACTCAGCCGCTTTCACGCGCTCGCCCGTTTTCGGTCATGTTTACAAGTATTTTTCACCTATTTCGCAGTATTTTAACGCCAAATGAAAATAGATATTTTGTAGTACTATACTTCTACTTTCAAAATCTTTTTGAAAAATTGAAATCGGACCACCTGTGATGCATCCAGGCTTGCTCCAATAAAGCGTATAAAAAAATTCAAATTGCAATTAGGCATAAACTAATGATCCGACAGTGCCTGAGTTTTCTACACATAAAGTACATATTGATCTCTAATATGTCGCGGAGAGCCCACACTACAACTTGAAAAATGGCGGTGTTATGATTTTTTTTTAAATGCGGATTTTCCGGTTTTTCGTTTTTTCTCTGTTACTAATAACCCGATCGAGTCGTGCCAGGGCTCATTTTTTCGCATTTTGATTTTCTACAATTCGTCCAAGCATGGATATCGCTTCATTAGTTTTCATGATGCAAATGAAAAACGAAAAAAAACACGAATTTTTGCTTATAACTAATTAAGCAATGATAGTTGCGAGTAGAAAACATAATAGGATATAATAATAATGTGTCTTTATTTTCAAAGTTTACAATCAATGTCGACAATAATTTGGGAGGCGATGTTCAGCAAAGCAGCTCTTCCACATCCCATTACCTAACCCACTTACCTACAATTTTGTAATTAACTATTTCTGTAAATTCAGATATTTCTAAATTCACATATTTCTGTAAATTCACATATTTCTGTAAATTCACATATTTCTGTAAATTCACATTTTGTGTGAATTCACATATTTCTGTAACATTCACAGATTTCTGTATATAACTACAGACCGCTTCTCGTATGATGACACAGTCGGTTTCCTGGTTCTACTTTTGTCACGTGAAAATCTCTATTGATTGGCCTAAACCCACAACCACAGCATTGGCCTGAATCACTGACGATATTCTTGCCTCCACAGATCGCGGACAAATAACAATCCTAATACTATAGGCATTTGACACCAATACTAGAAAGAAAGCTCATTTTATATGGTTTCTATGGAAGCACCGTATGTCTTATCGCAAATTTTTTGCGGGCCGCTCTCAATATGTTGAATTCGATAATCATCGCTCTGTTGTACTGAAGCGTGATTTTTGAGACCCTCAGGGATCAATCCTTGGTCCACTACTTTTCTCTATCTATATATCCGACTTCCTGGGTGGCTCTAGAGTACATCAGTACGCCAATGACACCCAAATGTACCTCAGTTTTTCAGTTGATGATTGTCGTGAAGCTGCGGTTGGTATCAACAGCGATCTGTTAATTTTAGATATCGACGCCTCATAAACTTAATGCTGCGAAATCTAAAGTCGTGATTTTTGGTCCAAAAACCAAGAGAAATATGATTACACAATGTTGTACGTCCGCGATCAACGAAGTATTGCCAGTTGTCAATGAAGCAAAAAATATTGGCTTGTGGATTGACAACGAAATGCAGTACTCGAAGCATGTTAATCACCTTTGAAAATTGCATATGGTACCCTAAGAGCACTCTATCCCCATAGAAGTATTCTGAATCGTGACCTGAAAACCTCATATGCGAAAGTTTAATAATGTCCAAATTAGCGTACTGCGACTGCATTTATGGCCCAGCCTTGATTAATCAAGATCACACCAGATTTCAGCGGATCCAAAACTCGTATTTTCGATTTGCACTTGGTATACGGAAGTTTGACCACATTTCACCAGAATTTAGAACTACCACTGAATTTGTCATCTTTACGCACCTTCATCTCCTGACTTCAACATAAAATTCTAAAAACTGATTCCCGTTATACCTGAGGAATAAATTGACTTGACTTTCAAAATATTAAAATTCCCACAAGGAACCTTAACAGCATTTAGAACTACATTTAGTTTTTCTTATAATTCATTACAATCAGAGATTATTCCATCTTGAATTAAAAAAAAAAATATATCTTTATGACACCATGTTTCATTAGGGATGCCCACAGCGCTTTTGTTATGGTACTTGATTCAAGTTTTCTTGTATTTCATTCTTTCTTTTTTCTTAGGATACATTGTTCTTCATTCATAAATATCACTTATGAATATAGATAGTTGTCGTGACCCAGACGAAAAGCTACTCGCCGTTCTCTTGGTCACTGGTTCGGGAGTAAACTACGCCAAAACTTCACAATACGTAATTCCGTAAGGAAACGCCCAAATACAATATTTTCGGAAGTTTTTGTACAATAATATTTTTGTCTAACTGACATGAAGTCACATATCTATATATCTTCTCTGTACTGTGTATTTCTAAAATAAAAATTGATACAGAGATAACGTAAACTTGTTAAAAATTAAAATATTCAAAATAACTGTGTGTCTCTGACAATAGTGACAATACTCTCAAAATAAATTGTAATTCAACTGTTCTGAACTTCTATTGTAGTGCGGTATCAGCCATTAGGTATATGTATATGTTATACTCTCTTTTTTTTTGTTCATTTTCCATTATTTCAAGGTAAAGTTGAAAAATACTGTTAAGTGACACCTTACCTTTTCATTTTTCATAAATAAAGCCGTTTATTATTATTAACCACGAAATATTGATTTTTATTTGAATGGGACCATTTACAACAACCAAATTCGTGAATTCTGACTGTTAGTCCTCATAAACTCCAGATTTTGAGTAGAATTAGGTCATAAACTTCGTCAAAATAAATCAATTTTGTTGTTTAATAGTTAGGAAGTTAAATTATTACAAGGGAATTTATAATTAGATTTCAAGTGAAAAGAACAAAATAATATATATCGAGAAAGTAGCTGACAGAGTTAATTGTATTAGATTATGTTTTTAACACATTTATATTCTCAACCTAATGATTCCTCGATATTTCAATTAGAAACCCCATTTTTCAGGTAAATACCAACGGATTTGGGAACAAAATTCAGGAAGATATTCCACTCTACAACCAACAGACAGATCAAACTTCTACAAATAAAAATCCGTCACAAACTGACAACGGTTTATCGATTCTGGTCCTGGATGGTTCCCAAAAACAGGACACAATTTCCACCCGCCCCCAAGCTTCAATGAATAGTAAGCCAAATACAGCTCAGCATATCAAACCAAATCCAAACCCCCAATTGGGTGATCAAGTGGGGAAGTCTTTCGAAGTTACAGAGCAGGGACAATTCATACATCGCCCAATGACCTTACAGGAAGCTGAAAATGCTGCGGATTCATTAATAAATGCACTCAAAAATGATTATGTTGGAAAGTCAAATCATGGATCATACGTACTCCAGAAGCATGTATATGAAGATTCCATACAGCATATTCCACACCACACAACTATTTATGCTCACCCAGCACAGCAAGATGGTTCTCATATAATACAGAGTAATTACCGTAACGACCAAGATTTACCTTTTGATTCCAGTCATAGATATCACTCATATCACCAATTGCATCCCCAATCTTATGATTCCCAGCCATACCAAATCCATGACCAATATTCTTACCAAAAATCCTTCAGTAAACCATTGAATGGACTGCCTCAATATCACCATCAAGTAGTGAGTGAACAGAACTCACATGAGTTCCATAACCAATATGATCATTCTCACCAAAATCCCTCCACCAATAAACCATTGAATGGATTACTCCATTATGGTCGACAAGATGTGAATGAACATAAATTTGAGACCGTATCAGATCTAGAACTGGCTACAGCTAAAGCAAATATTGTAGAACCTGACACTGGAGTAAAAGGACGCAGTAAAAACAACAATCAAGAACGTAAGCTGGACTTAGAACATATAGATGTGGGGCCATTAGCACCACAAGATTCAATGGAACAAAATTCAAATTTTGAGGTTATAAATGAAGAAACCACATCAGTGAACCCCCCTGTTGAGAATCTGCCGTGGTGGAAAAGATTTGGTAATAAAATAAAACAAGGTGCAGCAGATCTAAAGAAAAAAGTTGTTGGATGAAAAGAAATACTTTTGTGTTGGGTGTGTCAGTGAAATAAGTATGAGAAATTTATCTTTTGCTAATTGTTCGCTTATTCTTCGAAAGTGAGCTAAAATCTATCTACTATCAATTTTCATTTTCATAAACATTTCAATATTTTTTTTAACTCCGAATTTTTGTTCTTGTCTGAGAACTTGTAAAAATGAATGTGATAACAATAAAGAAAACCGAGTAATTTTAATTCTTTCCTTTTAGTTGTTAAAACAGCAACAGACTTAAAAGAGATTATTTTGATATCAAAAAAAGACAATAAAATGTATGTATTCCTCTTGATTGCGCATCACTATTTTGTATACACCTCACTTTTACCAAAAAGCAGTGTCAAAGCCAGGTCAAAGCCAGGTCAAGTCCAGGTCAAATCCAGGTGAAAGCATCCATCCCCTTCATATTCGAGCGATGTTTCATGCTCGATAATATTTTTTTTGTTTACGCTTCACAAAATGGATACAGAAAACAGTCCGCAAAATGCCACTTTAGCGGACTTGTACTTAAAGTCGTCATGGCAACACTTTAGCGGACTCTTTTTCAGGAGACGCACTAAACTATATATTATTTGAAATTTTGTTGTGACAGTACACGTTTTCTTCGAAATATTCTTTTGGAATACTTATTCCATTAAAAATGAACACTAATATTTGACAAGTATTTAACAAATGTGTCATTGATTAACAATCGCTTGCTAGATTTCTGCACTTTCTTACACCACCGTATGGATAGTTATTGAAAATGAAAGCACGGCAAGGAAATATCTGTGGCATTTCTGTGCTGTTTATTTGAAAAGCTAATACAAAACAATGTTGTATGCAACACGTACGCAAATGGCTTTAGCGTACATCATCTTCATATTCCGGACTGGGTTGGCGCCTCGTCCGTAAACATTCCGATTCGTCCGCTAAAGCCTCACTTTACGTACTTATTACATAAACTACTCTTTTTGTACACGCTCCACAAAATGCCTATTTTGGATACTGAAAACAGTCCGCAAAATGCCACTTCAGTGGACTTGTACTTGAAGTCGTCATGGCAACACTTTAGCGGACTCTTTTTGTTTATTAAAAAAACTTATAACTAATATCCTAAAAACATTTTAGGAGACGCAATAAACTATAGATTATTTGAAATTTTGTAGTGACAGCACAGGTTTTCTCCGAAATATTCTCTTGGAATGCTTATTTCATGAACAAATTTGACAAGTATTTTTGCACAACTCCCTTACACTTCCGTATGGATGGTGATTGAAAATGTATGCACGGAGAGCTAATATGTGTAGCATTTCTTTTCTGTTTATTTGGAAAGCTAATATAAAAAAATGTTGTCTGCAACACGTACGCAAATGGCTTTAGCGGACATCGTATCTTCACATTCCGATTCGTCCGCTAAAGCCTCACTTTGCGTACTTGTTACTTAAACTACTATTATACAAGGCCGCTTTTAGAAATACTATTTTTCGGTTGGCGCATCAACAATAACACATTTTTATCTGTTGATTCACACGCACATATTATGAATTTTTATGATAAAAGTGAGGCACGTCCAAAAAATCTAGAGAATTGAATGATATTGTTCCCAAAGTTAAACTAAACCAAAGCTGATACAGAGACAGGATAATTTAATGCAAAAGCTTCAAGAAGATATCAATAAACAAGTTTGAAGTTCCAACTTTATATCAACACAGTATTCAATAGGCTCTAGTTATATGCAGGATTTTCAAAATTATCATGCAGTTGTTTGAAAATATTCAATTGAGAATGTTTCCCTTTTCACCATACAGTATTTCTGAATTTTAAAGTGGATTCTGTTCCTTTGGTTTTCTCCTAGAAAAGTTCAAATTGGCGATGAAAATGGCCGTCTTTTCAAATATTATGGGTGTCTCAGAACGCGATGTCGAAATCTTAACTATTGTTTTTGCTGAGTTGGTTATTCCGAAATAATGTAGTTGATTAAAAGGGAACACGTCCCCATTGCAACGGAATATTCGAACAACCAAGCGATACAGGAATTATATAAACAGCCTCGTCAGTCTAGTCGTGAGGAGAGTTTCCTGTGAAAAATCGTTCGAAGTCAACTAAAATTATGAGCAATGGCTCATTCGATTCGGGATGTAATTCTGGGTGATTTTTTCCGCCGACGAAAATTTGCAATTTTTTTAACAAAAAGCAAAAAAAATTTAAACCGACTTAGTTTTTTGGCAATAGCTCAAAACCTATTGATGATAGAACTCTATCTCAATTATTTATAATTTTAATTCAACGTTGAAAAATAGCGCTCCGCGCGGGCGTTACGGCAGGAGTTTAGCACCTCTCGAGAGAGCAATGCACATAAAATATATTTGTATATTACACTTGAAAGAATGTTATATCGTTGGAAAAAAAAAATTGAATTTTGATAATGTATTAACTACTAAAGACCCAATAATTGTTTACAGAATGACTCCATATTTTTTTTTTGCTTCCTGGAGCACATTTTACATATGTACTCAATAATATCACGGTATATAATTGTTTAAAAGTTAATTATGTTGTTAATTACAAATTTCTAGAGTTAACAACATATGAGAAATCGAGTAAATATTGTAAATAAAAAATTATTGATAGTTTACATTATTATCAGTTTTATGTCTGACAAAGGCATTCCACGTTTAAAAAAAATACGCTATATGTTTATAAACTATTTTTAAACAAATGGATAAGTTGATTACTTGTTCTGCATTAGGTTGCTAAGAGTTTATTATGATTTGAAAAAAACTAATTTTTTTTGTTTATAATAGTTTTTCAATTTAATTATTTAATTAACATATTGAGATATTTTTTTTCATTAATAATTGTTGTTTTAACCGCTTTCTTAGTTGTTTGAACAACCCTCAGAGGTTAATGAAAACTTGTACGAGTCAAAATCACGGGGACCTTACCTTTTATAGTAGGATCCGAAACCACTCTTGGGATCTTGAAAAAATTTTTCAGCATCTGCGGGATTCGAACCCGTGCCGGGTGGAAACAGTCGACACAAGACCAACGCTCTTGCCACTGAGCCACAATTGTTTATATATAAGTTATAAACACACTTTGATTGGCATTATATGTTTTCAATGTTACAAAAAATAACAAACAACATATACGACAAACTGTTCAATTTTTTTTTTCAATTTTTCTAGAAAATTCTATAAAAAATTCAAACAATTTTTTTAACAGTTTGTTATATAAGGTTGTTTTTGTTATTTTTTGTACGAAAAAAATATAATGCCAATCAAAGTTTTATAATTAAACATATACCTCTAACTTGTACTTTTTTTAATATTTGTTATTTTTCATTATGGAATTGTTAACTAAATAAACAAAATAAATTTTTTTAATTACATAACAACCAATTATGACTTTTAAAGGAAAAACATTTTCAATATATTATTTAAATGATGGAAAAAATTAAAAAAATTGTCCCGAGAAGTGTTGTACTCCTGCCGTAACGCCCGCGTGGAGCCCTATTTTCAACGTTGAATTAAAATTATAAATAATTGAGATATAGTTCATGTGAAATTTCCTCGGCTTCAAAATTCTGTTTTTTTTTTATTTTCTCGATCATTAATAGTTTTCGAGCTAATGCCAAAAAACTAAGGCCATTTTTATTTATTTTTTTTAAATGGCAAATTTTTGCCGGCGGAAAAAATCGAAAAATACATCTTGCTCAGAATGACATTCTGAATTGAATGAACCATCGCTCATATTTTTAGTAGATGTGGAACGATTTTTCGCAGGAAACACACTTCTCGACTATATGTCCAAACAACTTAACTTCAGATAGAGAACAAACAACCGGAAAAAGTCAATTGCACCAATCTATTGACATCACAAATTCAAAATTTATTCCAAAACTTCTCCAGAAATTCATTTATTTATGATTCATATTTGATAGTACAGGAAATTACAAAATTTTAATATATACCGGAGCAGGAATTTCTATTTTTAAACCCCATACTGCTGCACATTATCCTTTATAGCGTTCTCCCGAAAACTTACCCATCCAAGGGATTCCTAATGAAAAAAAGTCATGATAAAAGAATCGGTTATGATTCTCTTTAATGACACAGACCTACACAAAATTTATATTCATGACCTCGACATTGAATTTGACGATTTTTATGGTTCAAATTTTCCTCAACATCACTATGATGGCATCAAAATAAATCACGAACTTTAGAAAAGTTCCATTTTTCAAATGTGGAAAAAATATCCCGACTAAAGATCTAAAAATTCCAGAAGAAATTAAAAATATAATTTCAATTGAACCAAGAACAGAACAAATTTTTTTAATTAAAAAGTAATTTAAAAAATACTAAAGCTATACTGGTAGCTCAGGAAAAAAAAAGTTCCGACTTCCAAATGCTTTTGTAAAGATAAATTAAAAAGAGATTTTTTCACAACAATTATAAGCGACAATTGCATTTAAAAACAATTGATTTTTCAGACCTGAAATTAGAACCTGTAACCGACTCTGAAAATATACTAAATTATAATATTTCAGATTTTGATCCAATAAATATACAGAGAGACACCAAGGAATAGAAAAACAATTGAGACTTGAACATTTGAACAAAGAAGAAAAAGAACTCGTGTATGTCTTAAATTTTCTGACATATTTTATTCAGAAGGAGATCAATTATCTTTTGCAAATGAAATCAAACATTCGATTGATACCGTCACCCGTATGTACACAAAAATGAAGTCAAAATCAAATTTCGAAAATGTTAGATCAAAAGCTTATTTAAACTTATATTTCACCTTGGTCATCCCCAGTAGGGTTATCCCAAAAAAATTTGACGCATCTGGAAAACAAAAATGGCGAGTTGTAATTGACTAGGAAACATAACGGAGTAACCGTTCATGACAAATACCCCCTTCCAAACATAACTGATCTACTTGACCAACTTGGACAATGACAATATTTTACAACACTCGATTTGGTCTCAGGTTTTCACCAAATTGAAGTTGATCCCAAATGTAATTCTAAAACTGCCTTTTCTGTTGAAAATGGACACTACGAATTCCTTCGCACCCCTTTCGGTTTGAGAAATGACCCTAGCTCGTTTCAGCGCGTGATGAACAATATACTACTAGTATCCAACATGAAAGATGTCTAGTATAAATGGACGATATTATAGTGTACTCAGCAACCATCCATGTACATATTTCTCGACTTTCAAAAGATTACAAAAAGCTAACCTCAAAATTCAAGCCGACAAATGCGAATTTTTAAGAAAAGAAGTAGCTTACCTTGGACATTCAATTACAAAAGACGGGAGTAAAGCCAAACCCGGAAAAAGTAGAATGTATTCAAAATTTTCCAGAACCAACTAATCCCAAGGAAAAAAATCGAATCTAGGATTGACAGGTTATTACAGAACGCGAATTACTAGCCATAGTATGGACCGAAAAATACTTCAGACCCTACTTATTCGGTAGAAAATTCATTCTAGTAACAGATCACTTACCTGTAACTTGCTAGATTCCTATGAAATTATTTACACATCTGCAAAAATAAATAAAAATTCAGATACCCTTTCTCGTATCAAAATTAATTTTTAAAGAATGTTCCAAATTTTATTAAAACATTCTAATGGAACGATGAAAGAATTATCAGATAACGAAACAGAAATAGCCCCTGAAACTGTTCTAGAACTAACAAACTTTTTAAGACTCTTCAAAGAAAAATCATTATTTGATTATGCAAAAATTTGTTTTTACGAATGAACAACTTTGCATAAAAGTCATAAAAACAATAATTTTCCAACAAAGAAACAAAACGACAGACGTGTATAATTTTTTTTTGATTTTTGAAGAGAACCAAATTTTTGCTAAAACAAAATAAATGTTTTGACTAGTAAGACGGTCAAAACAGAAAATACTTTATAATACCTATTCCATACGACTCTGATAATGCCATAGAATATATGTTCAGATCTTTACATAGAGATCAACATGTTTTTGAACCTACTAAAACTTATTACAGACCCCAGTGAAGACCAAATATTTATTATTCTAGATCAATACCATAATGGTAAAGCTAATGGTACACCGTGGTATTACATTACAAAATTTGAATAACCCTTTGGTCATTACCGAAACCCCAAAAACTCCTTTTGGAAGAATCAATATTAATATCTTAGAAATCCCAACAAAAAATTACGCCCTGACTATTAGAGACGACCTTATAAAATTCACACAAGCTTACCTTATGGAAGATAAAGCTTCAAAATCAGTTGTGAATACATTACTCTTATATTTCCACCCCTACGGAACACCTTTGAGAATCAATTGTGATAGTGGAAAATAATGCAATAATCAGTTAATGAAAGATTTGTGTATGATATAAAATCAACTTTTTCAAGCGCCAATGATCCCCAAAACAATGGAAGTTTAGAGAGATTGCATGTTACATTAATGGAAATGATCTGATCCCATAAAATCGAAGATCCAGATGAACATCCACTGACAATTCTCATATACGCTGTTATATGTTATAACAACACAAAAAATAAAACACACGGATTCACCCCTTGTGAATTAATTTTTGGACATATGTCCATTTAATATTTGGACATACGTCCATACACGACCCCCAGAAAGTCTTTAGAGTGAAAAAGACCTAATTACCAAATACATTCGAGATCTAAATAATCTAATTTCACACTATTATAAAATAGCACGATTGAAAAAACGAAAATTCGCTTTTATAAAGATATTAAACACGAATCCCCAGACTATAAAGTTGGAAACATGGTATATGTGAGAGTCAAAAATCGGAAATAAACACCAAAATAAATTTAATGGACCTTATAAAATTTTTGAAATTTCCAAAAATTCTGCCCTTTTTGAAATCCTTGAAACGAATCAACAATCAAAAGAGAATTTCGATAGAATGAAACCTTACTTTGACTAATTTATTTCAGATCAAAATGCTGTGCTTAGCGGTGGTAATAGTACTCGCAGCGATAATTTACTGTGATCCCTATAAATAATATCATAGGTATTTATTATTACGAAAAATAATATTTAAAGCTTTCAAATGAGGACACATCTCTAATAAAAGATTCTTCATTTCATAATCATGATATACTTAAGGACTTAATTTCATTTTTGGAAACTGATACTTAATGCAATGAATTACCTTCACGCAAATGTTAGTCTACTAACTCAGATTGCGAATGAGTTAGTGTCATACTCCGTTCTAATACAGTAACTCATAGAAAAAAATTAAAATGATAAAGTCCCTATCACTTGCACCGGCTCACCAAAAGAATCGATAATTATATTTTTCAGACATACATAACTAATTTTATAGTACGACTCAACAGATGAAGCATCCTAAGCGGGCGAGTTCATACATAGAAATTCCTCTATTCACATTAAATTAGATCATAGCGGCTTGCCGCCAGATACAAAGAAATGAATAATTCAAAAGAACATTAATTCTTGGGTCGCTACTAAAAAGGGCCATCCAAATGTCACTATCGGTTTTCTTGAAACGATAGCAAACGCAGTGAGAGCAGAAAAAATGCAATGAATTTAAGGGATCGCGTAAACTATAAAAAGTAATGACCTATTACTTTAACATATCATGGCGGCTACTCATATCAAAGGAGAGGAGGGATAGACTATATAAAGGAAGTTTCAAAATGATCACGAATCAATTCATGTTCAGCGAGAGATTGAGTTTATAATTCAAAGTGAATACTCATATCCAGATTTTTATTTCAAGCTAAGTGAAGAAAAATGTACAGTTAAACAAATCGAATTAGTACGAATTCAGACAATAACAGTATCTCAATTTTGTTAATAATGTAGTCCAATCTAATGCATCTCCAAGTTCATTCTCAGTTCGAAATATCTCAATTATAAAGCAGTAATCTACTATATCGAGATCAGTTTTACAAATATGGGAGTTAAAGAATTTTATATAACCATCAGTGCAACATAAATAAATCGAGTATAGTCAATACGGCCAAATCATCAAATCTATCAAAACTCTGGAACAAAGTAACGAGAGAGATTCAAAGAGCCAAAGTAAATATTCTAAACGGGTTAAAATATCTTCTTGAAATCCGAGAGCTAAATTAAAACGTCACGCGAATAAATCATAAAAGGTGTGCAAGTGGTTCCTTGAATCTATGAGTGAGTACATTGTATAGTTTTAAGTTTGGAAAGATGACACTCCTAGGCCGAATTTCTTTAGAACCTTAGTTTGATCATTATTTTATACAGGGGTATGTAATATACCTTCCTTTGGAGGTTTGATCTATAAAGTAAGGGTAAGTTAAAGAATTGAAGATTTGAAATCAGAAAACTACTAGGTTAAATTTATCTGTATTATTTTTACTTTGATTGAAGAAGTGTTTGTACCGTGACTGTATTAGATACATGTTTTATTATATTTATCCACTATTACATCTTCCAGTGCACTATTTCATCTGAATTCGAGAGGTATAAAGATCTGTAAATTTTAATTACAAATGAACAACCCACGATCCACAATTCCACAGGGTGCAGAAGTATAATAATAATAATAATAGTTTATTGGTTCTTTAGATTGTATCTAGCGTAATATAGAACAAGTCAGTATAGTACAGTAACATTTATAAAATTTGACGAGATAAATTAATATTTAAAACATTTTTCACAAAGCATTTTTACTAAAGCCGCTCTTAGTAATATCTTCTACGATAATTATATTTTAATTAACAACACTCTGTATAGCTAAGCTTAATTCTTTTGAGCAATCTTACAGAAGTAATGCAGGATAAATTGATACATTCATAAAATTATGTATTATTCAATGACTTGGCGTCAGATGGTGTGGTGTGAGTAATTCATATCACTCCGTATATAGTACAGGGGCATATCAATGGTTGGTCAGCTGGTGTCAAGTGTGGAGGGTAATAATTTGGATTAAATTAACGCATAAATAAGGTTTTTCACAAAAAGGGACAAATTAATATTTAATTGGTAAACATTATTTGAAAAACAAGTAAATTTTCTCTTTAAAGTGGAAAATAACCGAATATATATAGCGTTTATGCAGATCTGATCTCTGAATTCACCTGGAAATAGTTTGCAATAGTTTTGGTAGTCAGAAGTGAAATTTTTTAACATTACTCCTCCACCAACGGTATCTACTTCGACAGCTCCTCCGGTTGTGCAGGTTCTACCTATTCAGGAACCTACTATAGCCTTTACCTTGGATAATGTACCATATTATAATGGGCAATCGAAAATCGAAGACTCCATCAGAATTATTGAAGATACTGCCGCGCTTGCAAACTGGACAGACTTACAAATCGTATCAATCGTACTTTTGAAATTGAGAGGAATAGCCAAAAAACTCATAGACGCGGACAGTCAATTAAGAACTACCGTAGTATGGAATGAATTGAAGAAAGGCTTGCAGGAACAGTTTGGCATAACTAAGATACCGGGGCAGGACGAAAGAGAACTATTAGAGTGCTGTTAGCGTCGTTCAGAAACTTGCCGCCAGTACTTAGCACGTTTGAAGGTTTGCGCTGCAAAATTTTGGTATTAACAGGAATAGCTGATGTAGATAGAATATTATTGCAACGACACGAGCAAGGCATAATTACTCAGTTTGCTATGGGACTGCTTGACCCCATCAGGAAAAACCGGAACTGCTATCGCTGTAATGAACAAGGGCACATGGCTTATAACTGTCAGAATAGAACAGGACCAAGAAATGTTGATAAAAGGAATTTAAATGGCAATTCGGTTAAAAGGAAAATTTGAAAATATGGAAAGGAAGGAGACAATTGACAGTATGAATAAGAGATTGTTAGAATTAACCACTACACTACACTACAATGGAAGAATGGATGAACATTTTTTTTGAAGAAAGATATTTTTCTCAAGGGAGTGCACGCCCAAAACGAATTGCAGAGTAATCGAAAATGGATTTTCATGCCAGGACTTGAGACCGATCACATCAAGAGGAAATTTAGTGGAAAATTCTGGGACATCATATTTAGAAGAAGAAAATACCGTCAAGGAAGAGAGAACATTGCAAAATCGAAGGAAGAAAAATCGTAAGTAATTGTCCAGAAAAAGAAAAAATGAGAAACAGGGAGAAGAAAAATTTTCTAGGTGAAGGAGCTGATTCGTCTAAGGATGACATGCCTTCTACCGGTACAATGGAAAAATACCATGAACTGGGACATATTGATTCAAAAGGAAGTACGAAGTCTGCAAAAAAAATGCAAGCGAGGATTATTTTCATCTAGGGACCTCCTAAAAATACGGTAGCATGCCAGGTAAACGAGTAAATCCTTTGCAAGAGAATAATTTGTTAGACGATACAAATTTGCTAGAAAATGAAAGTATTATACAGGGTGAAAGAAATCCGCCATGGAAGGAAGTTACTACGAAAAAGGGATATGAGAAGAAATTTTCTACAGCGTGTATGAAAAATATGGAGAACGGGTTAGAATATGAAGATGAAAAGAAAAATTACGAAACACTGAATGTACAACTGGAGACACCGCAGGAAATAATGAGACGGTTTCACCAACCCATATAGAGTGCATTGGAATTATGGAAGATAAAGTGGCCTGTAGTTCAAGGAAAATTATTGATGTAGATGAGAGGAAATTTTCGAATGATAGTTTAAATGAAAGAGAAAATTTCCCCTTTTTTTGCCAAGATGTTAGTGACGACTAAAAATCTAGGAAAATCTGAAATCGAAAAAAGTACCATTCCTACGAAAAATAGTTATGAGGCGGGGATTTATTTGTCTAACTAGGACTATGACACTTGTAATGGCCAAGTTTTAGAATACTTTAATGTCAGAAACTGTCGTTATTGAAAATAGTGAAGGTATGTATAAATGGATTAATGGGAGCTAGATCAATAGGTAAAAACAAGGAAGAGATACCTATACGTATAATAAATGTGTTAGAGAGAAATTTAGTAATACCACGAAAACATGTGATTGCAATAGGATTTGAAGCTGACACAGACAAGGAAATAAAAATGTTTATTGAAGGAAAAAAGATTAGAAGGATAGAACTTCAGGACGAAAGAACCATTTTGCAACAATTGCATTTGGATGATCCAAAGGAAATTGTCAAATTGAATTAGCGGGACTTATAAAAGAATATATAGACATATTTAAAGCTCCTAGTCAAAAATTGAGTAGTACACATTTAGTGAAACATATAATCATCACTGAGGATGTTATTCTCATTACGAAAAGATCTTACAGAATTCCATTCCATAGACAGCAAGCAATGGATAAAGAAATCGAGGATTTTTAGAATGATATTATAAAGAATGCATCCTGGAGAAGAACCCCAATTTAGGTTATGTATTGATTATAGAGAATTAAAGCCATTACAAAAACTGATTTTAATCCTTTACCATATTTGCAAGAACTTTCGAGAGATTAAATGGTACCGAATCATACACCGTGATGGATTTAGCAAGTGGATATTTACAAATTGAACTAGATGAGCGTGATAGAGAAAAAAGTGCCTTTTCTACTCCAAATGGACACTATGAATTTAAAAAAATTCCAAGATCTAAAGAACTCGCCTGCATTCTTCCAGAGGTTCATGAACCTTACTTTTGCTGAGATAACGGGAAAAGAATGCCTAGTATACCTAGATGACATCATAGTATTCAGCGGAGCAAATATTGAGGAACATTTAGACATATTGCGTCATGTATTCGATAAAATGAGAGACAGCAACTCAAAATTCAAGCCAACCAAATGTCATTTCATGAAAAAAGAAGCTAAGTACTTAGGACACATCGTTTCCGGAAAAGGATGTCAAACAGACCCCGAAAAGACTCTAGTGGTTGAAAATTACCCTCAACCAAAATGTGTAAAAGAAATAAGAGCTTTTCTCGGATTGTGTTGTTTTTATAGAAAGTTTGTGCAAACATTTTAAACTTTCACAACCACTCACTAAACTAACTAAGAAAGATGTAAAATTTCATTGGGGAACTGAACAGCAGCAAGCATTCGACACCTTAAAACAAGCTTTAATAACACCACCTATTTTGAAATATCCCGATTTGTATAGACCTTTTATAGTTACAACTGATGATAGTGCCTCAGCTATTTCAGGAATTTTAAGCCAGGAATATGCAGAACTCGAACTCCCTATATGGTAGAACACTGAATGCCGCTGAGACTCGATATTCTACCATTGAAAGAAGTAATTTGGGCTGTCAAAAAATATCGGTGCTATTTAACTGGTACGCATTTTACTTTCATCACAGATCATCGACCCTTAGTATATCTACTATCAATCAAAGATCCGAGTAGTAGGCTCGCGAAATGGGCCATGACACTCCTAGAGTTTTCATTTTCTATCAAATATCGCCCCGGAAGAATAACAGTAACGCCGACTCCTTGACGAGGTTGAAAATGAACGAAACTAAGGAAAAATCACCACGAAAAGAAAGTAAAGACAGACAAATATGTGCTCTAAGTAAAATCATTGTAGATATAGAACCAATTATTGACACTATATGGCAAATGGACGACATCCGCAACTTGCAGAAAAAGGATCAAAAGATTACAGAAATAATAACTACTTTATCTGAGAATAATGCACATTTTTATGTACAGAATGAAATTTCATATGTGAAACGAAAATTTGATGAACGACAAGATAAAATATAAGCACCTCAAGCCATTAGAAGGCAAATAATTAGTTTGTACCACGATAGTATATTTTTCGGCCATGGAGGACAACAGAAAACGTTAACTACCATCAAGCGAAATTTTATTGGCCTAATATGAGGAGAGATATTGATGAATACGTTCAAAATTGTCATTCCTGTAATATTCACAAAACCACGAATCAAAAACCCACAGAAATGCAACGAATGCCAATCCCCGAGACGGTTTTTCGAATTTGTAGCTATTGATACCGGGTGACACAGGATATCGGGCCACCCCTGTAACTTCTGCATTCGTGAACGGATTTTTCTGAAATTTGGTACAGTTATATAACAACCATTTCGGATTTGATCACATTACAATCCAATATGGCGGACTATAGGTTTTTCTGGAAATGCCAGTAACTTTGTTTTTCAAATGGGACACCCTGTATATTTTTACATATTCAAGTTCAACAGGTCAAAACATCCAAACGTTATGTCAAATGTCATTTTTTTGAAACAATTGAAATTAAAATTTTTTTTCATTTTACCCCGTGAATAAATGAGATTTGGTCGAAGCTATTCACAATGAGTCGCAAATAACAGAAAAACTTAATTTTTTCTGATTTTTTTTTGTGTCACATACTGGTTAATCAATTCAGTCACATCACATTTTGATCAAAAATTCATTTTTTTCAAATGGAACCCCTATGGGCCACCTGTCTCTCTAGAACATACATTGAGTAAAAAAATGACATCATTTTTGTATTTCGGTGCAGTAACAAATTGTATAAATTCAAAAATCTACAACTAGTTCATGAGTTTCCTTGCAGTTCGAATAATTTTTCAACTTAGTAAGCTGTGGAAAACAACATTTCTGAATCTTGTCAACTAATTGTGTAAGTTATACTTATAAGCACGATAATGGTGTTTTTTTTTAATTCTTCTAGCGTTTTCTCGACTTACATTGCATTGGTATTCCAATTCCCGCGTCGAAGCGGTTGGATCAAAATCAACATTAGCAAAACGTTCATTTCTGCCTCCTCACTTACGATCATCTTCTCCATTGTTGGGTTCTTTTCAGTGTGGGTATCGTTCAGCGTATAACTGACAAGCGGTGACACTGTTTCAAAGACATTCTCCGTAAATTAATAACATATCAACCTATTCACGTCTTGTGAACCTATAATTTTGAATTTACATTTCTACTAAACTAATTCTCGGAACTTAACTAATTTTCGAGAGTTGAGATGAAAGATGACAGCGAAACACAATTAGTTGACAAGATTCAGAAATGTTATTTTCCACAGCTTATTAAGTTGAAAAATTATTCGAACTGCAAGGAAACTCATGAACTAGTTGTAGATTTTTGAATGTATGCAATTTGTTACTACACCGAAATACAAAAATAATATGTAATTTTTTTCCTTAGTGAATGTTCTAGAGAAACAGGTAGGTGGCCCATAGGAGTTTCATTTGAAAAAAATTATTTTTGATCAAAATGTGATGTGACTGAATTGATTCATCAATAAATGACACAAAAATTAATTTTTCAGAAAAAGTTAAGTTTTTCTGTTATTTGCGACTCATTGTGAATAGCTTCGACCAAATCTCATTTATCCACGAGGTAAAATAAAAAAACAATTTTAATTTCAATTGTTTTAAAAAAATACATTTGACATAAGGTTTGGACTTGTTTTGATCTGTTGAACTTGAATATGTGAAAATTACAGGGTGTTCCATTTGAAAAAACAAAGTTACTGGCATTTCCAGAAAAACCGGAAGTCCGCCATATTGGATTGTAATGTGATCAAATCCGAAATGGTTAATCCGAAATGGTTGCTTATATAACTGTACTAAATTTCAGAAAAATCCGTTCACGACTGCAGAAGTTACAGGGGTGGCCCGATATCCTGTGTCACCCAGTATAGTAAAACCATTAAACACCACGAGAAAAGGAAATAAATATATTCTCACCACAATTGATCATTTGACTGGATATGCAGAAGCCATTCCGATACCTAACATAACGGTGGACACTGTTGCCAAAGCTTTTTAGAAAATGTCATTCTAAGATATGGAGCTCCAAGATATTTATTGAGTGACCGAGGATCTCAATTTTTGTCCTCCTTATTTTTAGAAATATCCAAAAGATTAAAGATTAAAAAGTTAAATACTACTGCATATCACCCCGCAACTAACGGTGTACTTGATCGATTCCATGGGCATCTGAAAACTAATGAAGTTTTTTGGAGCTGTGTGCACGTAATGAAAAAGTAGGTTTGAAAGAAATTTGTAGTTCGTGCAAAATTATTTTTAATTTTTAAAATCGTAGCAGAGCGCTTTCGACTATATAATAGTCATCATCAGTGCGTACCTGCAAGTAAGTTATACCTCATGAAATTGTGTATAAAATATTTTGACATTTTGAAGGTTGAACATTTTTGGGTTACTTACTCGTCAGGTTTACAAGAAGTCCATCAAAACAGTTTCCAGTTTGTATAAAATAGGTAAAAACCTTTGGTACATATAACATGTTAAAACATTTCTTAAAAAACACTCAAGTGTTATAAATTGATGTAATTCATTATTTTAAAATTGAATTCCACATGGAATCATGGAAGTCAATGCTGAAGTGAAGAAGGAAGTGGATGCTGTCGTTGACAATGACAAGAGTGACATATGACATTGAACCTTAGAAACATATTATACAGAAAGTGGTAAACGTAGATGGCGTTCTATTCCATTTTGGAGTGAAGAAGAGTGACTCTAGAGTGAAAAAGTGTTCTCAGAGTGGAAGTTGGCTAGGAACAAATGCTAAAGTATTTCTGAAGTGAATCATCATCGAGAAATAAGAGATTGATGGAATGATATTGAAATTATTTTATTTATTTATTGCAGACGTCTGTGAAGTGGGATAAAAGATCTATTTAAATTGACTTGTGAATTCAGACAAAGGTCATTGTTTTTCAATTCTTTGTAAATGTAAAGGTCTTCCATGAAATCTAACTTAGTGTTGTTCTTTTGCCTGATTTCATGTAGAATTTTTGAATTTCTATTCGGACTAAAATTGTGTTTATTGAATCTAAGATGATGGCCAAAGGTGTTCGGTTATTCGAACTTCCAAAGGTCTACAGGTCCTACCGATGTATGTTGCTGTACTTTCTTCACAATTTAATTTGTAAATACCACTTTTAGAAAGTTTATCAATTTTGTCTTTACTGTTGACAAGATGTCTATTTAAATTGTTTGTTGTTTTGAATGCCACTTTGACATTTTCCTTACAATTTTTGGTTATGCAATCTGCAATTTTATTTGAAATGTGATCATTTACGAAAGGAAGTGATATAAATTTTGTAGATTCAGTTTTTGGAAAAGCTAAATTTAATTCTTTTTTGTTTTTAATTTTCTGAATTGAATAAGAGAATCAATCAAATTAGGGTTGTAGTAATTATTGTAAGCTATTTGTTTCAAAATGTTAATCTCTGCTCGGTAATTGAATGTAGAGAGAGGTGTGTTTAAAAGTCTGTGTATATAGCAATTGAAAGCAGCCATTTTGTGCTGATGTGGGTGATTTGAAAAGTTAGGTATGACATGGTCAGTCTGTGTTGGTTTCCTATAAATGCTTAAGTTAAGTTGTTACAATTTTTGTAATAGATAGATCTAAAAGATTTAATTTATTATTTTCTCCAATTTCGAGGGTAAATTTAATACTGGGGTGTATGGAATTGATTTTGTTCAAGAGACTAGCCGCAGTATCTTCATTGCCTTTGAGGAAGACTAGACAATCATCAACGTACCTGTACCAGTGTAAGATTTCAGGGTTGTTTTCAGTGACAATGAACCTGTTTTCTAAATTATTCATGAAAATATCTGCTGGAAAGGTGATAAGCAACTTCCCATAGCAAGGCCTTCTGGTTGCTGATAATATTTGTTGTTAAAAACGAAGAAATCCTGTGAAAGACAGAAATTGAGAAGAGTCAAAATGTGGGTTATACAATCATGATCGATATTAGATAGATTTAGGATTTCCTTCCCTTAGTCAAGGTCTATTTTCTCTCAAGTGTTAGATATTTGTATAAACAATACCTGGCTTTTATATCGCAGAGATGTATCGCATGTTGATGAAGAAGAAAAAACGATGGCTTTAAAACAATTCAGGTACAAGAATGCCGAAGGCCTTTTACTTAGGGGAAAGAAAAGAGGTAGACCTTCAGCAACTGAAATCCCAGTGCCAAAAAAAAAAAGATTCGGACGCCCCTGAAACCACTGCCAAGTGAAGATATTCGAAAGGACTCGACTGGACATTTTCCAATATTTACCAAAAAAGGAAGATGTAGGAACTGTCCAAAAGGACAAACTTGTATCTAGTGCAATAAATGTTTAGTTAGATTATGCCTAGTGCAACAAATAAATTGTTTTTATAATTTCCATAATAATTAGGTAGAATTTCAGTTTTAACACTTTTTAGTTTATAACTATTTTGACGAACCAAAGATCAAGATGTTACTTCGTAGAAATCTGTATGTTTTTTTTATTAATAAAAAGTGAAGAATCCCTATTTTTTTTTTTATACATTGCAGTGTGTCTCATGAGGTACATGGCTAATTTTCTGCTTGTCAGGCAATGTAGCATACAGGATTCGTATAACATCAACCCTGTAGCCGGCAGAGTATGTCCAGAGATACATTTTTCCAAAGACGTCAAATTGACACGAATAACATTTTTTGCTCCACAAATCAGTTATTCGTTGGGTTTTCAGTGACAAATGACAAAAAAATATATTTTTGTACGTCAGATAAATGTTTGCCAAGAATAGGGTTAATCAAAATAACAGGCCATGCATTTACCAGCTCAATTAGACTTTACTTGCAACTTGATGACAAACGCTACGAAAATATTGTCAAAAAGATGAGAGAAGAAATTCAAGTCGTCAAAAGCCGCAGGAAATATTTCCCGCCTGGAGGCCACTTTTACAAGTACAATTTATAATAATTGGGTTTTTAATTGTAATTAATACCTTGTATTATTCTAAATAAAATTTGTTTCTGATATTTTTGTAATATTTTATCTATCAATACTTTATAAAATATATTTCCTTGCCTTGAAGAAACAGCTTTCATGCATTTTTGTTATTTCCTTAAAAAGTGAATTACCCTGCGGGTCACGTTTTGTCAAATAACAAAAATACATTCAAACTATTTTCAGGCAATAAACCTTCATGCACGATTATCAGCAATTTTGCATGCCCTTAACATATTACTCAAATCAATAGCACTTGATAGCGATTGTAACTACCTTTTTTCTGATTATATGGTCCTTGCAGATAATTAAAATAAACAAGTAATGAGATAATGAATAGTGATAAAAATTATAATAATCTTTCATTTTCATTTATAGCTTGAATTAGCAAATACAATTTCAAATGATCAATCATTGCATATTTTTTTCCAAAAGACTAAAATAGTATATTTTGTAGTTTCATAAATGTCCTCTGATCAACACAAACTCTTACAAAAGTCAAGAACCAACATCTAAAATAGTAGTCCAGAGTACTATTTCAAATTTCAATATCCAATAATCTGTTCTTTACAAAAAATGGTCTCCTGAATAGCTTTAAACATCTTTAGGTGCGTCGGAAAAATAACTTTTAACCGGCGACACCTAGTGACAGAAAGAAACACTCCATACAATTCTCCTACCTCGATAGGATTCTAAATAAAAGATTCCTTCTCAGTAAGAGTGGCTCAAAATGCCCGACTGGCATATTTTAATGAAGGAAAAAGCCATATGAAGGGGATAAGATATGAAATGCATAAAGCACACACAAAGTCGTCTTCACAAAAGGTTCAATATAAATTGAAACAATTGGTAGACCGACAGGCGAAAAACAACTACTTTCCTAGCAAATACCACGCAGAACGTTGAATGATATTCATCTGACAATCCATGCAAACTTCCAGATAAATGGATATTGTTCGCAAATGTTTCTTTCTGATAAGCTCGTGTGAAGACGACTTTGTGTGTGCTTTATGCATTTCATTTCATATCTTATCCCCTTCATATGGCTTTTCTTCATAAATATACCAGTCGCATTTGACACCCTCTGAAAGAATCTTTATTTAGAATCCTATCGAAGAGAAGATATTTCTTTCTGTCACTAAATGTCCGGTTAAAATTATCTTTCAGCACTAAAATGTTTAACTCGATGATGATTTCATTTATGTTGTGTCTCTCTTCGGCCAGAGCTCTCTGGATCTCTGGCCGGTGACTACTCCGTACTGATGAGGGCCAAAAAAGCCTGAATTATTTTTATCCTGATTTTATAAGTGTATCATACAAAATTGATGGTTATTTTTGTTGGTCCAGTTTTAGTATGATTTCCAAATTGTAAATAAATCAAATTGTAACTATGTGGGTAACCTAGAAATCCTTCCTAAATTATCTTATATGTTACACCTACATATTGGGAATTAAAAGTAATAAGGAAAAACGGGATACAATCTGTCCCGTATTGGAAAAAATAGGATGAGGGTGGCCCAGAGAGTAATACTGATGCCACCATTTCATATGGAACTCGATATCGAACAAAAAATATTTTTCAAAATTTACTAAAATATCAAAAAATCAAATTCATGACTCAAGGTTTTACCTGAGATCACAAGAACCGTCCTAGATAATTCCGATCGGATGTCACCGCTAGAAAGTACTCCAAAATAGACTTTTTTCCCATTTAGCCGATGGTTCAAAAGTTTCCAATACAATCTTATTAAAAGAGTAGCCACCTTGTATATACCGTATCAAATGGAAATGCATCAGATCAAAATGTGTATATTTGATTTCCCCTATAGTATCTACCAACTACTTATTTTAAGAATAGACGCTGAAGAAATAAGCAAATTGAGTGGAATTGCCGAAAGGCTCCAATTTACGCATGTATATGATATGACCGCAATCTTGGCTGTTTTCATGATTCATATTTCGACTAATTAAGAAATAACTCACCTCTGGCATGCTGTTGTAGAACTTGATGAAGCTTTGCTGTTGTGGTAGATCTAGAACATAAAATGATGAGTATCCTCTGGCAATAAATAAGAAATCAGGACATTATGCTATAGTAGATTTCTCCATTATGATGGAACTGATAACTTCAAATGTTATTCCTTATATCAATCAGATACAATAAAAATATATGCAGCATTTCCTGTTCCACTAATAGAGATACCTTTGTTATTTCTTCTACAACCTATATATTAAAAAACATCTATTTTCCTTTGTTTTCATTTGTGCATGAGGTCATATTAGTACAAACCAAAATCACTTGTTTTTTAGGGTTTTCCCCTGGGAGAGAAACATTTTAATTATCTGTTCACGAGGAGCAGATTACTTCATTACGTTATCACGTTTTGGTATTCTAGATTCGAAAATATACAAATACAAATTACTTGCCTAAAATATTTCACAACAAACATATTTTTATTTTTTATCAAAAAGTATTCTGGAATTTCGAATTGAATTTTGGATAATATTGTTACAAATATTTGTAAATATCTGACACACACCACATCGGCTCACAATTTAACGTGATACGTGAACCTCAAGATGGCAATGGGTTCCTCACTATTCCATGTGGTAATAGAGTTTTACGAAATCGACTGTACTTAATTTTCTTAATTGATAGAGTGCCTTATTGTGTTGTAATTGTGGAATGTAAATAAACGGACAATAATTAGACAAGTATTTCAATAGAGACGGAACCCCGGATTCATACGAAGTGGTATCAGAAGCGAGGATATTGGTGAATCTCTGAGAACAGTTAATGATGAATTCTAGAAATACGACAAGATGGAGGCCATAATGGAAAAGATCAGCAGCAAAAGCATGAGGGGGAACGACGCAGAGAGAAAAACTAGAAGAGGAAATTCGTCGATAAAAAAAGGAAAAACGACTGAAAGAGGAGGAACAGCGATAGAGAGAAAAGCAAGAGGAAGACGACGGATAGAAAAACAAGAGGAGGAAGAACGGCGACAAAGAAAAAATAATCGATTGCAGAAAAATTTCCCCATGCCTTATTGTGTTGTAATTGTGAAGGGTAAATAAACGGACAATAATTTGACGAGTATTTCAATAGAGAAGAACCCCTGATTCGTACGAGTATTGTCAGAAGCGAGGATATTAGTGACTCTTTAAGAACAATTAAAGGCTAGAAATACAACCTTACGACGAAATGGAGGCCATAATGGAAATGATCAAGCAGCAGTTTGCAAAAGCAAGAGGAGGAACGACGGCAGAGAGAAAAACAAAAAGAGGAAATTCGTTGACAAAAGGAGGGAGAACGGCTGAAAGAGAATAACAAGAGGAGGAACGGCTATAAAGATCAAATCAAGAAGAAGAGGAGGAAGAACGGCGACAAAGAGAAAAATGATTGGTTGCAGGAAAATTTCCGGAAAAAACGTTAAAAAATGTATCACGATGAATATAATATAGAAATATAGTAATTGTGTGGCTCATGAGTTTTCGGAATACACTTATCACATACTTGCCGTTGGAGGGTGAATTTAACCCCTTTGACTTCATGATTTCGAAATGCTATTCCATATTCATATTGTTCATCCAGTTAATTGACAACTTCAGTATTGAATTCAATTGTTGAGCACGTAAATTTAATGAAAATATTTAATTGTTAATATTCCAATTTCAAACACTCATACATGTTCCAACCTATGAGTTGAATATTGAAAATTCGTACATTACAGAACAGCAAAAACCTATCAACTTCCAGGTAGCAAATCTTGGACATATTTCTAACATCCACAATTGTTTCTGACGCTGCGGACAACATCCACTAGATGAGTTCTGGATGATACGCTCATCCTGATTGGTAGGCAACAAGTATACTCTGTACATAAGGAAGTCCAGAAGCGACACTTATTTTTTATTACAATTTCTAAAATTTCGTGTATTACATAAAGCACTAATTTATTGTTTCCAAGAAAGATGTATCAAAGGAAATAATTTTCAATATGCGTCCTATCAGAAATTTAATTTCTCACAAAAATTGTTTTATAAAAAGAATTGAATAAAAATAAATGCAAGCTATAAAATGTACATTGGTTTGAACTGAAATCAAATACTGAATATTTATTCACTTTTCCTTCGGCATACTCATAAGCCGTGCAAATACTATACATTCATATAAAATTCATCATGACACATTTTAACAATGTTGTAGAATTTTGAAAAATAGAACCAAAGTAAGTTGAACTCACTCTCCAGACGGCAAACTCATGGTTCATTCAATTAATATATCTTATTGTTTTCCATTTTTTGGGTTTTTTCTCCCCCTGGAAATAAAATATGACAGTTATATGTTCCAAGAATGACAAATTACTCAATTTGCCCCGATACAGCGTTTTTGGTATTCTGAATATAAAAATAAATTAAGAAAATGTAAATCCGATCAGTACTGTAACGTTTGAAAATGATTGCGTTAAATAATATTGGAAATTATCAGTACAAAATATACTTCCTTTGAATTATTAGACAAAAACTTGGATTCGAGAAAGGAAACAGATGTGATTCCCGAAACGTCATCAAATGAAGTATATTTGTATCCATAACAATTTCATTTTTATTTTTGTTGTTACATATTTTAGGCAAATCATTTTTAATTGGTACGTTCTTGCTAATTTGGAATTTTCTTAGTTTATTTTCGAATCCAGAACACTATAAAGCGCTGTAATGTATCGGGGTAAATTCTTCTTGAAACATATAACTATTATCTTTTACTTCCAGGGGGAAAAATATTCGGATACCTCCACAAAAAATATTTAGATGTTAATTACTATCTCTCTATATAAAATTCATTGGGGCAGCCGCTCAGGCTTCAAGTAAGGGATTACAATGATCTGCCAACTCATAAAACATGTACCTAAGTATTATCTGTATATTAAATCATCGTGACACATTTCTCAAACATGGAATAGAATTTTTAAACAAAGTCCAATGGGGTTGAATGGACTCTCTCGGACGCCTTGTAAGGGGATAGAGTACTCGGAAAACTTATAAATCATGCATATACTATCTCTAGATAGAAGTCGCCGTGACACAACATTTCTAACGAATATATCAAACTTTGAGATATGAATTCATCCTCCAGATAGTGGATTAGAATATTCCACAAAGTCATTGGAAATGCAATTACTATATTTCTTTCAATATGAAATTCATCGTGACTATGATATGAAATTGTGAAAAAATAAAGTCCATCGGATTTAATTCAGCCATCATCATTGGACAGCTGTTCAGACTTCAAGTAAGGGATTAAAATGATCTGTCAACTCATAAGACATGTAAGTATCATCTGTCTATATAAAAATCATCGTGACAAATTTCTCAAAGTGGAATAGAATTTTGAAACAAAGTCCAATGGGATTGAATGGACTCTCTCGGAGGCCTTGTAAGGAAATAGAGTAGTCGGAAAACTTATAAGCCATGCATATACTATCTCTCTGGATAAAAGTCGCCGTGACACAACATTTCTAACGAATATATCAAACTTTGAAAATGAAGTGAAAGGGGCTTGAATTCATCAGATAGTAGATTAAAATATTCCACAAACTCATTGGCAATGCAAAAATTACTATACTTCTATATGCAATTCATCGTGACTATAATATGCAATTCATCGTGACTTCATCGTGACTATAATATGGAATTGTGAAAAAATAAAGTCCATCGGGTTAGAATTCAGACGGATAGTAAGGATTAAAGTATCATTGTGACAGCTGCTCAGACTTCAAGAAAGGATTACAATGATCTGCAAATCATAAGCCATGTAAATATCAGCTCTCTATATAAAAATCATCGTAACACAACGATATATTGGAACGTAGTTCCTTATCGCGCGTTGCGAACGGGGGCTAGACGGAATAAATTAAGACCAAAAGTTGTAACGAGACTTTCGCTATGGTTGTGAGCCGTGCGGCGTGCGCGTGTTTCTCTGTCTGTCTGTCTGTCTCTCTCTCTCTCTCTCTCTCTCTCTCTCTCTCATAGAAAGCAAGCCAGTTAATTTCGTTTCGTCTTTCTATTTCACATTGAACAGTGTGGTGTCGCGACGATTATTTTTGTTGAATGTATACAGGTTTTTTGTACATAATAAATAATAAAAAATAATAACAATAATGAATCCTGACAGTGTTTCTGCACAAGTTCCGGATGGAGTTAGGTAAGTAGAGATTTTATACAGACAATAATAAATGCTTATGTATTTTTAGCAAGTACGCATTATAACCTCTCTTTACTATTGTGCTAACCAAGTCATACGCGTTATAATCTTTTTTAAAATAATTAAAATTTAAAACAAATTTTATTTTAATAATATATATATATATATATATATATATATATATATATATATATATATATGTTGTGTTTACACAACGAGTCCCGCGCATCTATGACGTGTACGAAAGAATAGACAGAGTGCATATATATATATATATATAAAATATTAAGTATTATAACTTAAAAAAATAATATATTACAATTCCTTCACCAATTCATCGAAAGGAACTTCGTTCCATCCGGGTGTCCCTTGACACCTCTCAAGTTTTTTTTTTAATCAAGTCAAATGGGCTTGAATTCACCCCTTCAGATGGCAAGTAAATGGAATAGTCATGCAAATGATACCTATTCAAATACTATCCTTACAACATTTTTCAACTATGATGTAGAATTATAAAACATAAAAGATAGTTGAATTCTTCCACTGGAACGTTTTTGAGAAACGCGGGTGCCTTGCAAATATGATATCTTCATATGTCTTCATTTTTGAGATTAACTTTAGTTTTTTGTCCACCAGAATGCAATTCATCCATTCAAATATTATGTTGAAACTAGCACTTGAATTTCGAAAATCATGTAACTTTTCTGTTTAGCTTCAATCAGTTAGTACAGACGACAGAAACCATATCCCTCTTCTACGGAATGTAAAGAGCTGTTTTGCTAGAAAGTATTGTAATAAATTTGTCTGCCAGATATCGTGGGACTTTGGGAAAATTAACTGCAAACTTCACACCTTTTGAAAACTCAAACAATACCCAGGGTCAAACTATTAGAGGTAAATGTTTAAAAAAAAAAGTAGAAATGTGTACCAATAGTGCAATTATACAATACCATATATTAATGAGACGAATCATGGACATTTCAAAAGAAAAAAACCAACTATTTACATAGATCTTGTGAGACAGAAAGCGATAATAGTTTAAGATCATGCACACCAGCTGTGTCATATTTGTAGATAACCACGGCGGACAGGTACTCCCTCTGAATAATATAAGTCTGAAGTGTTTTGAATATATAGCTTGTATTCAAGCACCCCCACCTTATGTGGGTTACTTCGATTCGCGGTATGTGCCGCGAACAGATATTTTTCGAATGCGTTTGACATGGTGAATGCATGGTATGCACGTTACCTGCCTTTCTTCATATATCAAAGATAGATTTATCAATTATAACTCAAATATATGTCAAGTCACATCTGGGGTACCCCTGCCTGGGATCATACCTGGGACCTATACTCAACATTTGTCTAAGCGATGTTGAGAATTGTCTTGGGTCCTTTGGAATATTGGTGTATGACAATATAAAAATATATAAAATATTTAAAACCTTGGTGATTTATCCAATTTGTAAACTGACTTGAATAATTTTTCTGCATTATGTGACAAATACAAATTCACCTTGAATGGCAAGATGCCATTAAATTTTATTCACTGAGTAAGGTATCGGTTTGGATAGAAATCTTGCTTTTGACTCCCATATTGAAAAATTGTACGTAAATCGTTATGAACATTGGGCTCGGTTTTGAGTACAAAATATTTTGGTATTTATCATTCCACAACTGTTTTCAATACTTAAGTAGAGCCAATATTGGAATATTCTAGCACGATTTGGAATGCATCATATTATATATAAAACTTTAATCGTATTGAATTTCTCCCGGAATTTCTACAAATGCAATTAATTCGTGTTGTCAATTAAAGATACATAAATTAGTTTGGTATTGTTAGTTTCATTCACTGAAAATGGTGGCTAGGGTGGGCGAGTTTTTGGGGTGCGGACTAAGAGTACTATGTCAAAATTTGAAAATAAACAATTAATTAAATAATAAAAGCTAATTTTTTATTAAAATGTATTAATTATTTTTTTGGCTGATGATGGATGACCTCAGACTCTGGGAATCCTTCTCACCAACTTTTGGAGAATTCTTCGGTGATAAAAAAAATACATTTTAGGAAATATGGTATCTATCCCTCCAAAAAAATTTATATTTTGGTATCAACTCGACAAACTGTAAGAAAACTTTCTTCACAATGAGATTGAAGCATATTGCTACAATGAGATAGATTCAATTCGACATTTTGATTGCAGATGAACTTGCATTATCAGACATCAATTCACAGAGCCCATCTCCAACTGCCACTCTTCTTTTCGTTTTTCCAATGTTTCATGATTTTTGAAGAATTTCGTCATTTTCAAGTCAATATAAATGAAAAATTATCAGAGCATTTTCCCAGAAAGCAGACTAATATTTTTTATGTGTTGCTTATAAAATATTGATTTTTTCAGTGATAATTCTTAGATTAACTCTTTCGATCGGAAATGATATCATATACGAGTGACGAAGAAAATCTGTAGGGTCAATCAACTTAATTTCTTATTTTTTATGGCAACACTTCTGGATAGTATCGGCGGAGGTGCATTTCATTTGCTGCAAATTTTGAAGAAAATATCCGTTCATGAACGTTGGAGTTACAAGATACAAAGCAACCATCGAAAATACAAATAAATTGGAAATAGTAGAAACAATAGACAAATCAAATATTTCGATTGCACCGCCTACTATTGATAAAATATCTAAAATATCAATAAAAATACAAGCAATTTTGGATACAAACGACAGAAAAATTTAATATTTTGAATTTACCGTCAACCAGAAAACTATACTTTTGATAAAAATATGAGAAATAAGCGTCTCAAATTTAAACCTGATAATTAGGGAACATCATGAAGAGAAGGTGACACTGAAGCTAGCAGACACAAACCTGCAGACCGCAGGTGACAGCCGAAGTTTTTTAAGGGTACTGTACTTCATAAATCCGGTGATTATTACATCCATTTGAAGCTTTAGGCTTTTGAAAGTGAATATATCTTTTTGATCAAATAGAATTTGTTTTCTTCGGAAATTACACTTACTTCATGATTTTGTTGAAGAAATCCAATTGAGATTTTCATAAAAATCTACCTTTGTCGTACACAAAAACGTAGACATAAAATTGTTTAGAAAGATAGTTTAACTATTGCTGAATAAGACCTTGTCAGATTATTTGTAGGGCCCCTCCTTATAAAACTCACGAACCCTAGAATGAGTACGATCCGTAGGAAATTCCACTGATTTTTTCGCACATGTTAGGGTTTTTCTCTATATTTCATGGCTTTCAATATATCGAAGAACTAGCTGGTACCCGCTTGGAATTTGTATTTTTTCCTATTTTTCTTGATGTTGTTCCTGTGGCTTTGTCCACTTCTCGGTATTCCATTATCCTTCATATTATTTATATATATATATATATATATATATATATATATATATATATATATATATATAAAATAGAGAGATTTGTTTAGATTCCAAGAAAGCCACCATCCCCCTACAGCTGTTTCATGGTTTCCCAATCATCTGGACGGCTTGGGGTCTTTCTCGAAATCGTACCAAATCTCTCAGAGTGCTAATACCTACCGGCAAGTATAAAAATATGGAATGCACAAAATTATAGATGTGACACCTATAATTTGTGGGGTGAAGCTTAGACCTAATGAAGTGGAATTCAATGACACAGATGTCAGTATAGGCCAATCCACGACACCAAAAGTCGTACTTCTAGAGCGTTCAGAGTAACGCAGAACAAATAACAAAAGAAAGAGAGATTTGTTTAGATTCCAAGAAAGCCACCATCCGCCTACAGCTGTTTCATGGTTTCCCAATCATCAGGACGGCTTGTGCTTCTTCTCGAATCGTACCAAATCTCTCAGAGTGCTAATACCTACAGGCAAGTATAAAAATGTGAAATGCACAAAATTATAGATGTGACACCTATAATGTGTGGGGTCAAGCTTAGACTTATTGAAGTGGAATTCAATGACCCGAAATTTCGTGCAACATTGATAGGTCACCAACAGATGTCAGTATAGGCCAATCCACGACACCAAAAGTCGTACTTCTAGTGCGTTCAGAGTAACGCAAAACAAATATCGAAATAAAGAGAGATTTGTTTCGATTCCAAGAAAGCCACCATCAACCTACAGCTGTTTCATGGTTTCCCAATCATCAGGACGGCTTGTGTCTTTCTCGAAATCGTACCAAATCTCTCAGAGTGCTAATACCTACCGGCAAGTATAAAAATGTGAAATGCACAAAATTATAGATGTGACACCTATAATTTGTGGGGTGAAGCTTAGACCTATTGAAGTGGAATTCAATTATACGAAATTTCGTGCAACATTGATAGGTCACCAACAGATGACAGTATAGGCCAATCTACGACACCAAAAGTCGTACTTCTAGTGTGTTCAGAGTAACGCAAAACGAATAACGAAAGAAAGAGAGATTTGTTTCGATTCCAAGAAAGCCACCATCCACCTATAGCTGTTTCATGGTTTCCCAATCATAAGGACGGCTTGTGGTCTTTCTCGAATTCGTACCAAATCTCTCAGAGTGCTAATACCTACCGGCAAGTATGAAAATGTGAAATGCACAAAATTATAGAGGTGACACCTATAATTTGTGGGGTGAAGCGTGGACCTAATGAAGTGGAATTCAATGACACGAAATTTCGTGCAACATTGATAGGTTACCAACAGATGTCAGTATAGGCCAATCCACGAAACCAAAAGACGTACTTCTAGTGCGTTTAGAGTAACGCAAAACAAATAACGAAAGAAAAAGAGATTTGTTTCGATTCCAAGAAAGCCACCATCCGCCAACAGCTGTTTCATGGTTTCCCAATCATCAGGACGGCTTCTGGTCTTTCTCGAATTTGTACCAAATCTCTCAGAGTGCTAATACCTACCGTACCGGCAAGTATAAAAATGTGAAATGCACAAAATTATAGATGTGACACCTATAATTTGTGGGGTGAAGCTTAGACCTAATGAAGTGGAATTCAATGACACGAAATTTCGTGCAACATTGATAGGTCACCAACAGATGTCAGTATAGGCCAATCCACGATACCAAAAGTCGTACTTCTAGTGCGTTCAGAGTAATGCAAAACAAATAACGGCTTTCTTGGAATCGAAACAAATCTATCTTGCTTCTGTTATTTATTTTGCGTTACTCTGAACGCACTAGAAGCACGACTTTTGGTGTCATGGATTGGCCTATACTGATATCTGTTGGTGACCTATCAATGTTGCACGAAAGTTCGTGTCATTGAATTCCACGTCATTAGGTCAACCCACAAACTAATTGTGTCACATCTATAATTTTGTGCATTTTATATATAAATATATACATGCAATACTATACCTATTATCCTTTTTCCAAACTCCTCTGCCACAGTAAAAGGTATATTATTCCTGATGATTCTATTCGTTATATTATATCATATTGACGTGCCACATATTCAATGTAAACCATTAATCCAACTTGGGCGTACATAAACATAAGTAATTATGTCCAAATAAAATTACTAATAAAAAACCTTCTTTAAAAACAAGCTTTTATTTAAGCAAAATAATTCAACAAAAAATAATTAAATCATTGTCAGCGATGAAATAAACTCATTTTATACGTTTCCGTACACGGCTTATATAAAAGCTTGTCTTTAAAAAAAGTTTTTTTATTATTTATTTTATTTTTTGCTTGTTAGTCAGATCGCCTTAATCTATTCATTTCTAATAGAGCATCGTTATTACAAGGTCTCTTCCCTGTATGTTATGAGCTGAAAGAAATCATGATCTCCGACCCCAAAAACTCCACCACACCAATTTTGAATAGAATCTGACCATAATCACAAAACTCGTTCTCCATCTTGGGGCCGCCATCTTAAATTCATAAATTTTTACAAAAATGTCGTTCTCCGACCTTGAAAACCCCCACATACCAATTGTATTCGCATAGATATCCTACCGCTCATGGATCATTTTAAATTTCCCGCAAGCAGAACAGCAGTTCGTATGAGCAAGGGCTAGACGCTTGTCACACAGACTCGTTTATAATAGAAAGACAGAGAGAGAAAGTCGCACGGAGGGGGCATAACGCGTTTTTCTTACGTGACGATTTCTACCAGTCAACACCTCCCGCAAGCCGCGCAAAGGAACTTCGTTCCAAAAAATACTTTCATGGAAAAATGTGTAGGTACTACGCTCCTTCAAAACCCACAAGATACCATATTTCGTTCCAATACTTCAAAAGCGAATTGTTACAATTCATTAATGTTTTATGAGTGTTCAATGGTTACAAGCATTGTACAGAGAGTAATTTTCAATGCAACACGTATTTGCCTTTTTAAAGAAGTTTATTGTCATTCTGAATGTTTTTGATTTTGACAACAAAATCATAGTCTCCGACCCCAAAAACCCGGACTATAAATCACAAAACCTATTCCCCTAAAAACCATAAATACCGAGGCGCAAAAATAACTATTTTCGATTCGCGGCAAGCTTATGAATCTGTCATTCAAAGAATAACCAAGGTCAAACAATTAAAGAAATATGTTTTTTCTTTTTAGTGCATTTATATAAAAACTTGTGTTCAACATTTTTTTTTTATTTATTTTTAATTATTCCCCTTTAATGCATTTGTATAAAAGTTTGTCTTAAATCAACGAATTTTGACAAAAAAAAATTATCTTTGACCCAAAGAACACCCACATACCACTTTTGAATAGAATCACGAAACTCGTCCGCCATTTGTTTTTTTTCTGTAACAAAAATTTCATGATAGATTGTCACCGGAATTATGAACACCTGCCAAAGTTAATCGGATGACTAGAAGTGGATCAAAATTCATTTGAAAAATTTCACCCGAACGAACAAATCGAGAAATAAATATTAATCAAAAAGAAACAAACAAGGCAAGGTGGATATAAGCATGTAAAAATATCAGGGTTTTGCGAACAAACACAATTTTCGAAATATTGAATAAATTAACTGGCAAAGAGGTGCACTACCCTTAGAAGGAAGTTTGGAAAAATTATTTCTCGTGTGCCTACTTTCAGTTAGGAAAAGCTTCGTTTTATTATACACATTGAACCTCCGGACCCCGTTACTGATTTTTATTTAACCTTCCCCAAATTACTCTCCTTGATACGATTATGAATAATCTCTGAATCCGAAACTTTCATGTTTTCATGTTCTAATCTTGCTACTTCTACAGGCAAAATCACATTCCTATTTCATTGAAGAATACTAGTCCCTCGATTAATGAAATTTACAATGGCGTTCTCTTTCCGAAAACTGCTGAACTGAGAATGTTGTAAAGAAGGAACTATTTCTCGCTATGTGTTTGAATATAGCTATTCGCCGCCCATTTCGTATTTCAATTTAATGTCCCAAACGAAATTGTCTGGAGATTCGCTTTTAATCGGAAGTTAAACTATTTTCATTGTCTTCGTTTGAAATAAAAAAAAGCTGTATTAACGCATTTCCTTAAATAAAAATAAAAAATCTCAATTTTTGAAAAGAATTAAATCTCAATATTTTTAATTCGAACTGTAATCCTTTCTGGGTTCACCTACTGAATTTGAGTTCTTAAAGTGTAACCGTTTCTCGATGCAACTTGAAATGAAAATACACTACATTGAACTCCCACCTTAGAATCCATGAAATTTTTGTTACAGAAAAAAAAACAAATGGCGGACGAGTTTCGTGATTCTATTCAAAATTGGTATGTGGGTGTTCTTTGGGTCAAATATAATTTTTTTTGTCAAAATTCGTTGATTTAAGACAAACTTTTATACAAATGCATTAAAGGGGAATAATTAAAAATAAATAAAAAAATATTGTTAAAGACAAGTTTTTATGTAAATGCCCTAAAAAGAAAAAACATATTTCTTTAATTGTTTGACCTCGGTTATTCTTTGAATGACAGATTCATAAGCTTGCCGCGAATAGAAAATAGTTATTTTTGCGCCTCGGTATTTATGGTTTTTAGGGGAATAGGTTTTGTGATTTATAGTCCGGGTTTTTGGGGTCGGAGACTATGATTTTGTTGTCAAAATCAAAAACATTCAGAATGACAATAAACTTCTTTAAAAAGGCAAATACGTGTTGCATTGGAAATTACTCTCTGTACAATGCTTGTAACCATTGAACACTCATAAAACATTAATGAATTGTAACAATTCGCTTTTGAAGTATTGGAACGAAATATGGTATCTTGGGGGTTTTGAAGGAGCGTAGTACACATTTTTCCATGGAAGTATTTTTTGGAACGAAGTTCCTTTGCGCGGCCTGCGGGAGGTGTTGACTGATGGAAATAGTCACGTAAGAAAAACGCGTTATGCCCCCTCCGTGCGACTTTCTCTCTCTGTCTTTCTATTATATACGAGTCTGTGTGACAAGCGTCTAGCCCTTGCTCATATGAACTGCTGTTCTGCTTGCGGGAAATTTAAAATGATTCATGAGCGGTAGGATATCTAAGCGAATACAATTGGTATGTGGGGGTTTTCGGGGTGGAGAATGAAATTTTTGTAAAAATTTATGAATTTGAGATGGAGGCCCCAAGATGGAAACGAGTTTTGTGATTATGGTCAGATTCTATTCAAAATTGGTGTGTGGGAGTTTTTGGGGTCGGAGATCATGATTTCTTTCAGCTCAAAACATACAGGGAAGAGACCTTGTAATAACGATGCTCTATTAGAAATTAATAGATTAAGGCGAACTGACTAACAAGCAAAAAATAAAATAAATAATAAAAACACTTTTTTAAAGACAAGCTTTCATATAAGTCGTGTACTGAAACGTATAAAATGAGTTTATTTCATCGCTGACAATGATTAAATTATTTTTTGTTGAATTCTTTGGCTTAAATAAAAGCTTGTCTTTAAAAAGGTTTTTTATTAGTAATTTAATTAATTATGTTTATGTATGCCCAAGTTGGATTAATGGTTTACATTGAATATGTGGCACGTCAATTTGATATAATATAACGAATAGAATCATCAGGAATAATATACCTTTTACTGTGGCGGAGGAGTTTGGAAAAAGGATATATAGGTATAGTATTGCATGGTATAATAACAATTAAATGTGATGGAATAGAAAACGTCAACTTTCAAAGGGAAAAATATTGAGAAAAAAGAAACACAAAATGGTGGATACATGAATTGACTGATATTTATAATTCACTATTTTATATCTAATTTTTAATAAATAAAATATTAAATGAAACTTTTTGGTTTGATTCCTTACTTTACATTATTTGCATTGAAAAAATGATGGAAAATAAAAAAATACATATTACAGAGAAAGTCGCATGGAGAGAGCATAACGCTTTTTCCTTGCCTGATGATCTCCATATCGAATTACATTCGGAGTTGAAGAAAAAGCATGGGAAGTTCGGGGGTCCCCCGACCGCACACGATTTTATTTCGTCAGATATGTGACGTAGGTAAATTATTGTAGTCTTATATTGTTGATTATATACCTCGAAATGAATTCAGCTAATCAAATGCATTTATCTGACCAATCAAATCCCAATATCAGCGAATATACACCATGTTGCTAGTATATCCGCGAATATACACGCTACTTGCTATAAAACAAGTAGACATTTAGCATTGCTTATACCAAACCTATCAAAATAATTCAGTCACTGTCAGATGACGTCCAAGTCACTATGAAATAAAAAAATGTTATCCGACCGTTTCGGGAACACTTCCCAAGAAGAAATTGGAAAAAACCTAGAAAAACATAGTTTTTTTTTCAAGTGTAGGTATGTTTGTAATAGATAGCTCGATATATAATCTGGTCATATACCACTCGTGATAGATATTTTGGGTAGAGTATACCTCAATATTTTTCCGCCAATATTGTTACACAAATACCATTCGACCAAATTTCTTATAAAGAAATTTGGTCTCGTGAAATTGTCAAAGTATACTCACCAAAATATCCATCACTTGTGATATAACTACTGAAAATCACTTGCGATTTATGAGAATAAATCAATGATTTCTAATTTTACAAAGAAAAATTCAGTGAATATATTTTTTTACGTCTTTCTATTTTTTATTCTATAGCATTTTCTACCCACGGAGGGTCGTAACATTTTTCATCCTCTTACAGAAAATTGTCTGATTATTTCCTCTAGTACACAATCCATATAAAATATATCTAACGTGGGACCCATTTTTTCTTTCCACAAAATTTCTTTCTCAACGAATATTAAAGAAGAGAAATATCATAGTCTTTCAGAATGAACCATAAAAATGCCACAGATATTCGAAACTGCTTTTTTGTGAAATTTAAGCAAAGTTTTGCTGAAAAAAATTTTTTTTTTTTCAAAAATTATGAGCTGCAACTTCCAACTCTGAAATCTTCTGTTGTAAGAACCAACAAGTGAATGATGGCATCCAAAGATTATTCATTGATTTTATAAAAATCGGTTCATTCAAACAAACTAACACAAAAGTCGCAATCAAAATACATATGAACCTGTGATTCAAAACTAATATATGTCCGGTTGACAATGCGAGATTCTCAAAACATTCACTAGAAGAATATCAAAATTCAAAATCCAATGATTTCTTAGCGGCTGGAATAATATATATGACCCTGGGATTCAAAACTAATATATGCCCGGTTGGCATTGCGAGATTTTCAAAACATTCACTAGAAGAATATCAAAATACAATGATTTCTCTGCCGGTGGAAAAATACCTATATTCTGCAATAAAATCCGTAACGAGGATTTGACCTTTACGCGACAACCCAACTGGCATGTTGCCAAGCCCGTCAGTATAATTACGAATCTCTAGGTTAATTGTTTCAACATTTGTTGGACCCAGGGGCGGATCCAGGGGGGCTGCAGTCCCGCCCCCCTCTTTAGGTCAAAGAACTCAAGATTACAAGAAGCAAAGAAAATAAAGTAATAAATAATATGTAGCGCTTAGTGCCAAGTATTGGGAAAAGAAACGTTAAGTTTAAACGTGCTTGTAGATTAGAAGTGCGCCAGTGCAGTGAGGTCCTTTGCAACCCTTCGAAGGTTGAAGGACTGGATGAGAACAACCATGAGAGAGGATAGGCTTGTAGCATTAGCACTGCTAAACATTCACAGAGGAATTGCGGACAAAGTTGATGCAAAAAAAGTCGTTGTTAGGTTTGCTAAAATGAAGAAAAGGAAGTTGGACTTTGTTGTTAAGGCCAAAACTGGTTTTTGTCACCTCAAACCTACATAAAATTGTCCAATTATCACTTTCGTTTATATGTTAAATTATCACAGCTTGAACAAAGGGAGCAAAGTATTTTACTTTATTAAATATAACATATTAAAAGTTTTTAATAGGTTGATTTAGATTTAAAAATACTGTCTTTACGTAATTTAGCCTGATATGATCATTTGTCCTCAACAGTTTAAGATTTGAGACAATTTTGTAACATTTAAGTTAACCCTTTGCGGT
Source organism: Gonioctena quinquepunctata (assembly GCA_018342105.1). Lineage (NCBI taxonomy): Eukaryota > Metazoa > Arthropoda > Insecta > Coleoptera > Chrysomelidae > Gonioctena > Gonioctena quinquepunctata. Next base: position 39,751 of record JAFIRS010002697.1, on the reverse strand, counting down.
CCAATTATATTTTCATACTACGTAATGTATTTGGTAAAGGATTGGCTGGAGGTGGATTCAAATTGAAAGCCCAGTATATTTGGAGGAAACGACGTCTACTAAAAATGTTTTTGAAAAAGATAGCTTGTGACTCTACTCTTCACTAAAATATTCTTTTTCAACATATGCCATAATGAGATTTTTTGTAATGGTGTCGCTTTTTGTATTTTTTCGGCACCAAATCTATTGGTCTCTGTAATGATTTCTTGTAGCAGATTATCAGTGAAAAACAACTGAAAGAAATATAATTCTGTTTCTGGTCTGTCGACTGGGGGTTTGTATCCACTATTGGCTGTGGAAGGCAATCCCACCTCCTCCACCCCGGTCGTACATTTTCATTATTTTGTCTTTCAAGTTCCTCCTCGCTATCACTGTTTTCTCCGATCTCACTTCTCGCTTCCTCGGTATCTTCATCATCAGTATCACCATATTCCTCATAATCATCCTCTTCCGAATCATATTCATTATCATCATTATCACTCACTTCTTCTACGGGTATTCGAGCTCTTTTTGTGTGTAACGCCAAGGAAATGAACAACAGCCTATTCGGCACGCGCAGAGAACAAAACACGGCCTAACCTAAAACAAAAAAGTAGCCACTTCGACCAAATCCAGTGTCGGGGCTTACACGAAATCGGACCAGAACGTTATAATTTTACTGTGGAAGCTCCCCGGACAAAGGACCACAAAGGGTTAATTAGGTTTGAAATCATTTACATAACAATAACATTATGAAAATGTACCAATATGTTATAAAACTGTACCAAGATGTTTATTAATTAAAAGAAAAATCCTAATGTATTGTATTTGAATAAAATGCCATGGTTTTCATGTTACATTGGGAGATAATGTATATTAATGTGCTTTTGAGGCACTTAAATTAGCCTGAAAAAATGAAAACTTTTTCAAACACTGTATATTAAAAAAAAAATCTAGGGGTCCCTCCGCTGAGCAGGGGATGTTCCATAACCTCCCGTTTTACAAGCCATATTGAACGCCTACGTTAATACAAATTCATTGTCTGGTCATTTCCATCCCAATGATTACAACAAATGAAATGCACCTTCGCCGGTACAATTCAGAAGTGGTGGCATGAAAAAGAAGAAATTCAGTTGATTGACCCTACAGATTTTCCTCTTCACTCGTATATGACAACATTTCCGATCGAAAGGAGTTCATCTGGAAATTGTCACTGGAAAAATCAATATTATATATCCAACAGATAAAAAATATTAGTCTGCTTTAGTGGGGAAATGCTGTGAAAATTTTTCATATATACTGACTTAAAATGCCAAAGTCCAGAAAATGTCTTTCAAGCATCATGAAACATTGGAAAAATGAAAAGAAGAGTATCAGTTGGTGATGGGTGCTGATGCATCCGTTGATTTAGGCTCTGTGATTTGATGTCTGATAATGCAAGTTCATCCGCAATCAAAATGTCGACTTGAATCTGTCTAATTGTAGCAATATGCTTCAATTTCATTGTGAAGAAAGTTTTCCTACAGTTTGTCGAGTTGATACGAAAATATAAAAAATTTTGGAAGGATACCATATTTTCTAAACTGTATTTTTTTATCACGGAAGAATTCTCCAAGAGTTGGTAAGGACTGAAGTTTTACGATCCACCATCAGCCAAAAAAATTATACTTAAACACATTTTAATAAAAAAAATTTGCTTTTATTATTTCATTAATTATTTATTTTCAAAGTTTGACATAGAACTCTTAGTCCGCGCCCCAAACACTTACAAAACTCGTCCGCCCTAGCCACCATTTTCAGTGAATGAAACTAACATACCAAACTAATTTTCAAGTCAATCGAGTGAAAGTAAATCAAATTTCAATTGCAAGATTTGTACCTTGTACCAAACAATTCTTCCAACATTCTAATGTACTACATCCATGTTTATTTTCATATAAAATATAGATGTATGTGGAGGCAGATGATGACCTCATTTAGGAAAATATTAAAAACATGTTTACCAGTATACCATTACGTCAACATTGGTAGAAATCTATAGGAAACTTCTCATTTCGAAAATAGAATCATGTCCTGTGTGTAGGGTAAAAAGATAAAATAATATTATGAAAAATATTTTCCAACTTATCAAAATTTGTCATTTCGAAAATGGAATCATGGCCTGGGTGTAGGGTAAAAAAAGAAATATTATGAAATTATTTGAACTTTTCCAATCACCTTATCAGAAAACCAGATGAGAATAATAAAATTCAGTATATATTTTTAGAGTTCCTGTAGAATTTCTTCGGACGAACTTGACAATACACCATCGGACAAATACTCAACATTTTTGTGATTTCAATTCGCTTCCATTTATGTTTCAAAAATGAACAAATAGACCTTCCCTTTGAAAAGTTAACTTCAATACAAATCGGAGATTTGCTTATTTTAAAACTAATTTTCACTTGTTTTCTTGTAGGCAGATACCCAATTAAAGTAGTGCATAGACAATTTATGTTTGGAGCGTGTAAGTACTAAATGTTTCTTTTGATCCCAGTAGACGAAGTGAATATAATTATATTTTGAAAAAGTTGAAAAAGCATAAAAGCGTTTTTTTCACGGTCACGGCGAGGCGTTCGCCTACAACCATCTTAGATATTGCACTTTTGCTAACTAACTCTAGTAAAGTCGGTAATGTGTTATGTAATATAATATATAATATTCATATTCTCAAATTTGTTATGTTTGGCTATTTATTTTCGTAATACCAGTTGGGTTGTCAGAGTTCTCAGGGTACTAAGGCATATATTGATACCTGTGAAAAAAAATCATTTTGATTACCTCAACTGTTCACAAGTTTAGTATAGCAAAGTGAGTGGTTGTTTACAGTACAATATTATCGTTGCGACGCCTTAAGTAATAGATTTAGATTCACAAAAGTATTGTACAGTTGTGTGCATAAAAAAGTCGTACATCAGTTATAAGCTATTGTGAGTCAGGCTTGTCAATCTTAATTAAACTTCTTATCGACTTTGACAAGTAGTGTCAAAATTGAAACTATTTTTGTCAAATGTGTACGTGTATTACTTTTTTATGAAATCTGGAACATCATAGGCAGGTTTACACCATATAAACCTTGTACGACTTTTTCATGCACACAACTGTACAACAAATTTATATTGTACTTTGTGTCTTTCTATAATTGGGTTTATCCTGTTGGATGGAGGGGGCATTATAAAGAATAAATGTGTATCATCTGGCTATATAAAAATCATCAAGGCACAACATTTCTCAATGATGAGAGAGAGAGAGAGCGAGAGAAATATACTTTATTGCCTAAGAAAAACTTTCGTATTGACAAAGCTTGTTAAAAAAAATATAGTTTGTATAAAAATTTAAAACAAATGAAAAAACACATGTAGGAGAAGTGTCCTTAAAATGGAACAGTAAGCTAAACCGGGATACCATTTATTTTATGTGAAACGAGTGTTGCCATCTAACGAAATATTGCCCAAGCGCAAGCTGTACTGATTTCAAACTTGCTAACGGATTTTCAGTTTCATAGTGAATGTGATTGTTCAATATTTTAATGTAATATTATTAACTCATAATAGTAAGGATTACTTCTTTATTTGTGTTGATGATTTTTAAAGGATAAGATGTTAAACGTTGATGTAGGCATTGAATTTCATCAATATATTTCAATGTTAAGTTTGTAAAATTTACGGAAGTCAAAGGTAGAGGTGATATGTGGCATTTGTTTAAAATGAGATATCCCATTTTACCTAAACTATATTGATAATATTATTTACCTGATTTTTCTTTGTTGCAGTAACAATACATACACAATATGGCGGGTGGGTACTCAAGAAAAACCCACTGACAGGAGTAGTCTGAGGAGAACATGAAAAAAGCAATAGACATGGTTTCAAATCGAGAATGTGGTTATCTGAAAGCGGCAAAACTTTGCCACGTACCAAAGAGTACTTTAGAACGTCGTGTTGAAGGAAAAAACAAAATAAGAAAAGATTCACTTAAGGTTTAGGTAGCAGACTTGTCACTTTTAACGATGCGCAAGAAACGGGCCTTGTTCAGTTTATTACCAACATGGAGACAATGATGTTTGGTTTGACCACTGGTTCAGTGCGACGTTTAGCTTATCAGTTTGCTGTACAGAATAATATACCGCGCTACTTCAATACCGTTAAGAAGAAAGCTAGTTGGCACGGGTTGCAAAATTTCCTTAAAAGAAATAGACTATCCCTTCGAATTCCAGAAGAGCAACCTCAGCCGCACGTGATAAAGTTTCAACCAAATAAATGTTTCTAAATTTTTTGACCTACTTGTACCACTTAGGTAGGTAGCAGACTTGTTACGTTTAACGAGGCGCAAGAAACGGACCTTGTTCAGTTTATTATCAACATGGACACAATGATGTTTGGTTTGACCACTGAATCAATGCGACATTTAGCTTATCAGTTTGTTGTACGGAATAATATACCGCACCACTTTAATACCGTTAAAAAGAAAGCTGGTTGGCACTGGTTGCAAAATTTCCTTAAAAGAAATAGGCTATCCCTTCGAATTCCAGAAGCAACCTCAGCCGTACATGTCAGAAGTTTCAACCAAATTAATTTTCCATACTTTTTTGACCTACTTGAACCAATTCAACAAAAAATAATTATTCTCCATCAAAAATCTACAACGTTGATGAGACAGAGATCACCACTGTTCAGGGACGTCCCTCGAAAGTGAAGTATTAAAAGGACGTAAGCAAGTAGGGTCATTTACTTCTGCTGAACGTGGTACTTTGTGTACTGCAGTTATTTGTATGAATGATGCTGGCAGCTACATCCCTCCAATGATTATATTTCCAAGTATTCGCATGAGAGCAGAGTTTTTTAAGGGTGCGCCTCCTGAAACAATTTGTGCCTGCCATTCCACAGGTTGGATGCAACTTGATTTGTTTGAGCAATTTTTTAAGTTTTCTGATGCATCCCAAGACGCCCCTACATTGTTGATTTTAGATGGACATTACTATCCTGTGTTTACCTCCGCATTGTAGCCACAGAATGCAACCCCTCGATGTTTCATTCATGGCTCCTCTTTCAACTTTCTACAGTCAAGAAGTTAAATGTTTTCTACGTAATCATCCTGGAAGAGTAGTCACTATATATCAAATTGCAGAAATATTTGGTAAAGCTTATTTACGAGCCAGCACTCCTACAAACGTCATAAATGGTTTTAGAAAGACAAGTATATATCCAGTTGATCGTAAAGTTTTCACCGATGATATTGTAACGAACCTAGGCCGGACCTGTCGCCTCCCGCGTCGCCATCGACAGCGATGAGATCATCCCCGGAGATATTCGAGAACCATCCAGTCCCTCTTCCGCGTAATGCAACGGTCAATATTGGAAACAATTGGAACATGCCGTCGCCAACTGGAAGAATTCGAAACATCGAGAATGCTGTATCGGAGATAAATAGACCGCCCTCAAGAGGGAGTGAACAGTCTGAACGAGCCCATACCATCGTAGCGGAATTGAAACAGGAATTGGAGGAAAGGGAACTGGAAACAAAAAGGTAAAAGCAAGTACTCCAGGAAAGACTTGCAGAAGGACTTATAACAAGAAGGTGAGGACCCCGAAACATTTTTATTCGAAGTTCCGGAGGTGATTTGAGTCCGATAATAGAATCCTTGAAAGAAGAGCTGCAACAAAATTCAGGACTTTGGAAGAGAATGCTAGAAATGTGGAAGAAAGCTTGAAGAAAATTCTAGAAATCTGGAAGAAAGCTTCAAGAAAATTCTATAAATCTGGAAGAAAGCTTTCTAGAAATCTGGAAGAGAAGCTGAGAAAATGCAAGAAGCCTGGAAGAAATTTCCCTGGAAAACACAGAAGGCCAAAAAAAAGAATTGTGTGGTGTGGCTAATTTTCTAGAAGAAAGAATGGGAACCGTTGAGACAGAGATAGATAAAATTAGGAGCAAATGAACACGGAGGTAGAAAAATGAAGGAAAGCGATCAGTAAGCTGGAAAAACGAATTAATAGTGCGCCCTCCACAGAGATGGTTAACGAAAATGCAATGCTGGACTTGAGTTTGAACTTGGATAAAGTTCAAGAGGGTATAAAAGATGTCAAGGTCATTTCTGAAATAGGGAAGCTTTCCATGAAGCCGCCTCAATTCGACGGAAAAACTCCATGGGAAAATTACCGCCGACAGTTTGAAGCAGCGGCCAAAGCAAATAGATGGAATGCAGGGGAAAGAGCTGTAGCACTAACACTTGCATTACGTGGAGAAGCGACGAATATTCTACAAACTCTTACCGCCCAAGAACAGGAGGACTATGATCAGCTGATTAAACATCTAAATTACGATATGGCCAGGCCCATTTGGAACACGTATACCATCCCAACTGAAAAATCGCTGCCAGAAATCGGGCGAATCCTTACAAGAATTCGAAGCTGACATTGCACGCTTGGTTCGTCCTCGCATATCCAGCCACACCGGAAAATGTAATGGAGCGATTAGCGGTTCAGGCATTCTTGGATGGACTCGTGACCAAGAAACCAGACAGCGTTGACACTAGCTCGTCCAACACATCTAGACGACGGGCACGCCGCTTTGGAATTTGAGGCAGCAAAGCAATCCTGCAAAACCAAAGTAAAGTTCGAAGTATTGAAGAAGACTCACAGGAGCATGCTGACTTGGAAGCTGCCATAAGAAAAGTGATGAAGGAAGTTTTGCCTGAGAAAGACAGATAAGATGCTGGAATTGGCAAAATTGGACATGTGCGTAGCAAATGTCCAACATTCGAAAACACAACTCCGATGCAGGAAAACTAAAGAAGGTCGACGAAGGGGCAATCGTCGGCCTGTGTCCAAAGCCCCGGTTAACAACGCATATGTCGCTATCCTGAAACGACAGAACAGAGGTGTTTTCGTAGACGGTCTCATCAATAACGAGCCTCGCACCATGCCTAGATACAGGTGCGACTAGGACAATTCTCGGACCTTCCTTTGCCAGAACACCGGAACGAATTGAACCGACAACTTGGAAGCTACGCACAGCAACAGGGAGCCAGCTACTGTATATGGCGAGCTACCGATGAAATAATTTTGGGCAGCACTAAAGTGAAACATCAGGCACTTGTAGCGGACATCGAAGACGATGCAATCATCGGAATGGACATCATGAATTCCAGGGGTTTGAATTGGATTTCAAAGACGGCGTCCTACGTGTCAACGGAGAAGAGCTGGTACTTCATGGGAGAAGTGAAGAGTTGATCCGTGCTGTTGGCTGAAGATGTAAGCGTACCTGAGAGGGCTGAAACCATCCTGGAGGCTCGCCTGGACGGGAGTGCGAGCAGTGGAGACGTGATGATGTTCGAGCCCAAACTTCATGATGAGAAAATTGGGCGAGGATTGCCCTAGGGAAAACCCTGTTACGTGCTGAAAAATTTGTACGGTAAGGGTCATGAATGTCAATTACTTTCCAGTGACCTTAAAGAAAGGAACAATTTTAGGGCACTGCTAGTCAGTTTCATCTGTGATCCGGGCGATCAGTGCGATTAGCCAACCCAACAACTTGCCCACAGAACTAGAAAAATTAGTTGCCATCTCTTCCGAAGATATAAAACCAGCTCAACAGCCCAAACTAAGAGATTTAGTCAAAAGTACCAAGACATCTTCGATACGGACAAGGAAAAGGAGGTCGAACTAATGTAGGGCCAGCACAAGATTGATACTGGGGTGCCCGACCGATCCGGCAATCAGCAAGAAGACTTCCTCTTGCCAAGAAGGAAGAGGCTGACAAAATAGTTAGCGATATGGGAAAAAAAGGAGTTATCGAACCATCTGACAGTCCCTGGTCCTCTCCAGTCGTACTGGTGAAGAAAAAGGATGGATCGACACGCTATTGTGTAGACTATCGCCAACTTAATAATGTCACGGAGAAGGACAGTTACCCTCTCCCGAGAATAGATGACACCCTAGACACGTTGGCTGGTTCCACGATTTTCTCGACCCTTGATCTGAAGAGTGGATACTGGCCTGTAGAACTGGCTCAGGAAGATCGAGCAAAGACTGCTTTACCATCGGCTCAGGATTGTGGCAGTTCACCGTTATGCCATTGGGCTCTGTAATGCTCCCGCCACATTCGAAAGATTGATGGAAACAGTACTGAAGGGGCTCTCATGGAACACGTGTCTAGTGTATCTCGACGACATAATTGTGGTCGGCAGATCGTTTGAGGACCACGTGAAAACTTGGAGGAAGTATTCCTGCGACTGAGGAACTCCGGATTGAAGCTGAGCCCTAAGAAAAGCCATCTGTTCCAAAAAAGAAGTACGATACCTCGGCCACGTTGTCTCTGGGGAAGGAGTAGCAGTGGATGACCAGAAGATCAAAGCTGTTAAGGGTTGGCCCATCCCGAAAGACATTCACCAACTTCGAAGTTTCCTTGGTTTATGCACATACTATCGCCGATATGTGCTGGGGTTCGCCAACATCGCTAAACCACTGACCAAGCTCACGGAAGGCCAAACAAAGTTCCAGTGGTCCGAAGAATGTCAAGACTCATTCAGGAAGCTGAAAGGAGCTTTGATCAACGCACCTATACTGAGCTATCCTACCCAAAGGAAATTCATTTTGGATACGGACGCCAGCAACGTGGGACTTGGAGCTGTCCTATCTCAGATCCAGGAGGGACAGGAGAAGGTCATTGGTTATTTCAGCAAGACGCTTAGCAAACCAGAGCGCAATTACTGTGTCACCAGGCGAGAGCTGTTAGCTGTTGTAAAGGAGTGGAACACTTCTACAAGTACGTGTATGGAAGAAGATTCCTGTTGAGAACGCCATGCAGCTCTCAAAATAGCTCTTACAGTTCAAAAATCCTGAGGGTCAAGTAGCACGTTGGATCGAGAGACTCCAAGAATTCGATTTCGAGATCGAACATCGAGCCGGAACTACTCATAAGAATGCAGATGCCTTGTCGCGAAGACCATGTCCAGATGATTGCTCTCATTGCCGACGAGCAGAAGAGAAAGAAGCAACACTTTTTAGAACCGCGGCAATGGATGACAACTGGAATGACAGCACGACTCCAGAAAGACCAAGCGAGAGACCACCGACCTGGCTATAGTCGTCAGCTGGAAGAAGGGCAATCGAAGCCCATCATGGCAGGAAGTCGCAGGTTACTCGCCGGCTGTTAAGTCCTATTGGCACAATGGAACTCTTATTCTGGACAATGGGATCCTGAAACGTGTTGGAGGCCGATATTGGTGGGAAGACAGACGCCAAATAATTGTTCCCAGGAACAGAAGAGAGGAAGTGCTCTGGAAATCCATGATGGAGTCGCTGGAGGACATCTGGGAGTGCGAAGACCCTGCAGAAAGTGAGGCAACGGTTTTACTGGACCAATTGTCAAGCTGACGCCCAGGACTGGTGCAGAAAGTGCGCTGTATGCGCTGCTAGCAATGGACCTCGAATACGACCCAAGGCCCGATGCGTCAGTACAGCGTAGGCAGCCCGTTCGAGAGAATCGCCATTGACATCGCCGGCCCGTTTCCCGTATCCGACCACGGGAATAAATACATCCTTGTGGCAATGGACTACTTCAGTAAGTGGGCGGAAGCCTATGCCCTGCCAACCAGGAAGCCATCACCGTCGCCGACGTCTTGGTGAAAGAATGGATATGTCGATTCGGTATTCCAATGGAGCTGCACTCGGATCAAGGCAGAAATTTCTGAATCCAACCTTTTCCAAGAAATATGTCTACTGCTGAACATCCGCAAGACAAGAACCACGGCCCTACATCCGCAGTCCGATGGAATGGTGGAACGGATGAACAGGACGATCAACCGCCACTTGTCAAGGTTGTCTCTGACCATCAAAGAGACTGGGACCAGTATCTTCATTTGTTCCTGATGGCCTATCGATCCGCAGTACACGAGTCAACCGGTCAAACTCCTGCTAGTATTATAATGGGCCGAGAACTGCGACTGCCCTGTGACCTGAAGTTTGGGATACCGCCGGACAAGACACTGCGGGAGAGGACTACGTCAGCAAACTTCGGCAGAGAATGGACGACATCCACGAACGAGTCCGGTTGAACATCCAGAGTGCCAGCGATAAAATGAAGAAGACCTATGACATCAAGGCCGACGCCGGAGGATTTAAGGTTGATGACCTGGTTTGGCTGTACAACCCCAAACGTCGTCGTGGACTATCACCAAAGTTGCGGAACTCGTGGGAAGGCCCGTATAAGATCGTGAAAAGGATAAACGACCTTGTGTACCGAATCCATAAGCCACCCCGAGGGAAACCAAGGGTCGTCCATTTCAACAGGTTGGCCCCTTACGCTGGAAACCATGACCAAGTTCGCACCCTCAAGCCACGGAGGATGATATGACGTTCGAGAAGTTTATGTCCTTGTATTCAAACGGGCAGAAAGTTCTACATGGGGTTACTAGAGAGGAGTCACGAGACCTTTTCGAGGTGCCTGCTGACTACGCACTAGCGCACTGTGTGGCAGAAGATCTTCGAATGTCCAGGGGCATCGCCGTAGTGTTCTCCAAGAAATTTGGTCAACTCCAAACACTGCGGGAGCAGAATCCAGAAGTTGGTGGGGTGCTACAGTTGAAGAAAGGCCAGAGAAACATCTACTACCTAGTCACCAGAGGCATTCCCAAGATAAACCGTCTTATGAAGATGTCTGGAAGAGTCTCACCAAACTAAGAGATACTATGGTGGACCAGAATCTGGTGGATCTAGCAATTCCAAAATTATCCTGTGGTATTGATGGGTTGGACTGGAGAGTCATAAGAAGTATGCTGGAGGCGATATTCAGATCCAGCAGCGTCAAGATTTTGGTTTGCTGTAACCCTATTCCACGACCGATCATGAAGACCGTGGAGTGTTACTTCCATCGAACTTCACGGTGCAGATATGGGGAGTCATGCAGATATCGTCACACTCCAAGGATGAAATTTCGGGACGAAATGTCTTTAAGAAGGGGGCAATGTAACGAACCTAGGCCGGACCTGTCGCCTCCCGCGTCGCCATCGACAGCGATGAGATCATCCCCGGAGATATTCGAGAACCATCCAGTCCCTCTTCCGCGTAATGCAACGGTCAATATTGGAAACAATTGGAACATGCCGTCGCCAACTGGAAGAATTCGAAACATCGAGAATGCTGTATCGGAGATAAATAGACCGCCCTCAAGAGGGAGTGAACAGTCTGAACGAGCCCATACCATCGAGCTATACAGTGGCGTAGTAATATAAATTAAGTTGTAGATTAAGTGTGAAATAAATTAGTAGAACCAAGTTAAGTTTATTTACGTTACAATATGTTTTCAGCTGCACATCCTACTGATGTTCCCGAAGAGGTTCATATTCTCAATAATATGGAAGAAGTTGATAAACTGTTTCAAATTTCAATAAAACTGATAACGTAGATGAGGTTCAACAAGAAGTGCTACCTGAAACACCACTAAGACCATCGGAAATATCAAAAGAGACGACCCTCTATACGCCTCAACCTTCAACGTCGAAAAGACAAGAAGAAGTTTCGAGCGAGACCTTATCCCCGGAAATGATTCTACCTTTGACTAAGAAACCACAACAGACTTCCAAAAAGCAAAAACTGTTGTTTTAACCAGCACTCTTTACAAAACTGAATTAAAAAATTCATTAGAGCATAAACGATCGAAAGAAATTAAAAAAAGGTCCTAATATAAAGAGAAAAATAGGAAAAAAAAAAAAAAAAGTGTTGCCAAGATTGAAAAGGACGTGGATTCTAGCATCTGAAGAAGACAGTAACCCAGAATGCTTTTATTGTGAAACCAATTTTAGTGAGAGTAAAAAAGGAGAAGGCTGGATCCAATGCGTAAGTTGCAAGCGATGGGTGCATGATGCTTGCGCTGGAGTAGGAAAACTGTATCTGTGATTACTGCATTTCTTCTTAATTTCAATTTTTGTTTGTCTATTTTTATAGTGCATTGTTAATGTCTATTTTTGTTTGTTTATTTTAATAGTGGATCGCTTCTTTTGTTTATTTTAATATTTTTATGTCCATTTCGAAATAAGTCTGATGAGTACCTAAATTAACATATAAATTACTATCCCATTTTAAAAATATAGGATATCCCATTTTAACCCCCATACTCCCTAAAACGGGACAGTTGCACTTCTTTTAAAAAAACCATTATATTTTTAATATTTATATTTTGTTGTAAAAATGGTTTGGACATGACATGACATAAAAACACTTTAAAGAACAAGTTTGTAAATTTTTTGCGGGATTTTCTTGATTTATTGATTATTTATGGCTACTCAAACCTTAAGTATCCCATTTTAAGGATACTTCCCCTACAAGGAACACATAATTTGAACATAAGTTCACATGTCATAGAAGATATTACCGGATAAAATAAGCTTCAACATATAGGTGTGTAATTGTAAACAATATAAAAATATTAATCACAGCAAGGTTTCATTGTAATATTGTTGCAAGGGCTTCTTTAACAAGGTTTCTGAACTTCTTATAGCTTTTTTCCTTTCTGATTTCGTATGGTATATGGTTATACAACTTTTTACTTTCATATAATAAAGAATCTTTTGTCAGACTTGTTTTTTGAACAGGAAGAGGTATTTTATTTACTGTTACTTGCCGGGTTACGTAATTTGTATGTTTCGGAGTTTCTACCATATTATGTTTTTTGTAAATCAGACAGACAGTTTCTAGAATTAAAATACAAGTAGCAGTGATAATTTTTTATCCTATAAATAATGGTCTACATGACTCACACGTACTCCCACCTTGCATAAGTATATAATTGCTCACTTTTGCAAAACAAACACTGAATGAAAGAGTTGTTGACTGCAGAATCCCCAGAAAGCAACACCATATCTCAAGTGAGATTCTATTAGAGAATGATATACAATTTTTGTTGTGGTTGAACTCATTTCATTTGATATGATTCGGAGTGCATAACATCCTGACGCCAATTTTTTTGTTAATGCGGAAATATGCTGGTCAAATTTTAATTTATTTTCGATGAAAATTCCTAGGAATTTGGATTGGTTTTTATTTTCAGGAATATGACCATTCAAGTATAGATTATCAATATCAGAACTGTACGTGAGTAGGTTTTTTTGTAATTCAAGCACAAGTAATTTGTGTACACCATTTTTTCACAATTTCCAAATCACTAGTAATCGTTTTCTTCATATGTAAAGTATTTTTTTTATGCCAAAGGAGAGTGGTGTCAACCGCAAAGTCGTAAAAATTCCTTGAATCGAGAGAGTAACTAGGTTATTCAAATATATGAGGAAAAGAATGGGTCCCAGAACTGATCCTTGTGGAACGCCCACAAGATATCCTTGATGTGTGATAGTTTTCCGTTTGAATTTACTAGCTGTTTTCTATCACTTATGTAAGATCTAACCAGTCATTACACACTCCTCTTGAACCATAGCAGTACATCTTTTGCAAAAGAAGTTCATGACTTACTCAATCAAAAGCTTTGGAAAAGTCGCAGAATACTGCAGCTATACATGTGTGTAGACATGTTCAAGAAAGAAAAACACTGCATCATTTGTGCCTTTTGCATTCTGAAAGCCAAATTGTGAGTTGGTTAATATTTTATATGTATAAAGGAAAGCTAATACTCTTTTTTTCAACAGTTTTTCTATGAATTTTGAGAGTGTTGAGAGCATGGACATTGGTCTAAAGTTTCTTGGATCTTCTGAATTACCACCTTTGAATAGAGGGATTACAAGAGCTGTTTTTAGGCATGAAGGAAATTCTCCAAGTGAAAAGGATTTATTTATCGCCATAACTAGTGCATTCAAAGCGGAATCAAGAAGGTTATTTGAAATTTTTACTGAAATTTCTCAATGCCCGTTGAATTTTTGTTTATTTCTTGCAAGATTTCTTTCAGCTCCAATAAATTTATATCTTCAATATGAAAGTTGTTGGGTATATTTACATTATTTAGATAATCTATTGGATTTGGTGTAGGATCGAGGAATTAGGTTAGTTTTTCAGCAATTGTGCAGTAAAAGTTATTTAGGGTTTCGGGATCTATATTGACTTGTTGAGGAAGTGAGTTTGATTTACCTCTCAGACTATTCACTATGGCCCAGTTTTCTTTAGTTTTATTTTCAGCTTTGTTTATTCTATTCTTGTAATGAATTTCTTTTGTATTTAATTACGTCTGTAAATTTGGCAATACTTATGGAAATATGTTATTAAAAATTCATCAAAAAAATATTTTTGTATTGAGTGCAGCAATCTCAAGTTGTTAGCAGAAATTTGTATGCCTTGAGTAATCCACGTTTTTTTTTTTAAATTTTTTTTTTGTTTAGCAAAAGATTCTTTAAAAACTCTGGTTAATAGATCTTGAAAAGCGCCCTTACAAACAAAACCTCTTTCTCTGCAATTTGATCGCATTTTTGTTAAAATTTGTCAAAATTTTTGGAGCTGTAAATTCTAGAAAATTTTTGGATTATTACATTTAATAGGAAAGTCTAGAATTATAGCTTCATGGTCGGAGAGTCTGGCTGGGATAACATTGCAAGTCAATTTTTCCTCATCCAGATTTGTGCATAAGTGAATAAGTGCGACAAACTTCAGGGGGTGATTCTGCATGAAAAAATAATGACAGTTTGCTATATAACTTTTTTCCGCAAATGCTTCGTTTTCCGAGATACGGGGTGTTGAAGTTTTTCTTAAAAACTGACTATTTATTTATTGCTCTGAAACTGGTCGAGATATGCAAATAAAATTTGGTGAGTTTCAAGCGGTAGTTATTGCGCATTTTTGACATTCAATTAAGAATTTTATGTTCATCATTGGCGCGTATACAAGAAAAGATCTCAATTTTTTTAAAGAAAAAATGGTACGTCACTGAGATATTTTAAATTAAAAATCATTATTGAATTCCTTGTTCAATTTGTGACAAGAAATCTCTCTTCCCTTTTTTCGTATGGGGCGCCGTTTTTATGCAAAAACATAAAACATCTTAACGTTATTTGTCATTACTTTAATACATTATCTAGTAGCGATGCTAGTAGATTACTGTCAACATTCTGTTGAATACGAATATTTCAACGAAATGTCAAATTAGCGTTTCTTCATTTTTAAGCATTTAGTTTGGTATAACATTAATGATAATAAGTAATTAATTTTTCTTTTATCGAAAAGAATGGAAAATTATACAAATGCGCAATTGTCAGACATGCATTTTGTCTATGGTCGTAGTAATGGAAATAGTCGGCAAGCTCGACGATTGTATGCTGAGTTGTATACAGGACGTTGAGTACCCCATCACACAATATTTGCTCGTCTGCACCAACGTTTGCGCGAAAATGGTACATTTAAGAAACAAACGGCTGACTGCGGGCGCCCTCGAGAAGTACGAACTGTGAAACTAGAAGAAGCAGTTCTAGAGTTAATTACGGAGTCACCTGAAACAAGTACTCGAAAAACTTCCAACATACTGAATGTAAGCAACTTCACTGTATTTAAAATTCTTAAAGAACAGCAATTGTATCCCTTTCATATTCCACGTGTGCAAGCTCTACTACCTGGAGACTTTTTTCCGAGCCTAGTTTTTTGCCATTGGATTCTTAATCAAATCGCTCAAATTCCTAATTTTTTAAATGGCGTTTTGTTTACTGACGAGACTTATTTTGGACGACAGTGTATACGAAATGTCCATAACAATCACCTCTGGGCTGAGGAAAATCCACATGGAATCTTTGAAGCTCATTTTCAGCATCAGTTTTCAGTAAATGTATGGCTTGGGGTACTTGATGATCATTTAATCGATCCATATTTCCTCCCACAACGACTAACAGGCGACTCTTACCTTAATTTCCAACAGGAAGAGTTACCTGTTCTTCTTGAAGAAATTCCTCTACAGCTGAGACGACACTTCTGGTTCATGCATGATGGTGCAGCAGTCCATTTTAGCATCATTGTACGTAATCACTTAGATACAGTATATCCAAATCGTTGGATAGGTAGGGGAGCTACGGAACATTGGCCTGCTCGATCTCCGGATTTAAATCCTCTAGATTTTTGCATTTAGGGTTTTCTCAAGTCATTAGTTTATTCCATTCCCGTCGAAAATGTTGAAGACCTAAAGGAATCGAGTTATAGCCGGCTGTGAGACAATAAGAAATACACCAGGAATATTTGCGCGAATACAACAATCAATGAAGCGAAGAGTTGAATCTTGTATCACGTCTGAGGGAGGTCATTTTGAACATTTGTGGTAGCTTTGCGCCTGTTTATTTATTAGTGTTATTTGGTTATTGTTCTGGTTTAACGTTAATGTATTAGATAGTTCTTGATAATGTATTAAAGAAATGAAAAATACGTGTTTTATTATTTTGCATAAAAACGGCGCCTCATACGAAAAAAATGCAAGAGAGATTTTTCGTCACAAATTGAATTTGAAATATCTCAGTGGCGTACCATTTTTTTCTTTAAAAAATTGAGATTATTATCCGTATGCGCGCCAATGATGAACATAAAATTCTTAATTGCATGTCAAAAAATGCACAATAACTACCTCTTAAAACTCACCAAATTTCATTCGCATATCTCGACCGGTTTCATAGCAATAAATAAATAGTCAGTTTTTACGAAAAACTTTAACACCCCGTATCTCGGAAAAGGAAGCATTTGCGGACAAAAGTTATATAGCAAACTGTCATTATTTTTGTCGCACTTATTCACTAACACCCTGTATAATCTATAGTAGTGGATGAATGTTGTGAGATTTGTGTTGGTCCTTGAACTGACATTTTCAAGTTGTATGATAAAAGCAAGGTGTTGAGTGCCGGAGTAGATGTTGGAAGTCTTTTCGTCAAAATTTATGTTGAAGTCTCCAGCTACAATCAGCTGTGAGTTGACTGGAAGGCTTAAAAAAAGAATCTCTAATCTATTCAAAAAAAGTTGTGACATTACACGTAGGTGGTCTGAAAATACAAATCAAATGAATATTATGTTTACTGTCATGGGTTATCGAGAACTTCACTAAATTATTTTCACTAAACTGGGTTTACAAAACCACGACACATGTTTCGCTATAAAATAACTTTTTCAGGAAGTGGAGATAATACTAACTCAACAATCACGATGTATCGTATTAAATAATCAAGGCAGGTAGTAGTTGGCATATAAATCTAATTAAGAATATCAAGGATATTGAAGATAATTCAATAGATAATCAATAGGACGGGAATTAAATCCATTACCTGTTTAATCTTCGTAAAACAAATTCAACAAAGGAGAATTATTTAAGTTGATAATATTGTGACTTTTTGCGTTTATTAATTTCTAAACTTTAAAAATAGTTAACAAAACAATGTTTTTGACCTAGTACTGCTGCCTTGATTATTTAACATAATTCATGGTGATTGATAGATAGATAGTTTATTGATGTTCCAAAAATAAATTTTCACATACATCAGTAAATAGTAAAGACAAGTGTTTCTTTTTAATCTAAGATACTTGGATCTATCACAGTTTAAAAATATTGCCTTATTCAAGTTTAAGTTTATGTCTTTAAAATTCAAGATTTAGATTTTAAAACCTTAAGTTATTATTGTTAAGAATTGAGATGAAAAGTATTAAACTCTAAACATTTGACAAACTATCACATATTACAATTAAAAATACTAAAGATATTTTACAAATCTCTACTCCACTCAGTTACTCACTTGCAGAGTGGACGTATCTGAAGACATCATAAATAGACTCCTACGAGTTCTGAAGAAATGATGAAATTTTTGGGGATGATTAGATATATGGGGTTAGTACGGATGCCAACCATACGTCACTACCGGAGCCGAAAAAAACTATCATGATAATCTATCGAATGTCATGAGCCGAAACAGATTCGAATTACTGATGCATGTATGGCATTTTACTGATAATGATGTGTCCGCCCGGAGATCGTACATTCAAAATCCACCCCCTAGTTGTTGTAATAGTAAAGAAATTAACAGGTTTTTACACCAGAAAGTACATTTTGTATAAATAAATCTCTCATTCCATTCAGAGGTCGTCTAGTTTTCAAACAATACATTCCGCTCAAAACTCACAAGTATGGAATGAAGAGCTTCAAGCTCTTTGGTGGGGGAGGCTATACTTGGAACATGAAAATATACTGCGGAAAAGAACAAGATGCTGGAGGTAGTGTACCTACGAATATTGTTATGACCCTTGCTGAACCGCTATTAGATAAAGGAAGGACTGCTGCTACCGACAATTATTATATTAGTTAAGACTTGGCGAACAAGTTACTAGATCGAAGGACACATCTTGTTGGAACGATGAGATCCAGGAGGAAAGGAAACCCCCGAAGAGGTGATACATAAAAAATTGAAACGTGGGGCAAATTCAAAAAGAGATCTACACATTTTGGGATGGCAGCCTTTAGCTCCCATTGCTCCTTCCCTGTATAAGCTACTGATTTTTATGAAATGTAATCATTATGAAAACTTATTCATGCTTAATATGTTAGTGACTTCATGGGAATTAAACTGATTCCAATTGTCAGTATTCATAAAATGAGTTGAATCAAAAGTCATCTGGAATGATAAAATGCATTTTGGAAGCAGGTAAACTAGCTACAGATATACTATATCAATTAATTTATATTTTGAGGCAGGATCAGATGATTCATTGAAACATAGGTGTCATTAAACAAATGTAGCAATGTTGCAACGCCCCATGAATGATAGGTACTTTGTAACGAATTTCTCTGACTGAATTATTTGAAATTTCAGCTTTAATTTGTTGTGTTATAAGATATGGAACTCGTAATCTATTTTGTTTGGAGAGCGTTATTCTCCAAGGTATTTTGTTGCTGATGAAACTATTACATTCCAGTAAGCAAGATATAAAAATTAAATTCAAATCATTTAGAAGTATAACTTAAATGATCCCCAGTTCTCACCCATGCATTCAATCAACCAAAATATGGTTGGACACGAATTAGTTGTCTACCATTGATAACTTTTTCACCTTTTCACTTAGTTGGTTCCAATAAATTACTACATTCATAAGTTAATTCTTTTGTGTTTTTTTGTAAAGACTATTTCCCTCATTATTTTCGAACCAATCAAATGGCCGAAATTTCAAACTAGAGAACCAATCAGGTCAGTTTGAAAGTGATAAAACGTATTCTCGCTGTTTTATACTGATAAAACCACTGTCTATTCGATATTGTTTTGCGATAAAACAACACCAGAATTATATGTCAACACATTCAATTCCTATATAAAGAAACAGGAAATGCAAAATTGATTAAATAAGGGATTATCAACTCACTAGTGTGTGCAGTGATTTGATATTTTAATTGAAATATACCTTTTTCAGCATGTTGAAAGCCTCATGTTTTCAAGAAAGGCATTGAATAAATGAAATCCGTTATTTTCATAACGTCAACAATGATTTTCGTGGAATTGCAGCTACGCATCAGTCTCTCACCCGGGAGGCTCGGGTTCGATTCCATATCCAGGAGTTTTGTTTTTTAATCGGTTTCAGACATATTTGATAGTGAAATATTTATAGTTATTTTATTTTTTTGGGCGAGTTTACGTGCAGTGAATAATCATTGCAAATGAAGGAATCTGTAAAACAAAGCATTTAGAAACTGACACACAATTCCTACAATTTTAGAATGAGAAGAATTGTAATTTTCCCCGTTGAAAATTCAAATATAACATGAATTCTGGTAATTTTATCCAGTTTCAAATGTAACTCGAGAAATAATCTCATCAAATATCGTGCTAGAGGATTTTATCGCAATTTTTTTCAAATTTTGCCTCTAGGAAATTTAACTCATGCAATTTGCGGACTTATTATCAAAGATTAAACCACTCAAGCTTCGCTTTCGTGGTTTAATCAGATAATAAGACTGCAAATCGCACACAAAATTTCCAGGCAAAATGCTTTCTCCAAAATTTCAAAAAAATTTGAGAGATAAAACGCATAGCAGATATGATAATACCCTCGAAAAAATAAATTAGTCAATAGCTTAGTGTACTCTAAATACCTTAACTGAAAAATATTTGAAGAATGAATAGGTAGGTGACATTTTGGGGTTTTATACATGCTTGTTTTCAAAATTTAAGTAGATAATTGAGAGTATTTTCATTGCAAATCGCATTCGATTGAATTAAAATTTAATTTATATTGTTAGTCATTATATTAATAGTAAAATACATATCAAATATTATATAAATATACTATAAATAGTAAACGGATGATTAAATGACCAAAAATATTTTTCGAAGTAATGCAGTAATGCAGGAACAAGAGGTGATGAGTTGTATATTACAGAAACCTTTCACTCATGTGAAAAGTGTTGTTAATGTGTAGGCTTTGAATACTGAGTTTGTGCCTAATGAAGAATTTAATTTATCAAAATCAGCTCGACTTTTGAGAGCATTAAAAAATAATTGCCAAATTGGGTATCTAACCTGAAATGTTTTCAATTTATAGGACATTTATGATCTAATCTAACAGGTTTTCTATTCATACAAAATGTATGGTGCTTGATTTGAAAAGCCTAGCCAGTATACTTTCGAAATGTGAAACCAATATGTTTCAGAAAGTCATAAGCTGGTTGTCAAAGTCAATAACAAAAATAATTGTCATATTGTATAGAATATAAAAAAATTGCTATAGAATTAGCAATTATGGATCCACATCTTAACACATCTCTATCATCTGGCCTGTGTTTTCCGGAATTGGTGGGCTGGTATGTATCAGCAGCGATTTGATAGGGTGATTGCATAGGGTATGTTATCGAAAATAGTTCCCGTTAAGTTACTAAACATATGGTATAAATGAAAGAAAAGAAATACCTAAGATGTATGACTGTGAACTAAAGTAGCATCATGATTTCTTCATCTTTGGAAAGAATTGGTGCACTTTATTTTACCAATAATGATATCTGTGTGAGATTCACTTGAAAAGAGTTTCTATTTGACTTGTCTTTTCCATCTATTTTGATACAGTGCTTCTTTCATTTTCAGAAAACTACTTCGGAGAATGTTATTTGTATTCTTCAATAAAAATATTTCTAGGTTTTGAGATTACATTCAATGACTAATAGGTAGTGAGTTTATACAGCAAGTAAAATAAAATAAGAAATAAAATAAAGTAATTTAAAAAGTTAAAACTACACAACATCCATAACAAGTTTATACAGAAATAAAATAAAATATGGAGTAATATAAAATAAGAAGTAAAATAAAAGATGGTTAACTTTTATCTTTTATTTTACTTTGACTAGTTGTTAGGCATATGAATAATTTAGACAAATTGACGAAAATTGATGATAGATGACATGATATAGGTAATAGCTATTTAGTCCTAGTAGGTATGTTTTTGTTTTCACAACTGGAAAATGGCGTATACAGTGCCATTTAAAAAAAAATCGTATTTGGCCAATAATGTCTTTAGATAAGGATGATTTTATAATATTGTTAGTTTTGTCAATTTTATTCAATAAACAATAACAGGGACTAATTTTTCAAGTATACATAATTGAAATTGAGGTAACCTCAACATAAAATCCCTAACTGACAGGTTCTTACTTCTTACATTACTCAGCTCTATAAACACTCTGAAAATTATTATTTCTTATTTTACTTCTTTATTTTATTTTACGTGCTGTATAAACTCACTTTAAGGAAGCACAATACTTTTTCAACGCATTCCAAAATCAAATAAAATGTTTCTTTTTCGCAAGTAATTTTTTAACGGCAGATTGTACATTGATTTCGACAGTGATAGAAATACAAATAAATGAGCAATTTAAGAAATGTATTTCTTACCCAAATTCAAGGCTAGTGGTCCTGAAACACTCATTTTTATGGTGAATAATTTTTGTATAATTCCAACTGAACTAACGAAACTTTGCCGGCTTTTTGATGTTTTGAAAACTTATAGGTTATGTCCGTTAACGTTAATCGTTACCATCAGTGTTGCCAGATGGGAAAATGTTACAGGAGCAATAAGGCCCAGTTTCCCAATATGAAGTCACTAAGGCCCGGTTGTTCAATCAAAGTTGACAAGAGATTTGGGTTAAACCAGGATTACCAATTCTGTTTCAGTTGTTCAATACAGGTATATGAGATAAACCCAGTTGAACAATTATCACAGTTTATAGCTAAAGAAGCAGTTAGCTCACTTGGCCCAAATGCATGTTCCAAGGTAACATCCACTCCAGGAAAAGAATTCAGGATGCGCAGAAGACTGTACGCGATTATCGCTCTTCGAAGTATCCGAAAAATGTCAGTATTAGTAACACAGTAACACGCGGTATGCGCGAAGGCTGAAAATCAGAATTGCGCAGTGTACAAACGGGAACATAAAGATCAAAGTGCCGACGCCAAGTGAGCGAACTGTTTCTTTAGCTATAAACTGTGGTAATATCACGAATTCAGTGGTTAAAACCACCGACATAACCTTAATCTAGACCGCTAAAGGTCATATCTCCACCACTCGAAAAATTCATCCAAAAAGAATTTACGTGAACGTGTCTGCGCAAAGCGCAGAAAGCACAAATAATGTCATTTCAGACATTGCCATCTAACGAAGAGCCATTATGTGATTTCAAATCGTCACAGACACAAAACGCGCATGCTCTATAAGCTCTTTGATATCTTTTCTCATCATACGGGATCAACCGTCTAGATTAAGGTTATGCCGGTGGTTAAAACGGATTCTAACCTATTTGATTGTTTGACATTTCCATAAACATTGAATTTTCTGAAAATTATTGTGTTTAATATTATTGTTTTTATACCCTACTGCAAATATATTCGAAGATATAACAGACGATTAAGGCCCAGTTTCACCAAACAGCTCTTGATCTCAGTTTGATTGAACTCCGCTTGTTAGTCAAGCAGGCGCTACAGTGTTTTCTGTTTCACCATGCATCAACCCGTCCGAAGATGATCGCGATTAAGGTAGTTCCGCCACGAGACAGTTGAATTGGGAAATTATTTTCGACGGAATAAAAAATTTCAGGAACTTTTCGATTTAAAACGCGAAAAAAAATTTTTTAAAGGGGGCCCCAATCGGTTCTACAAAATTTCTTCGTTTAGAAAGTCGGCGACTCAAAAAATTGTTTCCCCAAAAAGCGCAGCAAAAAAAAATTTTTAGACCCGGGTCTCCCTTCCCCACTTCACTAGGAATCATGGGAAAAAATTCTCGGTTTTCGATAAAACTTCAATGGACTTTTTTGTAGTACTCTTTTTGAACTTTTCCCCGTGGACTATTTTGAATAACGAGAGTAGTTTTGATTATATCTGTCAAACTAGATGGTCAATCCCTTTGATTTTTTTTCCCAATATCTGTGATAACTTGCTCTAGCTCCTCCTCGTTTTTCATGAACTTCTTAATTTTAGTACTAACGGTAGAATTAATAATGTGCGCTTCCCCATGGACTATTTTGAATAACGAGAGTAGTTTTGATTATATCTGTCAAACAAGATGGTCAATCACTTTGATTTTTTCTCACAATATCTGTGATATCCTGCTCTAGCTCCTCCTCGTTTCTCATAAACTTCTTAATTTCAGTACTAACGGTTGAATTAATAATGTGCTGTTTGGCTATGCATGGTCCATATGTTACGCGTTAATTGAGTCAACTTCAATTATATATATATATATATATCTCGGGTTCGGGATGGTGAAACTTGTTGAAATTTTATAGAGGTGTTGTTCAAAGAGGGTAAACGTTATAGGAGAGTCTTTTCCCCATAAGACAATGGTGACACTAATAGAAAGAGATGAAAGATCATTTGTGAGTCATAGTGACGTATATGGTAATGTCATGGCCACCATTCACTCTGGACAGTGGCGGACTAGCGCATTCCGCACTCTGGTATCTGAGAGTTACAGGCTCTTGAATGTATATTGGACCACTCTGTATGTTATGTGGGTCACCTGTACTCATGTCCAAGTACGTCACTATGATGCGTTAATGCTACAAGATTCTGATTGGCTAGAGCTTATTAGTGCCTCCTATTCAGTTCACTCTCTTTGGGTGTTGTTCACATGTTAAACAATACTTATGCCAAATTTTTATAATTTCCTAATTCAACTGTCTCGTGGCGGAACTACCTTAACCAAATCGCGATTAAATCGTCAAACCATTTGGCAACATTGAGAATAAAAAGTTATATAGTGTTCTGTGTCGATTAGCAGTGATGACCACCCTTGGCGCTATTGTCGTCAGTCACATGGCACGTTTCATTCATTCATAACAGAACCAAGTTTGTCAGTTTGTCATGTGAACTGGCATTGTATTAGTCTATATACAATGGTACTGGTATTGCTGAAACGACCGTTTGGTAGGTAGAGAGGGGGAGAACACGAGTGGATACGATTTGATGTGGCTGCTTATGCTACGGCTACGGCGAATCTTCACCAGTGCCTTGTCCTGCAGTGTTTGAAAGGTTAGGTTTGTTTGATTTATAAATAGGTAGTGCAGTTATTTATTCTACTTTGACAAAAAATTCATAATCTCCGACCCCGAAAACCTCGCAAACAAATTTTGAATAAAAATCGGACCATAATCACAAAACTCGTCCGTCAAAAACTACGTCTCGTGTTTCGCCTATACCAAATAATTTGGTACGCCTATGGAATTTCTATTAATAGCCACAGTTAGACAATGGCTCGGGCATCTTCGAAAAAAATTGGTTGTTAGGTAGGGGAAGGCCAAAGTGGTCGTTTCAATACTGGACGAGCTATATAAACAAAGCTAATTTTTGCCGAAAATGTTGATGAGTGATGTGCTTCGAAATGTCGATGGACACTTGCTTAAATAAAAAGAGGAACCCAATATTTATTTATTTTTGAATAGGAATGACTGATTTCAGATGTTTTCACTTTTATCTACATGTTAGAGAACCAAATTCACAATTTGAGTTCCTGTTTGTTGAGTTTTGTTATACAATTAAAGTCTATTTTGTACATCACCAGCTTTTATTATCTGAAACCCCATTTCACAGAACCACACATACTGGAAAAAAAACTATATAAGTAATTTTATCAACATGTTTCGTTTTATTAACAAATTTAATTGTTTCACAAATAATATTTTATTCAAACATATTTATAAATTAACCTTTGCACTGAATTTCATAATATTGAATAATATAAACAGATGTTTCTTGGGAATGATACACGTTATTATTATTATTATGACTTGAAAATTTTTGTATATTCTTCAAAAATCATATAATTGATTGTTTTGGCTTTATGGTCAACCATGAACTTGAAAAAAGTCAGTTCTTTTTTTCTTAAGTTCATGAAATACACTTGGCTTTTTTTTCGAACAATGTTTCGGTAGATTTCTGACAAAACTATACATTTTTAGGTTTAATTTGTTTGAATGTTGATGTTTCTGAACAGTCCGAATGATGGTACAAGTGAGATAATGTGTTGCCAACATATGAGAACAACGATTTAGGGCGGGTTGTAACAGAGCTGGTCATCATTTGGTAAAGGTTAACTACAGGTTTTCTCTCTTTCTAGATCATGACAATGAAAAGAGAGAGAAGCTGCAGTTGGCAAAACCAAAGTTGACCAGAGGTGATCCAACCCACCCTTAAGCAGAGTTATTATATAAATAATACTGACAGGGTTACGGCATAAAACAGCATTAGATTTCGGGTGACCAGAGGCAGGGTGAGGTAAGTGTGCCACTGGCCACTGCTGCCAACATCACAAAACACATACACATAGAAAGGACTCTCTATAGGACTGCCCCTGTTATAAATTCGAGGCAACCAGCATTGCTGCTCCAGATGTTTTGAACCGCATGGTGGCACTGAAGTTTGTTCATATTTTTTCTATTTATCAACATATGTCTCTAAAGCCTATTTTACCTATGCTTGCAAAGCGACATCTTGCGGGGATAAGTCGAAACGATTATTGCGGGTCATTTCAAATTTACTACTTGAGGAAGAATCTACTCCAGTAAAATATTGATTCAATTAACATTTCGAAAAGCAAGCCTAAATTTTTGAATGTAAGTTCATTTCAACATACATTTGAAGTATTCATAGTTAAAAAATATTGAATCTTATTTCGGGGGTCGGAAAAATTTAAAAACTACCCCCAAAGACACCTTTTTTGAAAATATCTAGAAAACATAAGAAGAGGGATAAAAAGTCTTTACCAAAAAATGTAGAACTTAAAATTGTCTATAATCGTTCTGAATCATTTTCGACGTATTTGCAATAGGAATCGACATAATTGCAATAAATAATTTCAATTTATAGCTAGTTTAAAAAAATTATAAAAAATCAAAAAATGATAATTTACAGAAAACGAATTTTCTAAAAAAAAAGATTTTTTTACGAATTTAAATAAAAAAAAACGTGTTAAAATTAAAATGTTTATAACTTTCAGATAAATTAATATCTCTGAGATAACTTGTTACACTTTTTAAATACGATCAAAGTTGAAAAATTTGCATTTTTCGATTTTTTATAAGTTTTTTAATATTTCATGCGGCTGAGCTATAAATTAGAATTGTTTACTGCAAATATCTCGATTTCTATTGCAAATACGTCAAAAACAATTCAGGACGATTTTATAGACAATTTTAAGATCCACATTTTTTGTTTGAGACTTTTTATCGCTTCTTTTTATTTTTAACTATGAATACTCAAATGTATATTGAAATGAACTTACATTAAAAATTCAGGTTTGATTTTGGAAATGTTAATTAAATCAAGATTTTACTTTCGAATACTAGGAACACAACACATGAAATCCTCGGATCAAATCATTTTTTTCAACTTAAATGTTATACTCGTAGTGAGGATAATCAACTCTGTTACGGCTTAACTGGGCGAGCAACTGAATTTGGAATCTCTAATTGACTTTGTTGCTGTATGAATAAATGAGAAAATATTGCAAATTTTTTGAATTATCCAAATTTTAAAAATATTTCCAGAAACTACCAAAGTTTCAAATTGAAAATGAATTCATGAAATAAATTAATATAGGACAGCTTGCTTGTTGGATTGAAGAAAAGAAGAAATGTCTTATATATTCAAAATACAGGATACATAAGTGTTGATAACTGAATCGGAAAAAACATTTAAAATTTTCATTACATATTTTTTATTTTTTTTTGGTAGGTGGAGGAAATCCATTACGGACACCTTACGGTAGTGTGAGACTCCCCCTGACACAGATTTACTCACTAAAACCTCCACCCGTGAGCTCGTCTGGCGAGGCCATGATGTCACTGGCCCATTGTATCTTACCTGCTTTAAACTATAGCACCCATTCCAGTGTTTGTCCCTGCACAAGTTTGTACAAGTTTTTTACTGGGTGCGTGCTGTACAGTTTTGGTTCACCAATTGGTTGCCCGAAGATTGATTGTCTTCTATAGGCATAGTAAAATTCATATATACAGATTAGGAGAATAAATTATGAAACATAGTACTTGAATACAGTTCAATATATTTTAACCAGTCATTAAAACTAAACAATAAAAACTCTGAAAAACAGTTTCACACCAACACAGCGAAATACGGTTTATTATCTTTGTCATGTGAGAGAATCTGAAAACTATTGAAAGTTTAAAATTTTGACCTGATTTCATACAGGATTCACTAAATAAAAGTCCCACAAAAGACTATCATGGTTGAAAAAGTACCAAGCTGATATTTTTTTTTTTTTTTTTTAATGTTCTGGTTCCCACGAAAAGGGATATCCTGTAATGTTCAGAGAACATCGTGGGAACCAAGGGAAAGAAGGTAGGAGTTGGTGTTCTTCTTAAATTTCTGGAGGTTGTATGCCTCGGGGAACACCTCCCTAGGCAATGAGTTCCAAAGCCTCGCTGTTCGTTGGATGAAGCGAGTCTTTGGGAAAGTGATGTTCTGCAGGTCTCCAAAGTGACCACGAAGGGTGTGATGACTGAACTTGGGTTAATCTCGAAGAGTCTGCCAAAGCAGGAACAATTGTTGATATTTCAGAAGAGCATACGCCCATGAAAATATCTATAAAATAGAGACAAATCGCCAACTTTTCTACGGTGTTCCAGACAAGTGGCGAGTTTTGTAGGGCATCACCGGCAGGGCAATTGCCCTTTTTGGACAGAATCCAATAGCCTCAGGATATGTTTAGGTGCCGCGCTCCAAATATGGGAACAGCATTCCAGGATAGGTCGGATCTGTGCCTTATAGATCATAAGCAGCTGAGTGGGGGTGAAATAGCTCTTGGCACGAAACAAAAAACCAAGTTTTTGGGATGCACTTTTGGCAATGGACCTCACGTGATTTTCCCAGGAAAGGTTATTGCTAATAATAATGGAATAATTAGAAAACAAAGAAAAATATTCAAAAGGAACTTAGATGTGAATTTGAAATAATTATAAGTTGAAGAAGTCATTTTGATTTTTTCTTCTTTGATTTATTAAAAAATTTGTGATGGGCTTTCAGTTTCATTGGATCAATCATTGACAAATCATTTTGTTTCATATAAAAAATGAATTTAGAATCTTTTCCTTTAGCAATTTTGTTGACACTTTTACACCAGAAATATAAACTACATTTTACAGCCAGTTTACATATATTATTTCCCATGTTATGAGATGGACATTTAATGGTTTTGAAATCTATTTTTTCCATAAGAATATTTTCTAAAATATTCCTAATATTCCTTATATGGCACATTCTTGGTATTAGGTAGTAGAGGTGTGAAAATGTTTGACTCACAAGATAATAAAAAAAGCTACCAGGTTTAACTAATTTTGAAGTGGGATATTGCCGTGCCTCGATGAAATCATTGGCCAAATGTTCGTTCCAATACTGCAAATTATTCTTGCAACTATCACATTTCAACGATTTCATGAATCGTTTGGCCAAGTATCCACTTATATAAACCAATGTGCACTGCCCAACTCTTGTTCTTCTATTCAAAATGACAGTACTAGGAATTTGTGGATGAGAAATGTTAGAATTGGTGGGTAATTGTGTTTCTTGTTCCATAGGTAAAAATGATCGCAAATTATTCAGTGCTCCAGTGGAGAAATCTTCTTCACAATTTGCATTCGGAGAATGTGCTGACAAGAAATTATTTAAGAGTAAAGCTTTGAATGACGTTTGAAAATGAGACACATCCGGAGAAACATGTCTCACTCCATGGCTTCTTACATAACTGAAAAAAATTTCTAATGCATCCTGATTGAAAGGCCTTATTAAAATATAATTGAATTTGTACTGGGAAAATAGAATATTGGTTAGTCGTAAGAAACCCTTTATGGTGAAAATTAAATTCCTAATTGAAGGTACAGAAATAAGTTTTTGTTTCTTGCTTGAGAAATATTTCATAGTTTTTAAAATACTGAGAGCATTTCTCCAATAGATAGATAGATAGATAGATAGAACTTTATTAATCCATAAGAAACCACATACATGGTGTTGGACAGGTCCAAGGTTAAAAAACTAGCATTCAAACCAGTATAAAAGATATAAAACAAATATTCTAAGGATATATACACACATAGGTATATGCATATACATAGGCACAAAACATATAGACTGGTTTCAAAATAGAGAAATATATGGACAATTGAGTTAAATAATATAGCATATACAATATATAAATGTCGAATTAATAAACATGACAGTGTATAATGTACATTTTGGCCATCAAATTCATAATATGGGTTCTGCCATATGAGCATCATTCAAATATTCTGATAATGAATAATAAGCTTTCGAGTAAAGCAGAGATTTCAATTTTTTTTTAAATGTGTTGATAGTATCGCAACTTTTAATATAATTAGGAAGCTTGTTGTATATTTTACTGCTCGCATAATATACAGCATGGGGAGAATTTGGCTTGACAGCACCTTTGAGGGGCTTACCCGATGGACTCAACTGGTTGTTTGAATTTAGGCTGTCAAACAACTCATCCAGAAATAGAATGAGCTCTGCAGTATTAGTGGCTTCCTTTTCTAACTTGTGCTCTGCGTCAATATCTGAGAAACAAAGATAACAATATATTTAAAGAATAAAGAAGTATTAAAAAAAAACTATCCCAAGATTATTATGCTTATTTGATCATATGATAAATGAGTAAGGACCACTCTTAAACCTTATTAAAACATTTTAAATGATATTGAACACAATGACGTAATGAAAACGGACCTTTTGGGGACCAAGTACACAGAAAGTGAACAGAAACCCGAAAAACCAATTCAACGCATTATTCCCGTAATAATTTTCAAAGAGACATACGAAAATAAACTCGACTAAAATCTCTGGTAGCAGTTTCTCCATACACATTTTTTAAGAAAGGACATATCAACAAGTGTCCGGAAATTTGTTCTTGGGGACCTACAGTTCTTTAAAGATGAACCAATGAAAATGGTTTTCATTTAATATATCCGACAACGTTCAATGGAAGAACACAATGAAGTTTATGCTTGGTCAGATGGTCCAAGAATATTCCGGA
Organism: Gonioctena quinquepunctata; assembly: GCA_018342105.1. Taxonomy (NCBI): domain Eukaryota; kingdom Metazoa; phylum Arthropoda; class Insecta; order Coleoptera; family Chrysomelidae; genus Gonioctena; species Gonioctena quinquepunctata. The sequence continues at coordinate 9,221 of JAFIRS010002697.1, read as the reverse complement.
AATATCATGAAGAAATGGGTGGGGGGTGAAAATCACTATTTTGTATACATTTCTGGGCCCATGTTGATATAAACTATTTTTCTTATTTTTGTATGCGGAATTAGATCATTGGAGATTTTGGTCAAGTTTAGAAACACCCAGAATATATACAGAGTCCAATTCTCATTTTTCCAATAAAGAAAATACTGCATACAGTGGTACCTGTCAGACATATTTACTGAAAAAAAAAACAATTCAAGGAAGGAATCGTATCCATACATTCATGGACAAAATTATAAAACAATAATATCTACAGATAAATATGGTAGGTGTTAATAATTTTTAAAATGTTTTGATTATTTTGTGTATGTATAACAAAGTATTTTTCCTTTTATATCAATGAATATATATTATACTTACTCCACAGAGCAATTTTTTCATCAAGGATCCAACTTGGTGGCTAAATACTTGCATGCAACAGGACACCTTCATTTTCTTAATTTTGTCTTTAATAACATGCTGGTCAGTGAGTTTTGGACATATCCTCTCTTCTTCAGATGTATCTGAAAGGTAAAACTTCTCAATGTGTTCCCATTTTGCAACCATTTTTCTACCTTCTACAGTGAAATGAAGGTTTTTCGTTAATAAATTATTCCTCAAGCCTTTAAAAAGATGCGGTATATCATAGAGAGGAATTATTTCCCGATTACTGATGAGGAAACCTGAATATTGGTTTTCAATCCCCTTTCGCATACAATCTTCTGTAGTGTCCTTGATGAGACCATTAATTGCAGTGCAGTTTGGACCACTTTGATCGCACACAGTTGCAACAATGTTAAAACCTGCATCCTGACAATCTATAATTGCTTCTTTGATGAGGGACTTCAATACCTGTGATTTGACAGGGCCACTAGTGAAAGAAAAGCTTATTGCTTCCACTGCTTGTATACACCTCTCAGCATGAAAACTAATACATGGTCAGCAAGGTCAGGCGAACGTCTTAAGCCATCATCTTGTATTCCTTCAATACAATCATCCTTCTGATTATACTGCACATTACATGCTATGGACATTTCATCAAATACCAGAATACAACATTTTTCAGCCTCTGACATCTTCAAAATGGATTCTCTCAAATTATCCTTTGATTCAAGCCAGGATGTAATCGAACTTTCATAAGCAGTCTTACCAAGGTTTTTTTTGAAGGCAAAACGAATATTTTGGACATTAATCTATATCCTCTACCACTGGCTTTAAAGAGTGATAAGGCTAGTACCTTCTCATCCAAGGTGAATCTTCTTCCTTTGCCTTTATGTTTTTGATTTCGTATTTGGGACTGGATGAAGTTATATGTTGGTTTATTAACATACTGTAGTAAATTGTCAAAGTTTGGTCAACAAGCCAATTTCTCAGCCGATTCCAGTCGTAGTTTGTATGATTCCACATTCCTTTGAAGACGAGCCATTCTATTTCCCCAATCTATGACTTTTCTATACATCTTGCGGGCTTTTGGTGTCAACTCATTTTGTCTACTGACATTAACTTCTTGTAAAATCATCTTTCGCCTCTTGATTCCTAGAATTTTTTTTTATAAAATAATTTCATAAAAGGACTAGTACTAACAATAATTGTTTTATTGATTCTTTAAGAACAATGTGGAAAACATTTTTCTTCATTTTCAATACTTTACAGTGGAAAAAATCCAGACTCTTTGTAAAATTCAACAAGCTCTATAGCACTTGAACAAACTAAGACATTGTTTGTTTTATTTATTTTTCTTTATTTATAACATATTTACTGACCAATAATCTAAATATATTCTAGTGATATGACCTACAAAGTGTAATAAATATTTAAATAAGATTCAACAAAACTAAAATCCAATAAATTGTTGTTTGATATATCTCTCATAGGTGACACTGATTTCTTAGAATTTCAAAGTTGGGGTTGAGTAGTCTAAATGTCTTTTGGAAAGGTAAAAATAAAAACATTTCTAAAAACATTTATTTTCATTTCTGAGTTTTCTCTCCCAGTGTAAGTAAAAACCGATTTGATATTTTTCCCGAAAGAGAAAACCCAGGAAATGAAAACAAATAGAAGTATGAATGTTTTATGCTCAATGACGTAGTATGTTACAGTAATGTCTGCTTATAAGGAATCAGTTTATTTTGAACTTTTGTTCTAGCGAAACAATCTATAGGGTACGAACTAAAGTATTATTGAACATGTGTTAGTTTTTTTCGATAATTTATTTTGAACTTTTGGTATATTCACAAAAATCTGTTATAACGAACTCAAACGGTATTACTCAGTAAAGCAAGGGTTTCTCCTGAAATCTTTTCGACTGTGCATGAGGAAGAGCGCTCACTGGCACACAATACTCAATGTGTACTCGATCGACTAACCAAATATTAATGATATTCATATGGCTTTTTTCATTTCATTTCCAAAAAAAATTACAATGAACGATTTTTCAAGAAATAATCTTAAAAAATATTATAAATGTTCATACAGACATGTAAACATACTTGAAAAATGAATGAATTTCTTAATAAGAATAATCAATTCCTGATATATAATATCATTTATCCATAATTATGTAGTTCGCTTATAATAAAACCGTTTTTATCGATCCCTTGAGGTTCCTTATAAGCAGACATTACTGTATATCAATCATTTATTGTTACTCACCTACTCCAATGGATAAACACTTTTTATGCTTTGGAGATATTCTGGAGACAAGCTCTTGGTGATCAACATCTGACATCATCAGTGGTGTCTTGGGTGATTCAATAATGTTCATCATAATTCCAGATGTCAATGGAGTGATTGTCGAACATGGTTACTCCGAAAATATTTCAGCTTGTACATCTGAAATGAGTATATACTTATTTTCATACCCCTTTTTTTTATCAAAGGCATTTTGAGAAGGAAACTCCCTGTCAATACAAATTTTTCTTTTGAAGAATAATTTTGCCAGAAATTAATGAATAATAATCATATGTCCCTGACAAATTGGATTTTTCGTTTCTCGTATATTCTTCATAACCCAAATCGTTAAATACAGTAACATTTCGGGGCTAATTTATTCATTTGCCTTTTCAGAAGATATATCATTTGTTTTTTACTTCCAGGGGGAAAAAATCCCGAAAATTAAAACAAATAAAAATATGAATTTTTCATGCTTGGTAAGTTATGTTCTTTCCGTCTGGAAATCATTTGGTATTATTCACTAATATTTTACAGGGAACATTTCTTATACTTTGGGGCTTATCTGGGAAATGAGTAAATACTAATTCTAACGTTCAGTACAAAAAAGGGTATTTTGAGAAGGAAATGAGCTGAATATCAAAAGACAACCCAATATGTGTGTGGCCAAGTGTAATTTATGAATATTTTTTGGGCTAGTGATTTACTGAAACCCCATTAGGGAGTTTTGGAGTCTATAATACATTTACATTTTCAATAAGTACGGTCATATAAAACATTTTCAGGTAAATTGGACTTACCTTCCACTGAAACCTTTTTCATTCTCTTGGAGGGGATGACATTTTCTTCAATGATAGATTTGGAAGACTCTGAAAAATGTATGATGCATAAACTCTTTATTTTTGTAAAGAAATAACCACTACTTCATCACAATATAAGTTACTGCATTCCCAAATTACCTATATTTTCATATAACAAAAGTCAATATCTCAGTAGTAAATCAGTTCTAGAAAAACCGGCCCTTTGAAAAATTATTCCTGTCATTTATCTTCAGAAAGGTACATGATTGTTCACCAAGAAAGAAGTATATCTTTAATTGAAGTTGTGGTTCAAGGACCTTAATAAGTCTACCAGACTTAAAATCGTGACTACATCTGTGGTATCTGAATTGCAGACATTGGATATTTTACCATTTGTGTTTTCGTTTTGGTAGACAAACTGAGTTATGAGCTATTTAATTAATTTTTAAATCAAGATTTGGTGAAGGCTAGTATATGTATAGTTTACCATTAAACCATGAAAACAAACAAAATCCAGTTCAACAAAAATAACGTAGGGTATGCTTTTGGAATCAATCCTCGTTTGAAGTTGAGTTTGAACTCATTAGGAAAGTGTGTATCACACACAACATATGTTTTGTATATCTGTTCTAATGATTTCTCCACAAACACAGGAATATTTACTTGCTCAATCCAAAATTTACAGAGATTCTCATCCGATTTTGGGAATCTGTGGCGTTTGCTGTAAGTGTCCTCACAATTAGGAACGCAACATTTCTTCGGATGGACATTGGTTTCCATAATAACAAAACGTGAAAAATACTCAAAATTTCACGAAAACACTCAGAAGGGCACAAGTACTCACACTAACGACAGTAAAAGATTAAGAACCGAATAATAATTTGCATATTTAATATTTTGCACTAATTACACAACTCACAATCTCGTTAAATACAATTTCTGAATAGATAATTTACTCGACTCAACTGTCAATTGCATATTTAAGTAGGCAATAGGCAAAACCAATTTGTAATTAGGGTTGCTTGAACGTCAAACGTCAACCAGTCACTTCCTCCATCTACCCGGTGTTCAAAACATCTGGAGCAATGTTGGTTGCCTCGAATTTATAACAGGGGCAGTCCTATAGAGAGTCTTTTCTATGTGTATGTGTTTTGTGGCCAACATTATGAATTATTCGAAGTTTTTCAAGCGCCGTGTTTATTTCGGTTTGAACCTCAGATCAATAAGTATTTATTGATATATTGATCTGAGGACATAAAGTTTCAAAAGTGTTGATCAACAACTGTTTAATTTATCATCTTCTATCAAGATAGTGCAGTGGGAGTAATTGTATTTCGTAGTTTTGATAAAATGCCTGGGACTACATGCAGTATGAAAAGATGTACGAACAATACGTATAAGTGCAAATTTAATTCCATAACTTTTCACTCATTTCCTGAAGATGATGTCTTGAGAAGCAGGTGGGCGAGTTTTTGCCAGCAGTCGAAAAATTGGACACCAAAATCTTATTCTAGAATTTGTTCTGTCCATTTTGAATCTGAAGATTTTGAGAAACATTATAGGAGTGAGTTGTTAGGTGCACATTCAAGAAGAACGTTAAAAGCAGATGGTGAAATAACGCGATACTATTTTTCTGAGGACTCTATATGGTACAGATTATTTTAATATCAGCTATTCCTAAAAATCTTGGTGGTGAAGATTTGGCAATATCCTCCACTGAATGTAGAGAATTCCATTCCACAGCAGGTAACTTTTGGAAAGTAACATATTGAATAGGTTTTTTTATTTTGCTATATTTTCAGTTGGAACTCATCAAGTTGCAGAGATTTGTGAAACTATAATAACGTCAATAGTAAAGAAAATATTCCTACAATACAAATTACTGATCACATAGAGCCAAGGAATTGCAATCTCTTAAATATGCATACCTATAAGGATTTAGGAATCAAATACTGTGCATAACAAAAACTAATCAGTGATTGGAATGAAGCCAATAAACATTTCAAAGAATCACTGATTCAAAAAGAATTGTACTTGTAGTACTTTGGAGAAGTTGAAATCTGAAATTGAAGAAACATTTAAAGTATTTCAAGAGTCTTCTATCACAAAAAAAGAATTCAATGCAAAGGTAAAAGAAGTTACCTACCTAAGTATGTCTAAAACTCTCACAGCGAATCAAGTGGATATTATATTGGATGTGAAGGAAAGAGTTAGATGGAACAGAAATGAATTATCAAAAGCTTTCACTTTACGTTACCAAAGAAGCATATTTATTCATGAGGAATGATAATTTTCCACTTCCGCATATAAGAACATTACATAAATATTCACAATAGATTGATTTGAGAGGTGGGATCTTGGAGGATGTTCTACAGTTTTTGAAAATAGCTTCATTAAATATTGATCCTAAAGAAAAAGCTGTAGGGTGGTTGCGCCTGTTGTCTGACCAGTGCCGGTTTTCGACTAGTTTCATACAAATCTAAAGGAAATTAGAAACTAAGCCAATATCAGTCATCTAAAATCTTCCCGGTTTTCAACCATCTTTCCCCACCACTTTTCAGAATTTTCGAGTAGTTTACGTGACAATTTCATTATTAAATGCTTGAGGGTGCATAGGCAGTCAGTGAGCAGATTACTGGAGACCCGAAATAGTTTGAAATTTGTAGTGAACTGTGACTTCAGAAATAGCAAATAAGTGATAAATTATCTTTCAATTACTTCATTTTTTGTGCGGTATGTCAAGTTTAATCTATCCTTCTTCCGAAAAACTATGTTTTAATCCTGTTTACAATATTTTTCTATATAAAATGAAGTGGTCGCATATTAGGTATGTGATATATGTGCTTTTCCCTTTCTCGACCACTTGGTCGAGAACCGGACGAACAGCACTTAGATTGTCTATCCCTTTTCATTTTACTAAATCTAAATACGGTTGAACTTTTCTAATACATCATTAGTAAATTATACTCCTTAAATAGAGTCCAATTTTCGACCACATTTTTTTAAATTCTTCTATTTATTTTTCCGCCTTTTTTTTGCAGTGATTTAATGGTGGTCAAGAAGTGTCCTCTTTTTCGACCAGTTTATTATATATGGTTTTTCATTGGAATTATGTAGGTATGTAGGTAGATAATGTTCGATTTAAGCCAATTCCTTTTGTTTTTGAAATGCCATAAAAAAAATCAAAACAGATTAACGAAAATAAACCAAAAAAACTCACATTAAAGGGAGGGTAAAAAAAAGGAAGTTTTTTCGATACAGCGACGATGTTTTACAAAGAGCCCTTATAGAAATTAGAGAGGAAAGGATGAGTATAAAGCGAGTCAACAATTTAACGTCCCTAAAACTACTACCTATTACAGACAGAATCAAGGGAAAATCAAACAAAAATAAACGAAAAACTGGACCTGAAGCGTTACTAGGTCGAGAAGTCGAAGAAAAAATTAAACATTGGGTTATAAATATAGGCAAATGTGGTTTCCCTTGAAAAAAAAAATTCAAAATACGCTCTTGAAGAAAAGGGAAACATTCTCAATTGAATATTGATAGAAATATTTTTCTGTGAATTGAAAAATCCACGATTAAAATGAAGTTATTTTGTGAATACCCCACAAGGGGTTATCTTGACGATGGAAGATAGTGACTAAAGTTTATCTTTCAGTCGTAGATGATTCCACATCTGATTTTATGAACATCCTGTTTATATTTTCAACAAAACGCTCTCGAAGATTTGACAAAAAAAATCCAATACGTTAAAATTTCCGGTCGAAGATCAGATTGAGCAGACATCATTCAAAACTGACCAAGATCTTGATAGCTATCATTCAGACTCAGGAACTATAGACTGAGAACAGAAAAATGAAACCTCTGACCGAGGATCATTACAGCCTAATAGAATTCCAAAAATCATGCGATGCAGTATTAAATACCCCAATCTCCCATGTTGACAATGAGATCGAACCAATTCCTCATAAGTCATATTCCAAACATCGAATTCAGAGTTCAGACTGAAAACCAACCAAAACAAATATCTTTTGAAAGACATCTTCTTTTTCCAGAACCAATAAAAAAATCTGTTTGAAATCCAAAAGAAAAATTGCCCAGATGAATTTAATCAAATAAAGAAATGACGAAAAAAAATAAGAAGAGAAACACACAACAACCCTGAACATGTAATGTCAGCAAAGAATAACGATAAAATAAAATGTGCTGCTTGCCAAGAGGAACTGAATGATGTTGAAGATGACGATGAAAAAAATATAGGGTGCGATATCTGCCCCCAATGGTTCCATATGAGGTGTACAGAATTTTATGGAATTTCTTATGAAGAAGCTTCATTGAAAGATTATATTTGTTTCATGCGTTCCTAAGAACACATGAAACATATTATATTTCTTGTTTTACTGATATATTTTAATTTGTTGTATATTTCCATTTCAAATATGAAAATTGCCTTAATTTGTAAGTTAAGTTTTTTATGTTTCAAAGGTTTTATTAGAAATAAATTTCTGTTTTTTATAAAGTTCCCGTTTAATTAAAATGTAGGTAATCAGATCAGAAAAGTTGTCTTCATCTCTTCCCAAAGATGGTCGAGGAGGGGCCTGTTGTTGACCCTCCAATAAAAAGCATGGTCGACAAACGGATCTGTTCTCGACAGCGTGGTCGAAAATAGGAATACTAATGGTCGAGTAGAAGTAGCAAGTGGTCGAAAACCGGTAAAAAATTACTTTTCTACTTGTTTTAATTCTATAAAATTTTCAGGTGATAAAAATATAATTATTCTTCTACCACTCCTTTAAAAAATACCTATTGAATAGTTTTGTAACAAACTTACTTTGAAAGAAAATAGTACACTGTAATTTATTGGCATTTGAATTTTGAATATCACTCAAATGGTCGAAAACCAGCGCAATCACCCCAGTTCTCTTATATGATGAAATAAAAGTGAGAAATATGTATGAATATGATAAAAAAAGTGATGAAATAATTGTGGCCACATGATTATGTTCAAGTAGTTATAGCTAGAAGTTTATTCGGCAATTGGAAACAGCCAGTTCATGTGGGATTCGACAAAAACATGTCCAAAGAATTATTATATGAAATAATATTAGCCCTCTAAGTAGGAGATTTAAGCCGGTTCTGGCTCTCCCCCCACCACTATGACGTCACGTGTGACCTTGAATAGTTGCAGGTGTGCAATGTGTGTGTGTTTGACCTTGAGATTTGACTTTGAGATTTGTCATTGAGTTTTGATATTGGGTTTGGTCGACTTTGAGATTCGACTTCAGTTTTGACCTTGAATATGACCTTGAGATTCATAACATTAAGTTTTGACTTTGAGATTTGACCTTGAGTTTTGATGTTGGGATTGTTTCGGCAACCAAAAGATTTGATCTCGATGTTTGTTTGACCTTGACTGAAGCTGTGGTGTAGGCATACATATTATGTGTGATCATGACCTTCATGAATCCTTGCACTCTCAAGCGGAGGGCATTCATCCTGTGAGAGAGGGTAAGAGTGAACTGCGATTATTGATGGTGTGTTGATGCTCAAGTGTGTAATGACCTTCACAGTCCCATCTACTGGAAATGGAGTGGGGATGCCTCTTATAAAATGTGTGGAGTCGTTGATGAGAAATCAGATGTTGGATAATATCATCAGAGTGAATACAGAGTAGAAGTTTCTCAATTCAGTGAGTGTATTTTTTTTAAGGTGAAATAATCTATATTTTTC